>CM076666.1:3106136-3360197 GCA_038496675.1 Rachycentron canadum
GAGAGAGAGAGAGAGAGAGAGAGAGAGAGAGAGAGAGAGAGAGAGAGAGAGAGAGATCCCCAGACGGTTGAATTTTAAACTAATAGGTCCAACACAACTATGACATGAGACATCCATCGTCTCCTGGCCTGTTCAGTCTGTCATCATGTCAGTCACAGTAACAATAAGGGACACGTCACCCACAACAAGCCCCCGAAACACAGAGATCACACTATGTTGCCGTTGAGATGACTCATTATGTCAATTTTCCAGTTTGGGATCAATAAAGTACATCTATCTATCTATCTATCTATCTATCTATCTATCTCTTCTTCTTGTTGACACTGAACCAAACACAGTCAGCTGCCTTAGCGTGTGAGGCCAGACGTGCAACAACACATCAGCATCAGTCCAGTAATACCTATTCTCCCTATTACACAGACATCTGGCTCTGTGCCGACCCAAGTGTCAACCCACTGTCACGTCACCCATTGGTTTGTGAGCTGCTATTTTGAAGCCTCCAGTTTGTAATTTGACCGTCACCAACTTGTTTTTTTTTAACCCAGTAGAAAGCATATTTGGAGGAGAAGATGGAGCTGAGGAGGAGTGAGGGGTGGATCTGACCTGCTCTGTCCTGATTGTGTTGTACAGTCTGTCAATCACACAGTAGCCACACCCCATAACTCATCCCCTGCTTTATGGTCTATTTTCCTCTAAATGGACCATCATTTAAAAACTGAACATCATGTTGTATTGAAGACTTGAAACTAGAGACTGAGACCATAAAGTCATTAGGAAAACGTTTACTGAGCTAATAAATCAAGGGAGAAGTAGGGACATTTTCCCATAGACTTCAATACAATCTGACTTCTTTAACAACCAGTGGAGTCGCCCCCTGATGGTTATTAGAGAATGAAGGTTTAAGGCTCTTCAGCATTGGCTTCACTTAAAAGACCCAGAGTCTAGTCTATGTGCCGACCTCAGCAACAGACATGCAGCTGGGACAACACTGCCCCCCCCCCATGTTTGTACTTTTTAACAGGCTACAGAATAGCGAGGCAGAATAAAGACACAACACTCACTCCCAGTGAGCTGTTGCTGTAAATTGAAATTTGATTTTGATTATTATTCAGTGATATTTTCCATTGGTCTTGTATTAACTTATCAAGCAAAAACTACAAAATACAAAAATTGTTTCGGTTTCTCCAGTAGAGCTGAATGACAGAGAAAGAAATTCTGTCATTATTTTGACAGATACTGAGATTGTTAAATGAGGCAAAGCAAATTTGTATAGTGCATTATTATACACAAAGGGACATTCAATGTGTTAAACAGAAATAAAAGAAACATAAAAAGATATAATAGGAAAACAGTCTCAGAACAGCATAAAAACAGATAATAGTTCTGTTTGAAATCAGTCACTCATTCTCTCCTCCTTACTCACTATCCAGGGACGTCTATGTGGAGGACTAAACACTGAGATCATCTGTAAAATTGAAACAATTTCAGACACTACTTAGACCATTTTCTCCGCACCATTTTCTGTCTTTCACTGTAAGGGCAAGGCACGATGGAATACATTGCTTGGTCAGTGACCATTAGTTGTAGATCACTTTTGATAATGTATTGTGGGATACTTGGAGTCCACTATATAGGCTATAGTAATTCTCACCATACAGTCAGACAGCCCTACAAAAGGGCAATGGCCAATCCCTCATTTTATTTACAATATAAAAATGATGCAGATGTTATGTTGTTGGGTCTTATACCAAACATCAAAATACATAATGTTATAGAGGAAAAGATAAAATGATGAACTGATTGATCAAATAAATAAATAAATATCAGATTCATCATAATGCAGAGGAAGAGGGACGTGTGGTCAGTCCATAACTGTGGTAATGCAGCTGTTCACTGAACATCTGTATTTCCACATTCTCTGCAGTTGCAGCTCTAGCAGGGGCGGTCTAGTGAGGGTGGGGGGGTGGGAGGGTCATACTCTGTGTAAGGCCCAATAAAAGCTGGCACCGGCCCTGCGCCACACAAACATGTTTTGACACCTGAGATTCACGTCAAGTGTCGCAGAGACACACATCTGCGCCCGAGCGTGGGCACGATGTAAACACACCGGCTGTGTTTCCGCAGACACACAGTGTCCCGTCACGACAGCGGCTCGGTGTGACACCGCGGTTATTACAGCCCCGATGAAGCCCCAGAGCCGGGCCTGCTGCCGCGGCTGTGAGCATCAGCGCTGCAGCGACGGCCACTGCATGCTAACGCCTCTGTGGTGCCTACCTCTCCTCCAGGCACAGTCCCCCGCTGCTGCCGCTGCCGCTGCCGCCGCTGCCGCTGCCGCCGCTGCTCCTCTGAATACAGACGACAGTGTGAATCCACATTAAAACCAGTCCAGCCGCGGAGGGTGATTAAGCCCAGACGGTGTTTTCCCAGCAGCGTCCAGGGGGGTTACTCCGCCTTTGAGCCGAACATGAAGCCAAGGTCGTAACGTCTGGTCCGCGGGATCCACAAACCGCGCGGGATACATTAGACGAAATCATACATTCATGGCAGTGACGCGCCAGACCATCTCCAGCCGAGGACAGAAATGAAAATGAATAAATACCGACAGCAGGAAGTGACAGGTAGGCGCTTTTATCTTGACAGCCAGGTGTATTGCCTAATCATCCGCCTCGGCTCCGCACAGCGCTCCCGCCTCTTGTGGCCACTGGCCAATCAGAGAGCGGCTCTAAACCAGCGTCCTTCAGACGCAGGTGCATCTGTGGTGCCTTCACAAGCTGCCCGCGGGCTCGTACACCACAGTATCTCCGTGGTACGCTTCTAAGGGAGAAGGTCTGACTGTGTCACAACAAACATCTCATCCTCAAACCCTTTAAAATCATTCGGTTTAAATGCGGACGTATAAGCACCCATTTCCAGATGCCTATAGAAAAAATTATCTTCCCGAATCTGATCATCCTATAATGCTAATGAACTGAAAATATTAACCAAAAATCTGCAAGTAATACTGACACAGATCTCTGTGGCTCTGATTCAGTCTTTTGTGGTTTTGTGCTTAGATATCCACACCCCCTATGATACAGTGAGTTATAATTTTGAGCTTGTGCAGCTGATCATGATGGTGATTTCTTGGTATTTATTTTTAGTTTAAGTTTAACTTTAAAGTTAAATTTGTCTCAGAGAAAATTCCTTTTATTTTATAGTAATTTCCTGGTGCATTCATTCATTCAAAATATGGGACAAAAATCCATCAAAATGTAGATTTAAAATCACATGATTTATTTCCACTGTGGTCCTGAGGTGTAGGCTGAGAGCATGGATGTATTACATCCATGACTGACACAATGGAGGCAGGAAATGGGAAAAATTATAATGATGTACACAACTCAAATATACACATGTTCAAACAGCAGTCTCACTATGCTAAGTTACTCAGAATCCATTTCTTATTATTTAAAACAATTGCTATTCTACGCTGCTGTGACATAAATCATATTAGAATTTATGTGCTATTATGAACTCAGTAAAAAATAAAAATACACATATGTCACTCACAAATGCAGGATTTAAACAAAACAATGGCTTATCTCATCAGCCAGTTTTACACCTCCATGCTCACTGTGTGTAATGATCCACTCTGCAGCACATCAGGGAAAATGAAAACATTGTTCATCATTACCGTTCAGATATGTGCTCAGATAGGCGCTAATAGATTTAGACTCGATGGATCTTTATTGCTATCTGACAATTAACTGCTTTGACATGGATGAATCCCTATAAACAGAAAGAAAGCGATAACATTTGATGTGCTTTATCAAACTGTCACCCTTTCTCCAATTCATGTATTGATCACTGCTAATAAATGACATGGAGGACAGGATGGGATCCAGACCTCAGCAGGTCCTCCCTGCATGTTGTACAGTAGCAGGTACAGTAGGGAGGTGTGAAGGACATCAATTGTATTTGTGTAGCTAGCAACCTGCAGCCTTTCACATCTTTAAATGACCAATTTCTCTTCTGACAGAAACAAATCCAAAGTGAGTTTGAAATACACAGCAAATTAAAATAAAATATATATTGTTATGGCCTGGCTCTGAGACCACAACAAAAAAGGGAAGACTTGTGGAGCTCACTAAAAAAAGGGATTTTATGTATTAGAAAATGGTGCTCACCAAGGTCACAGAAATGATAACACAAGGAATACAAAATTATTCTGAAACTGAACTGAAATTGAAACTCTAAGGGATGATGTGGTGCACAGGAAGAGGGAGCCTCTTCAGTGCCAGGGGGAAGGCCTTATATAATCTAGGTGGGGGACAGTCGACAGCTGCCTCCACTTCCCTGATGACCTCCAGCTCCACCCAACAAGGAAGCTGCAGGAAAACAGAACAAATACAACGCAACACAGCAACAATACACACAAGCCCCGCTGGAGGCCCTGGGCCCATCACATGCAGCAGATTATCAGTGTTAGATTATCATATTGTTTTTATAAATACTTTGTGGTAAATTGACTGCACACATTCACACTGCATTATTTCTATTCATATCGTGCTTTTCTCACTCACAATTTGCGGTTTGGTATCATTCCTAATTCAGTGTGACAGACCAACCAATTACTGGATGACCCAGTCACCTGAGCCACAGCTACCCACAATGCCTCATTATTTTCTTTCTAAAGAAATGGCATTAATGTTACCTCTTCTTTAAAGAAACGTACATTAAAACATATGATCCTCTTGGGATCTGGGAAGTTCACTGTCTGTCATCACTGCATCACTTCTCAGACAGTGTGTTAACTCTGTTCAGGCTTTGAAATTAGAGCTGAGGTTTTAACATTTTATCTAAATACAACATAAAAATCAGTTTCTTTAAACTAAATCTTTTCAAACCTCTTAGGGAAACTATTCATTGTAGTCTGTTGTACTGACTCAAAACATTCACCTATGAAGAGTTTTGTGTGGCAGCCATTAATGTTCACAACCTGCTGCTCCAACCTAAAAATGAGAAGACTTTTTAAGATAATTAAACTTGCTTGTACATCACAGCAGAAGATATGCATTTATGTATTTATGTTGGGAAATAAGCTTCTGAGAGTGGAATAGACTTTGATACAAGACCTGTTTTGAAGCGAGAACAAATTTTGTTCTTTTGTCATGTAATGTCTGTTGCAAAGAAAGAAAACGGTTTTATATAACAGATGACTTTGAAAATGACTAAATATAAACTTGTTTCCCATCCTAAGTATGGTGACCTTCTTCTTCACTATCATGAATTTTCTATTTCCTGTACATGCAAAAGCTCTGTGAAGATCCATACAGAAAAACACTTGTTTATATATATGAAGAATATGAAGCTTGCAATGTTTTGTCTCCACAAAAATTAAATACAGATTCTAAATCAGATCCTTTTTCTGAGAATATAAGAAAGATCACACCACAGCAGATATTACCAGTGAGAAGTGCAAATTGTAGTTTAATTAGTAGCGGCACAATATCACATAATAAACTGTACCTTCATAATTCCTCTCCCATAAAGACTTTACCAAACTTCATTCACAAACAGGTTTCTTTGTGTGCTTGGTCAAATAAACTTCCCGTCCATGTGTCTTAATTTAAAATAATGCTGAAAGTAAAAGCTTAATAAAGTGAATATAATTACAAACAGTGCATATCGCAGCTCATAACAGTCATTACATCATATCTTAGCTCATAAGAATTATTACATCAGAAATAACATCAGGCACATTGCATAGTAATAACAAAAACATCAGTCACACGTCCATTAGCAGCTGTACACAAAAACTACACATTCAGTACAGTATGAAAGCCAAAAGTGCTCAATATTAAATAAACAACACGAACAGTCGCTTGAACAAATTGTGTGAAATATATAAGTGAAACTGTAATAATAAATAATGTCAAATGAATTCATTATTATTTTTCACAATAACAGATTTATAGGATTTAAATTTGATTTCATGAAAAATAGTAAAATGTTATTTTAAAATGACATTTGCAGCCTTCAGTAGTAGTAGCTAAGATAACACTGGCTCTTCACTTTAAAGCTGACCTAGCTACTGCAGTTAGCCAGACAGATATGTAGCATTAGCAGCCTTGTTAGGCTAAGGTATAAAGCTAATGAGGTTTTGTTAGCATGTCTGCCCACTGTGTTCAGGTACAGCATTGCGTCTTGACTACTTTGACATTGTCATTGCTCTAACTAATAGGAGCTAACTGGCTAAATCAGGTAGCAGTTGTTGAGCTAGCTAGCTTAAACCGACAACACCTTCAAATAAAATTAGACAGCACGTAAAACTGTTGGCCAAAATACCTTTATAAAATAAAAACAATGTTTGAAAAAGTATACTTTGAAACAAAAATATCAAATAATGTATTCATATACTTCTTTTATTTGACATTTATATAATATTGAACACTTTGCAGCTTTGTAGGACAGTAGTTGCAGGTCTGTTAAAAATACATGTCTGCATATGTAAGAAATACGTGTGGGGTAATATTTAATCCTTAAGAACTGTTGTTAAACACAGTGATCATTTCAACCTTAATTATTGACTTAAAGGCAACTGGACAGGCTGTTTTCTTCTTAAATGTTTTCTTACTATTTCAAGAAGTTTTATTAGTGACGAGTCCACAAATTGAAAGCGGAATCATCAGTGGTGTTGCAGGATTGTTTGACCTAGTTTGACATCAGTGGTCTCCTTTCAAAACCATTTTGTCCCCCTGTTCTTTGGATGGGGGGAGACACGTAGATGTAGGGTTCAGGTTAGATAACACAACATCTGAGGAACTGTAGCAAAGTTACCTTGGTTTGATATGGTGAAAAATTTGAAGCCCTCTGATGCTTAACTTATTCATTATGATTATACTGGTAAGTTATTAACAAACAATCCCTAAACCTGCTGTTGTGTTGCGTTGTTGATCTGGAGGCTGATTTATCATATCATCTCCACTGTGACTGTTTTGGATCAAGAACTATTGTGTTCACACGTTTTGAACGCCCACTCAGACAACCTCTGTTGTGCCTGGTACCAGAGCTGGAGGACTGATATAATCAGTGCTGTTGTAACGTCAGCTACAGGAAGACAATGTATTCAACGATATTGATTTTTTTAGTCCTATACATATTTACCTTGTTGCCAATTGGCATCAATAAAATGTAAACAGAACTAGCTTTTAGCAGTTTGCAATGTAGATGTAGATGGTAGCTATCATCGAAGAAAACATGCAGTCTAGTAGTCTAGGCCTTTAGAAGCATCACTAAGGGAGGAGCCGGCTGTAACTGTAAGCTTTATCAAAGAGGACAGTTTTAAGCCTGATATTAAATGTAAAGAGGGCGTCCTCCTCCTGGACCCAGACTGGGAGCTGGTTCCACAGAAGAGGAGTCTGACAGCTGAAGGCACTGTCTGAAGTAACCACGAAAAGACCTTCATTTAGAGAGCAGAGTGCTCTGTTGGAAACACAGGGAACTTCGAGCTCTTTCGGATTTGGTGTCTGAACATTAATACCTTTGTAGGTAAGGAGGAGGATTTTAAATTCTACTCTGGATTTTATAGGGAGCAAATGGAGCTAACCTAGGAGATATGTGATCACTTCTCCTGGTTCAGTCAGTCAGTATTGTACCTGTTCCTGAGGACCACCTGTTTAGCCCCTGGTTTCATAGATATACATAAAAACAACTGGGTGCCGTATGAAAAGTATGGGGTAGGGTTAGTGGTTACCTGGTTTAAAGCTACTTTTTCAAGGAGTTTATAAATAAAGGGGAGGTTGGATGTGGGTCTGTAATTGGCTAAAACATCTAGAGGTTTAATTACTGCAACCTTAAAACCTTGTGGTATATAATTTGTTCATAAAAATAAGTTGATCAGATCTAACATAGACAGGTTTCTTGAACAGCCACGTTGGAACAGGTCAGGATGACAAGTTGATGTTTTAAATGAAGACAGTGTTGGAGTTCAATTATCAACCAGTTGCAGTTTAATCTGAGGCTACTCTACTGGACAGGACATCTGAGTCAGGTGGGGAGGACATGGTGATTTTTTTCTTTCATAGTTATTTGTAAAGAAGCTCATAAAATCATGACTACTGTGGGTTAAGGGAATAGGCAGATCAATAGAGCCATGCTGCTGAATGGAAACCTGTGGTCATTCTGGTTTTCTTTCAGTAACACTTTGTCTTCCATTATTGTGACCTCAACTGTAGATAAAA
Organism: Rachycentron canadum; assembly: GCA_038496675.1. Classification (NCBI taxonomy): domain Eukaryota; kingdom Metazoa; phylum Chordata; class Actinopteri; order Carangiformes; family Rachycentridae; genus Rachycentron; species Rachycentron canadum. Next base: position 3,114,359 of record CM076666.1, read on the forward strand.
AGACAAAGGAGGGTTTTTCAGGAAATATTAAATGTTCTGTTTCTCTGCCATATGTCAGCATGCAGCATTTATCATCCTTTTTTTTTTCCAATAACATTTATAATGGATCCCTCTGGTGGATGGATGGTTACAGTGCAAGCCACATAACCACAAAATCCATGTTTTCAATCCAGACAAAAACTTAAATTCCACAATATATCCCTTCAAAAAAATCTTATGTCTTAATCCATTATCCTAAATAATCCAGTATCACTCAAGCTTCATATTTCTACATAAATGTGCTTAATCAAATGACTGGTCTACTGGTTGACCTGTTGCTGGTCTGCTGGTCCTATTTTCACCAAGATGAATTGTAATAATGTTGCGTTCTAGTAACTTGTGAGAGTCGAAAAGCAAGAACTGATAAGTGTGAGAGTGTTTACTGTGAATCTCCTGTCCTCCCTGATGTTTACTGCACAGTTTAATGTGTCTCTTGTGTAAACTTGATGTTTGGGTCCAATTTGTTCATTTGGCTTGTACTTTCTAGATTTTGACTGTAACCCAGCTGTCGTCCACATACAGTTCAGGAATATAGAGATACAGGTGAATCCAGTGTCATGTGACTTCTGTGTCATGATTAAGTGACTAGGACTTTCCACCAGTCAGTTAAACTGATACAGCCTTTGAACTCAGCAAAAAGTCTTAATTTAAAACAGGAAGTCCAGTTGCCGTTGACTTAACATTTCTAGATATCCTTAAATTTAGTGTTAAATGATACAAAAAGTGGCTAAATTATAACAATTCTGGATAAAAACTGTCAAAACTCCAGCCCCAACCTTTCCAATATCAAAAAGTGGCTACAAATTCTTCACATACTTCTCAAGTATATAATTTTCATTTTGATGTGAGAGTTCTTTGTGCAAATGAATCCACATAACTGTGGTTGGAAATGGCTTTGAGCAACAAAATAATAATGAACAGAAAGCCAAAAATACATTTTAGCACTGATGTTGTGATAATAAATAAAAGAATCACTACATATTCATCAATGTTCTTATTACTTTGAATCTTCATTAAAAATTTTATCCAAACTAAACTACAGTAGCTATTACTTTCTGAGAAGAGCTGATTTCTCTGTTTGTACTAATGAAAATAAATTAGCTGAACTCAAACTGTGATTTGTTAAAAACAAGAAAGAAGAGATAAGAATAAATCTGATGGCTGCCTGACTTCACTCCACCTGCTTGATGTCAACTGTTTATGTACAAACATGCTGATCATTATCCACAACTAATGAGTCCTCTCTCACGATCAGGAAAAGTTTAGTGTTATATCAAAAGCACAGGACCTGTGTTGGCACGTCATCTCAGCATTGCGTTAAAGTTAAAAGGTCAACTGTTGGAAAGCTAAGCTTCTTTTTCTGTAAAAGCAGCAGTGAGATACAGACACATACTCACACTGAGGACCATGAGGACGAGAGAAACCAACCTCAGTATCAACAGACGTTGTGAGAAAATGACCCTTAGAAAGTGGCTACTTCCTCTCTGATGTGTGGTGACTTAGGAGCATGTACAGCAGCTGCAGGAGATGGTGGGTTACACCCAGGGGTGAAGTGGTGGTGGTGGTGTTGTGTCATTGGGCAGAGCGGTGAGCTGAAGCCTTTTGTGGCGACATGGACAGGATGCTTTCTGCCTCTTCATACAGCTGAAAGACACACAGGCAGGTAATGAGCATGTGTGTGCACGTCAATTTATAGTTGTGTACTTTCAAAGTAAAGTGGATACTATGCACTAATCAGCTGCTGTCAGTTAAGACACCTTCAGCCCACTGAGCATTAGGCAGAAGTTAGTAATTGAAAAGAAGCTAGATTCACCACCTCACTGTCACTTTTGTTCTGCGGTCACAATCATCCCTTCCTGAGCTGAATAATAGGCAATTCAAAAATTACAAAAACACATTTGAGAACACGTGTTGTGTTTTGTAAAAGGCATTTGTACCGAAGCCGTGAATAGCAAGTAAAACATTTTTATTGCCAGGATCATTTTGTTTATGTTCTTTATTCCATCTGTAGAAACAACCCCAGAGAGGCAAGTGATAGTTTCATCCTCCAAAATATTAAACTGTAATAATAAGAATGGATCCTGTGTAAGTTTTCAACTGGGACACTGGGGTTCAATCTTGTTCTGTTTATTGATTTGCTTTCATTTGGGAAAATTTCCTGAAAAAAAATAAGTTTTCTTTGTAGAATATATTTTGGGTGATTATTTGTCTAATAAATACATTTTTTAAAAATCACTGCCCCTCAGGGCTTGTTTTTACAGATGAAAATGAACCTGACAAAAAAATTAACTGTAGGCTTCAATATTTTGAAAAAAACATTGGAAAATGTAAAATATTGTGTTTTGTGAATTGTTGTGTTGATTGATCCTCAGAGCCACTGTCAAGATGTGGCTAAAATATGCAGACAGGCAACTGAAAACTGACTAAGGATGAAAAAGACAAGGAACAAGATTTAATCTGAAAGTAAGTGACAGAGTTCACACTTGTTCTAGTCTCTGCTCAGTTTTCTGCTACTTGTATGTAAATGTGTAAGAGCTGATTACCGGTATAAAGGGCACGTCTTGGAAGAGCTCCTGAATGAAGCGGCGAGAGGGCAGGCGGAACATACAGTGAGCCAACAGATAGGACACCTCTGAATACAGACAGATGTCATCGAATGCATAGGGGAACTTCTCCTTGATCCTACAAGAGAACATTTTCCCAACACATCAGATCAGTCTGGATGGGTGTAAACCATGTAAAGCAGCAGCAGATCCTCAAAGACAGCTTCAGCCTCACGTTAACAGGCTGGTCTCATGGTTTTTGGTTCCCACAGAGGAGCTGAGGTTAATGATCAGACGAAGCACCTCCTTCCTCAGCAGGACCCTGCCAGCTGGTGCGTCCTCTGGGATGGACTTCACCCCTGCCAAGGTACAAAATGACAAACGATGATGAAACTGAAGATACATCAACATTTATCTTACAATTACAAAAATTTTAAGGACTGACCCTATTTTTCTAATACAACAGCAAAACAAACATTATTTCCAAGCAAGGAAACCCACCCAAAACAAGCTCTGTGCTGTGACCACTTCCCCCAGATCCCTGGGACACAGTGTCACTGAATCCAGACACCCCTGACAGCTTGCCTTGGACCATGACCTCCAGATGGTTTGCTGGAGCTGGACTGCACCACTCAGATAATGGGGTCACCTCTGTGAGATCTGAGGTCGAGGGTGAAAAAGAGTCCCACTAATTCACAATGAAAGCAGGTTGTTTGCAGCTCATTCAGATATTGTAAACACAAACAGTTGTTGTGTGTTTCCTTTAACCAGGAACAAGAAGTCACCTGAGTTCCCATGTTGAGAGCTGAAGCCGAGTATGGACAGTCCAGCACAGTACAGGCAGTTATTATCACTGTGCTCCTGCAGACCCGTCTCCTCTGAGCCCAGCATCAGCTGCTGTTCCTCCCGACTCACCGCCATCAGCTCACTGATGCTAAGCTGAGAGCGAAGTCTCGCTGGATGACGTCCATCACTTGAGCCTGAGCGCGCACACACACACACACACACACACAGCAGTATAGGCTACGTGAAGTGCCAACTCACACAGGGGAGGGCTTTAAAGACCCATCTGAGCAGGGGCATACATTAAATATTTAATGGTCGACTCATTTCACCAAATAACACAAGATAACACATGGAGCTTTTTAGAATCTCAGCTACGACAATTTATCTATTATCTATACAACTAATCTGTGAGTGGGCCAATAGGCTGGAGCCAGTCCCAGCTGACATTGGGTGAGGGCGGGGTACACCTACATATACAGACAAACAACTATTTACACATACATTCACATCTACATCTATATAACCTAATGTGCATGTCTTGACTGTCGGAGGAAGCTGGAGGAAACCCACACAGACACGAGGCTGGGGTTTGAACCCAGAACTTTATATAGATTGTTAGGGACGTATATAGATCTAACATCAATTTTCAAAGTAAACAATCAATTGTATCAATACTAAGAATTTGCACATTGTATTTAAGCACAACCCTAACCCTAACCCTTTTAATAGTAAAGAAATGATAAACGTTATTCTTATTCACTCTCCCTGTGTGTGACATCATCAACATGCACCAGCAGCATCAAAGAGACAATGAAACTTATCAAGCTGCATTTGAACAGAAGTAGCAGGTTAATCTACTGTTCATTCAACCTGAAGAAATGTTGGTTGCACTTTTAATAAAAGATAAATTTATTAATCGTTGTGTTTACTTGTTTATGTCTATAATTAATTTATCCCTGATTCCCTTATGAGACAAACTAGGAATCCTCACCTGCAATGTCCAGTGTCCAGGTATTTATTCCATAGTCACACTGGTTGAATAAAAAAAGTTACTTTATCGATTTCAAGTCATTGAATGGTATCATATCTTATTGTTCTAGATGAGACAAATATTCTTGAATCATATTAGAACCATGGAAAATGATACGTATCATTACACCCCTAATGCTGTGCCATACAGTGTGTGTAAACAGTGTCTGCATGAATGTAGGTGTTAGGGAGGGAGGGAGTGTTTTACATATGGATACATATGGATAATAAAAAAAGATGGCAGTGGAGGTTTCTCTAAGGGGTGGGGTTTCATACACCTTGGCCTCCGGCCAACGTTCCACACACATCAGCGATGATGACCATCATGCACCACAAACATACATTTGTTAATTAATTTATCTATTTGTGTGATTTCCCCCATTGAATCAACCAAGTCCGAAGAGCTCCAGGTGGCTGTTGGACTTTACTACCTCAATCAAGATGCTTACCTCTAGGTAAAGCTTTGAGAGACGGGCTAAATCCCATGAGAAGCCACTGTTAAGTGGATCTAAATAAGGCAATGACCCTCCATCATACAACTGTACTGCACTGCGTAACATTTAAGGAGAAAGAAAATCTTCAGGCGTTGCTGTGAAACATTCTGTGATCTGACTGTAAATCAAAAGTGTCGCTGGTTATTCTCACCATCTGAGTCTGAGGAGGAGACTTTAGCAGAGCAGTCCTCAGACGGTGGACTCATCTTCTTTTGGAAATACACTGTTTCTTTAATCTGAAGAAAGAAAAAAAAGTCTCATCACTTTGTTCAAAAAATCTTAGACTGGACTCTCATAGGTTATCAGTCATACCTGGAACATGTTGTTGATGTTGACGGGCAGGGCCAGGCCTATGTAGTCGCCACAAGAGCCACAGGTGGCTGTGGACACTATGGAGCGTAGAGACGAGGAGCGCTGCAGCGTGGTCTGGTTGATCGGGCTCAGCAGGTCTTCCTTATCCAGAGAAGCAAAGCTCAGAGCTTTCAGAAACCTGAAGATGGAGGAACTAGTGTTCAGTCATCAAATAAAGGCTGGTTCTCTCTGTCGCTGAGGTAAAATGAGGGTTTGATCATTTACAATAACTCTCCTACACCTACAGGTTTCTTATATGTGGTGCATTCATAAACAGCAAGGACATTTTAAAGATTACAGGTACCTTCGTGAAGTGAGTCTGGAATCCAGACTGTTTGTGTTCATGGTGATGGCATCAGTGAAGAGGATGTCTTTGGCTGGGGAGGCCAGGGCTTCACTGTGGGACAGGGATGGCTGAATGCGTTGGTGCTGCAGTCTCCTGAGGGTGGCATAGCCTAGAGCATCCCGAGGACTTGTGCAGCCATTGTGGGTGGCATAGCCCAGCGCTTCTCTGGAACTGGACCACATGAGGCTGCAGTCGGCTAAGCTACTGAGTGTGGCGGCTGAGGGAGACCGGGGGGACTGGGCTCGCCGGGGCAAGGTGTGGGAGGAGCCAGGAGGTACGAGCGAGGTAGAGCAAGACTTGGGAATAGAGATGGGTGTGGGGCTTGGCTGGGATGTCGGCGAGTGCATGTTTTGAATGGTCTGGGCACTGACCACAGTGTTGAGGCTGACACAGTCTGCGTCTGTGGTGGAGGGCAGGGTCTCTCTGGACGGGCTGGAGCTCATGGAGCTGATGCCACTGGTGGTTGTGTCGGTGTTGAAGCTCTGGCTGCGGCTTTTGAGCTGAGCTCCGCTGCCTCCTGAAGGTCCATCATCAGCCAAACGCTCATAAGTGTTCTCCTGCTGGTTCTCACATGTCCGAACCCCCGACGCATCCAGCTCCGCCTCCCCGATACTGGGCGTGCTCCTGCCATTCTCCCTCTCATCTGGGGAACTTTGGGACAGATGACTGGTGTTGTGAGTAGGGAGAAGATCTGCTGCTCCAAATGAGAAGCTGGAGGGCTCCACAGTGAAGCGTTTCAGACCCCGTCCCTGGCTGCTGCCTTTGGGATAAGGGCTGGTGCGAGGCCTCTTCCCAGGTAGAGACAGTGAGTGAAGAAGGCGGCTGCGGAGGCGGCTAGACGCCACCATGGGGAAAGGGCTTCTGTCCTTCATCAGTTTGGGGCACATGTACAAAGACAAATCCTCTGAGAGGTCACAGCCTTCAAGCTTCTCATCATCAACATGACACACACCTGCAGACGGCACAGAGACAGGTGTTGTGGTTATAGAAGTAATGAAATCATTCTTTGACTTCATTGGAGGGTTTGGACTCACTGGGCTGCAAGTTGGCCGTCTCGTGCTCCGAGCTGGTGGACTCGTTGAGCCTGAACATACCAGGGAAAGAGGACAGCAGGTTGTGGGGTTTGGACTGCGGCTCCAACTCCTCCAGTACCACAGGCCACAGTGTGCCGCGACTGTGCCTCACAGCGTCCCAGCCCTGCTGCTTCAGCGTGTCACAGCCCTGCCTCGTCTTACTGATGAGACCCAGCACATACAGACACGTCCTGCACAGAAACCACAGACACTCACAGTGGTGACAACTCGTGACTATGTCACGAGGAACGTCACATGTTTATGGGCACAATGTTTGTGATTGGTGACTCAAATTGCCTGCAGGTGTGAGAGTGAATGTTGTCTCTATATGTCAGCTCTGTGACACACTATCGGCCTTTCCAAGGTCACCCTCCTTCACCCAATATCAGTACAGATAATGGATGCATGATTCACTTGAACAATTCCCAACAAGCAGATATGTTTATAAATCAGCATTAGAAAAGGTTAAATCAATCAGTGTTTCTCTAGAAATGAAGCAGAGTCTCTGCTGACTGCTGCATGAGACTTTCTAAGCCCACTCTAGCTACAACAAATGACTGGGGTTTGGGGAAGCGTCATGGTTTCTGAGTCCTACCCTCGGATGGACAGAACCTCACAGTGGTGGGCCAGATCCACGATGTCAGGGATCACCCTCTCCTCCAGCAGCAGGTTCAGACCCCAGTTTGATGAGCCTATGTTTCCCTGTAAGAAATGACTTGTGAAAACTGACTTGATTTCCATCATTTGAAATTAAAAATTTTCTTTAGATTATGACAGAATTGGAAATCCTCACCAAAGCCCAAAGAGCTGCCTTCAGTTGTTTGATGCCCTCCCACTTGTCCAGAACTGGAGATCGAACAGTGAAGCTTAAATCAGGAACCACGTTCTGAGGGAAGAAGAAGAAAGAATAGCTGACACTACATCACTATCACCATAAAATCTTTGCTCTTTCTCAACTTCATCCAGTTTGTAGCTGTGTTCCCCTCACTCTTTGTTGGATCATCTGTTTTACTCCTGTGTTTCCTTTGGGACTTTTCGTTCCTGCCTGGTTTCTGCTCCTTTTCCCTGAGTTTTTCCCCAGTGCTCCTTTCTGCTTTTGTTGAAATGATTAACTTTTGAATGTGCCAAATAGCCTGAATTTTCACCAAGTGATAAAAAAAATCATTATGATTATGAATCAATTATGATTATGATTATAATCAGAATAATTATGAATGTCAGTCTCTGGTCTCCAACTGAGGAGCAACTCCACCAACCCACCGTGACGTCATGCATTGGTTTGTGAGCTGCTGTTTTAAAGCCTCCAGTTTGTAATTTGTCTGTCGACCATCTTGGTTTGTTTGAAACCAGTAGAAACCATATTTGGAGGAGAAGGTGGAGCTGAGGAGGAGTGAGGGGTGGAGCTGACCTGCTCTGTACTCTATATTGTTTGTCTGGTACAGTCTGTCAATCACACAGTAGCCACGCCCCCTAATTCATCCCCTGCTTTATGGTCTATTTTCCTCTAAATGGGACCATCATTTAAAAAATGAACCAGAAAGTCATTAGGAAAACTGATGGCCATCAGATAGAATGTAACCTGCTCTTCAGCAATGGCTTCACTTGCCAGATCTATGTTCAGTTTTGTGGGAGTACCCTACAGATGAACTCACCTGGGCTTCAAGCAGCTGGCAGCCTGTCTTATCATGGACCAGTTGACCATACAAGTGCACAGGAAGGTAAACATTTGGCCTCTGTGACCTGCCAGAGTTAAAAGTTTAAACAGATACAAACGACTGACAAACCTGAATACGTGGGGACACAGAACAAACACAGGTGCTTCCACACAGGTGAACTGCAGGATACAGTTTAACAGTTAACCTGCAACCATGATCTGTGACAAATATTGATCAGATCCAGTTGACTCTGATTTTGTATCTAAGTAACATCTAGATGTGGATCTATGGGAGAGACGTCAGTACAGTGAGGGGAGTCTGGTGGCTTTATATTATAGTGCTGTGTTAGGACTTGATGGGAGGTGTCTCTTCAAGGATGACTGCACCTCCACCCACAAGTCACAGGAGTCACGGATTGTCTGAGGATGAGGATGATGTGAATTCTGTGCTATTACATTCACAGTGATGTATTAGACATGACAAGGAACAGTGAAGGTGTTGTGGCAGCTCCCAGTGGCCCAAACACCGCCTATACATAACACAGCCTCTTAATAAAATGTAAACAGGTGCGTTATATAAAAATTCACCCAAATTCCCCATACAGTTGTCATGAAAAATATCATTCAATCATAACAGCTTTTCATACCAGGCTGTAAACATCTTTATTTCTGCTGTAAAGTTGGAAATTTTATCATGGGAGTCTCTGGACTGACTCACTGTTAGAGCCGGATTCTAGTGGTCTGTAGAGGAACTGCAGGTTTTAGCATTTAAGGGTTCATTTTTCATTTTCTGTAGTTGTTTCTTGGACTCAACATCTTACTGAGAAAATGTTGGCTTTTCTTATGATTGGTCACAAATCTGTTCATATAAATATATCTATAATCTAGAGATTACATATGTTGTGTGAATGTATGTAAAATGAGATATTTAATTTTGAAAAAACTGATATCATCATCTGTTACAGCCACAGTGCTATAATGGCCCAAAACTGTAATCATGATCATTATCATGGTGAAATCCCTGGGAGCAGAGCTGCTGATGCATTAAAGCCTGTTGTATGTGAAGCTGTAACTCATGTGCCTGATATTAAATACAGTGAACAGCGCAGGGTGAGTCACCTCTGGTTACTGCGGCGCACATAGTTGTCTCCATTAACAGGCTTGCGGTACGTGGTGAGAGCCTCATTCAGCTGCTCCTCCACCATGTCCACATACTTCAGGTTATACTCCTGCATAGACACACAGGAACATGGAGCAGTGGAGCAGCCATTAAAGGTTTGGTTAATGTCAGAGGGAAACATTAGAATGAAGCTGGTTATGTACCTTCTGCCATTTCTCCATCTGTTTAGTAATGTAACCTCTGTCACTGAGATATGAGAAGCCCTTTGGAATAGATAAAAACCTAGTGACCACAAAAAAAGTTGTTGTCATAGCTTCCCTCAGCAACAACAGTTCAAAGTCATATAATACAAAGACAATATGGAAAAACACATGTATTTAAGAGATGTGGACCACAAGAAGAAAATAGATAGATTCACTTGCTCCAGCAGGATGACCAGCCAGGTCACTGACAAACAGTTGGCTGTAGCCACAGATGGGTCAGTATCTTACCTTAGCAGCAGTAGTACACCTTTGTCCCCCAGGTGTGTGACGGCGGGTTTCATCTCCGTCAGTGCATGAAGGTTGGCCTGAGGCATAACATGAAGGGAATAGGCTGATCAGGTGATTTAAAACCCAGAAGGAACACTTCATTCAGGTTGTGCGTTTACTACCCCCACCTTGTCTTCACAGGCTTCATCCAGGATGTCCAAGGCCTCCATGGAAATGGTCTTGTTGCGGTCATGAAGCTGAGTCACTAGAAGCTCAATACCCCAGTTACTGAAGAACTCCACACTGGCACGCAGCAGGACCCGCAGGTGCTTAGTGGCATACAGCCTGCAGGTCTACGTTTAAACCAGACAGAGGAAGAGTGACTCATGCAGAATCATGAGAGATCATCTCTACCTGAGTTACCTGCAGGTTAATGCTGATACCAGATCACAACTGAAACTGAAACTGAAACGTCCACACACTGTGACGGATGCACAAAATATTATTTAGTCTACAAACCATTTATGCCTCCTCAGCATGCTAACTGTAAGACATCAGATACCACACATAGGTGGTGTTAATACATAAACATCTGGTATAATAGTGGGAACAGGAAAATCATATCAAAATAACAACATATTAATAATAACTCATTATAATTGGAGCCCGCCAGCGACCCACCTGGCTACAATGGAGATTTCAGTGTATGCCTGTTTTCTGTGATGCTACTATCTCAGAAGAAAGGGTCTTGATTTCACTGTGTCACTTTCATAAACACCTTGAGCTTAGACTCTGGAAATATTTATGATTTAGTCAAAAAAACACTGGCACATTCACTCCTCAGATGGGGCATTTACTTTGACATGATTCTGTTCAAACCTTACCTGTAAAAAAAAAAAACTTCAAATGGAATAACTGTAGTAATTGTTCATCTATTATCAAAGGAAACACATACATTCTCACATCTACACACACACACACACACACACACACACACACACACATTAAGATTTAAAGAAACATATCACATGCAGTGCTATGTTTTCATACTCCAAGATGTCTGTGTAATTTCATGTAATTATAAACATTTAAAACAACATCCAGACTTGGACTCACAGGATGTTGTTTTTGATGTATTAGCACCTGTGCAGAGAGACAGGAACATATCCTTACATTTTATAGAAATGCAAGAAGTGAATCACTTTCATTTGTTTTTTTAAGAACTGGACTCTCACATGTTCTTCCTCAGTGAGTGAGGTTTGGCCTAGGGTTAACCTGCACAGTATTATGTGGTATGTACATTAAATTTATTATACTTTTATATGCCAGGACAGAGGGTGGACATTATCTAAGTACATTTATTTCATTTTCTGTACTTAAGTATATATATTTTGAGAATCTGTACTCAACTTGAATAGTATGTGTTTTGGAAATTTATGACTTTTGGTCCACAATATGTTTTACTTTTGACACCACTTTTCTGTGTCATGTTTGCTGCTACATTTCTGAAAAGCTCAGTGTGAACCACAACCAAACTACAAGAAAGCATGTTGAGGATTGTAACTTTTGTTTAACTCCAGATAATCTTTTCAAATTTTTGTTGATTCAATTATGTTTTTCTGTCCATTTCTATTTTCTTTGTCTCATAATTTACAATTTTTTATTCTCCAGTTTCAATAGTTAGTCAGTCAGTTGTTCTGGAGTATTAAGTTCTGTAACAATCCAACAATGAGAAAAAACTGCACCTTTGAAGACATATTTTTAAATGTGATTAGATGTAAATACAGATGTGACTGAATTCCACTTGTATTGGAGGAATATTTGACCAAGAGGATCTGAACCATGACTCTAGTAATGGAGCTGACACATCTGTTATTCCTTCTAATAACAGTTTATATTTCAAAAAGAATATTTTAGACTAATTCATAATACTGATTGAGATACACACAAACTGCCAGTGCACCTCTAAGTGTGTTGAATCTTACATCAGTCGCAGCCGTGAGAATTTTGGACAGAATGACTCGAGCCAAACCGTCTCGACTGTAGTCCAGCGTGGAGACCGTCAGCTTCAGCAGGTGCTCTTGGTTCTTCAGACTACACAGGTTCAACAGACTGACAGAGCAAATAGCAGCTGATTAAAGACAGACAGGTGAATCTTGTGAAACTGAGCTGTTTGGCTGGTGAGGCTGTATTTAGTCACAGCAGTACTTTTAGCTAAATACTAATAAAGTCGGCATGCTAACAATGACAATGCTAACATGCTAATGTGCTTGCTGAACTTCCTCTATTATTTTGTCACCACTTCCCTGTTGTGTATTTGGTTGTTTTGCTTTCTGTCTTTGTGTGACTACCTGCCCTGCCCCAGTTTATTTCACCCATTGACAGTAACTAAAGATGGACGTAGCCTCCGTGACGTCAAAGTGAGTTGCTCGCCATCTTGGCAGAGCCTGACTCCACCCCTAAGCCCCAATTAATCCAAAAATGGGCAGACAGGAAGGCATGTATGCGTGGAGCCAAGACTTCGGTACATGCCCATTTCTGGCAAACTCACTCACCTGTCAGTCAAAGAGGCCACACCCACAATTATGCAGAACTTTAAGCCTTGACAAAATGTAAATGGATGAGTTTTATGAAATCCACCCATGTACAGTTGTCATGAATAATAACTTTATTTATATAGCACCTTTAAAAACAGATTTTACAAAGTGATGAGACAGACAAAGGTTCATCCAAAAGGTCTTGTTTTCCTGCAGTGGAAACATATCTTAAGATTCATCATCTGGAAGTTATGTAGAACTGTGCCAATCATTGCGTTAGTGAAAACAACGACTCTCTGGTCTAAGGGAGAACCCAAAATATCAGGATTCAATCCATCTGAGATACTCGTTGAGATACTGCAGCCTGGACCAGAATGACAGACGGACCAATAGACTCAACAACATTGCCATCTCCATAGCCATCATGGCTAAAGGTACGTGTAGTGAAAGTGAACAGAAAACTCACCTCCCAACTGTCCCAGAAGATGCTACTCTAAGAGTAAAGCTGCAGCTGGACTGAACTGATTGAACTGGATTCTATAATAGCTACTCACCACTGGAAGACGTTGCACTTCTCCAGCATCTTGACACCATGCGGGTTGGCTGACAAGGTGCCCAGGAAGAGGAAATAGTGCTGGCTGAGTGTGGTTAGCAGCCCATTGCCCTGCAGACTGCGGTCAGGTTTGGGCCCCGGGGAAGAAAACAACCAATGGACAATGTCCTTCACTAGGTCCTCAACATACGCCAGGCCTTCCTAACAGACATAGACAAGGGGATTAGGAGAGAGGTGCAGGCGACAGCTGCAACATTTACTTCAATGTTTCCCCTGATGAGGAAAATTCTGCTGGTGAACTAAACCTTAAGCTCGATGACTGGCTGAGTTTGTCACAGCTGGTGCAGTTAGTGGAGGGAGAGGCGCTTTGAAACTATCCTATATCTTGTCCTGAGGATAAATCTTTTTATTCCATTTTGCTATTCCACTACAGATGTTTTCCTTAACGCTGAAGTATTTAGCAAAATGTTTAGGAAGCTAGATCATTTTAGAAAAGCTCAGCAAGCAGAAAATATGTGCTAACTATTTGATTCAGCACGTCTCCGACAAAAGATTCTGTTTTCTTGAGTTCAGCTTCTTCAACTTTTCTTTCAATTGATTTCACTTTGCCTTGAGCTGACATCAGCATAGACGGGATTTCCTCTGTTTTGCTGGACATCAGTGAATTGTTCATGAGCGCGTCTCCTTGTCCTTTGTTCTCTTTGCCTCTGACCTTCATCTGTGGCTGATTTGATTGTCTCAAACCTTTCAGTCATAAAGTTGGACCTCCTCCTGGACCTTCAGGAGATCTCCTAGTTTCCATACAGATTCATCTTTCGAGTTTTTATTATTATACAGCTTCACTCTGAGCCTCTCATGCACCATGTGGATGAGCACTGTTGCCTCACATCAAGAAGGTTCTGAGTTCAAACCCCAGACCAGGTTCTCTGGGTTCCTCCAACAGGTCAAAAACATGTACTTTAAGTTAATTGGTGACTCTAAATTGCCCATTGGTGTGAATGTGAGTGTGAATGCTTGTTAGTTTCTATATGTCAGCCCTGTGATAGACTGGAGACATGTTCAGGGTGTACCCTGAACATGTCTCCAATCTAACCCAATGTCTGCTGCTCCAGTTCCCACCACCCTGCATGAATAAGGGGTATAGATAATGGATGGATGGATTCTGTGCCTTTATTATCCTATAGGAGAGTGTAGAGAGACAGGAAGTGGGACAGAGCAGAGCAGATGATATGTAGGAAAGAATCTGACCTGGCCAGGAATTCAATCGGGTCGTTTGCTTAGAGAATTTGACCAGATCAGATGTCTGATGCTGCCACATTTACAAAAGCTCAGAGACAAAGAGGTTCAGCTCCAGAGAGCAGTTTCCTCTCACCTCCTCAGAAGCCAGCAGGAACTCTATGAACTGACAGCCAACCACGGTGAGCTGTCTGGCCTTGGGATGCTCCAGCTCCAGGCTGCTGTACAGCTTACTGCTGGGCTTATAGAAGAAAAGCAGTCGCTGCACAAACCTACACACACACACACACACACACACACACACACACACACACACACACAGTTTAACATGGGTATGTGAAAGTCAAATGAGAGCTAAGAGAACATGTGAGGGCAAGAAAACGTACTTGTGCATCTGATCATCCTTATTGCTGCGTAGGCTAACGTTCGGCCACTGGAGACAAGAACATCACATCATTACAACAGCTTCTTACATTCAACATCAATATGACATGAACAGCTGCGGCAGGAGACAATCATCCACCCTGAATAACAACAGCAACATGCGTCAGTGTCTGACAGAGACAGAAATCATGTGATCCAAAGCTCCAGAGCTCAAAGTCACATGATCATCTGAGTTTCACCTTTAAAATGGTTCCAATGAGGCACCAGTTCCAGTCCAGGTTCTCCTTGTGGTTGAGGATGTGACTCTCTCTCATGTTGGTCATCAGAGCCTCCTCAGTGTCCTGAATAACAATCACACAGATGCTTTTAAATGATCAAGATGTGGATTTGATTTTCAGTGTATTTTCCAATGAGCCAATGTTCATTTTTCAAACAAGTCTGTTTAGTTGGTTTCTACACAACTGATGCAGTGATGAGTGTGCGATGTGAGATGTGCACCTTGACAGTGAACAGGTCTCTCTGAGCTCTGAAGGTGTGGTCTCGACAGTAGTGCAGTGCTCCAGATGTGCGGAGGATGTGGTCCAGGTAGAGACTGTGAGCTCTCACTCCTCTCTTTTTCCTCTCATGAAAGCACTTCAGGTAGTTGATGGCAGCACTCGCCTTCCTGGAAAAAAAACAAAACACAGGACATCAGATGTGACTTTGGCCTCGCTGACCCTGTCTTCACCAAACCAGAGGTACTCACAGTCGCTTCTCAGGAGAAATATCAAAGGAGGCAGCCATGTTCATGAGGGTGGGCAAACAGTGCAGGTGGTGGCTGTGGCTCTGAGGGAGGATGGTGTTGGCCTGCGTGAGAAACATCACATTCACACACTGAACCAATCTGAGGAATCTCCTGCTCTGATCAGCTCATGGGAGCGAAGGACTGTACCAGGTGGAGGACTTCTCCGACCAGGATGGTGGCACGGATGGAGGTGGCGTCATCGCTGCTGGTGATCACCTCGACTAGACCCTGTGGAGGTCGGACACAGTAAGACACAAACACTGACAGAGTGATGTATCCTCTACGATCAATGGCTGTACCTCTAGTAGTCCGCTCTTTATGAAGGCAGAAAGCACCAGAGCCAGGTAGTTGTCCATGAGGTCCAGTCTAGACCCAGATTAAAACAAAGAGCAGTTCAAATCCTGATGTTTTATCACACCTGAAGAGAGATGATGAGTGCGTACACACAGTTCTCACCTGGAGCGTGATCGATGTGGGAGGATTGTTTTAGCCTCAGAGGCCACAAATCCATCAGAGAACCTCCAGCTGTCCTGAAACCTGCTGGGGTCTAAAACAGGAAACAGTTTCAGTTTCAGCCTCTAACAAGTCCAGAAGGAAGCAGCTGATCACAGTGATGTCACTACACCCACCAACACTGGTTAGAGCCTCAGCGAAGTCTGCAGTCGCTACAGGAATGACCAGCTGGAAGATATCGTACAGCACCTCTAACAAACCTTTCTGTGGGGGGAGAGACACGGTGTCAAACAACACAAGCAGGGTGCAGAGGCCTGGACCACAGAGGGAGGCCTTCACTCAGGTTTTGAGATGCTGGCTCACATTTAGTATTTTTATTACGGTAGGGACAGAAACAGAGACAGGATAGATCCAACAGCAGCCTGACTGGGACAAAAGCTTTGAGCTTAAAATAAAGTGAAGGTTTACAGTAAAGAGTAAAAGGTATTTTTATATATCAGTCTTGTTACTTTGTTCCCTGTGGTTTTAAAACAGTTATTTAACACAGTAAATACAGAGTCTGTGTTTTTATATCCTCCTTCCATCTCTGCAACTTTTATGATCCACAACACGTTAATCAGCTCCAGCGAAGATGACTCAAAAGCTCGACATAGGTGATCAGTGAATGTTTAACTTTCTTTTGCCACGAACACTGTGAATGTTTAATAGCTGTGTTCATTGAAGTGTGTAATATGAGCTGAGAGACTCAGATTTTTCTACCTTTGTGACTCAGATTTAGTTATTTTTGGCAATTTAATGACTGTATCTTATGAAAGGATGGTGATTTATTTATACGTCAGTGGAGTAATGAATAGGAGTCCGACCGTCAGGTAAACTCAAAACGCACCTCGTCAGCCTGGCTTTTTATTAAATATCTTTTATAATTATTATTACATTTTATTCACTTATTATATCTATTTCACCAACTAAACCTAGGCTGGAGTACCCACCAGCCAGAACCTTCTCTCTGTGATGCAAACACCGTGCCACCCTAGTGTATTTTATGTTATTCTTTTGTCAACATTTTTTGTTGTTAATGTTATCATATCTTTTAATATCCATTCTATTATTTCATTTTCATCTTATGAGTCATCTGTGAGGCATTTCCTCTTTGAAAAGAGCTATGTGAATAATAAAGTTTGATTGATCGTAGTTGTTCGGGATCACCAGTGTTAGGCTCCATGGAGCTGCTAACCTAAGAGGTTAGAGTCAGGGCGCCCTGATTGTAGAGTGGTTAGTGACCCCTGGTCAGGTGGGCCCCAGACTCGCCAGCCCCTTTACTGTATGTCTCTCCCACACTCTATCTCCTGTATTTCCCTTCTCTCCATTTTCCATAGCCCAAAAAAATAACTCAACTCAAATCATGCTAGTACCACAGACCACTATGCCTCCTTAACTAATTTTTACTCTCTCTATTATATCAATGTTCAAAATCAGGCATTTGCCCACACTTATATTTGTTAGCATTGTTGAACCTTTAGGTTGGTCCTTGTTTGCTTTAATAGATTAGAAATTATGTTTGATATTAAGATGATGCAATAATGTCTTTACAGAAGCACATGCCTTCAGCTGCTGGGTGAAGGTTGTGTCCTTGCACAAAGCAAACCAGTGTGACTGTACCATTATATAGTAAGCACCTACCCTCATCTCCATATTTGGTATACAGAGTAAACCAATGAGCGACTCGACCCCAGAGTTGCCTGACTTGCAGAGGTTAATGATGCCTGCAAGGTGAAGTGGAGCTAGTCAGAGGAACACAGCACCAACTGTATTGTACAATCAAACATCCTGGCATGCTGTAAACCATAAAATGTTCATGAGGCATGCAGAGAGGAACATCTTGTACAGAGGGAACAATGTTCAGACAACATCTTAGGATTCAAAAAGGAGGCTTTCAAATCAATATTTACCAGACCAGGAACGAAATGACGCCAGTATCGACATTTTACTGGCCATGAATCGAGCCGCCCTGTCCTCCCTGAAGGAGACGCAGAAAATGAACAGTGACAAAACCAAACCTAGACCTTAGATTTATGGTACAACAGAGTTAGTGGAACTCACTTGAGCTGCCCCTCTGCTATGTCAGGAGTGTGTCTGTAGTGGAAGTCAGTGTAGGGGGCCAGGATTTGCTGGGAAACAGACACACATTATGTTTTATAGCATGACACACATTTTAAGAGTTGTTGCATACTGAACATCTTCAGTGTGAGATGTGTCAGTACCTCCAGTTCAACGTCAGAGCGGACGTACTGTCTGGTGTGAGGGTGGTTGAGGAGGTGCAGGACGGTGGTGATCAGAGCTTCATTGATGCGACTCAGCTGACAGTCGGTCACGCTCCTCAGGATGGTGCTGAGACCGCCCCGCTGTGCCACCACAACAGGGTTCTTCAGGGCTGGGGAATAAAGGGGCCACACAGTTCTGCCAACACTGTTACACTGCTGACGTCAGAGTGGGAATGTGTATGTGTGTGAGCGTGTCTGTGTGCACTTTGTTTTCACTCACAGAGCTCACAGATTATGGCCACGCAGGCCCGCACCATACGATCTTGTTCACGCAGTCCATCGTTGCCCACGGCGATGAGGGAGTTGGTGACAGAGGAGGGGAAAAGCAGTGCGTTCACAGCGATCATCTGCACCACAAACACACCATCCAGTCAGTTTTAGCAACTTTGTTGTAAACAAGCCAAGCTGAGGGAAGTTGGTCAGCTGTTATAACACTTAAGTTCATACTGAGATCGCTGCCTGATGGACTGTGACATGGGACAGATATTCATGGAGCCCAAAGATGAATCCTAATGACTCTGGTGATCCTCCAAATTTTCCTCTGGTGCCACAACAAAGTTGACATTTGTGGTTTTGAGCAAAAAGTCTCAGCAATTATTACATGACTTGCCATTGACTTTGGTCAATTCAGAATCAAATATATTATGATGAATCATATAATTCTCACTATTACACATCAAAGTGTTGGGGAGTGTGATGGGGAGCCTGACTGCATTATGAATGAATGGGGGCTAACATTAGTTAGCTAACATTAACATGCTTGCTCTCTTCTCTTTTTGCCCTTCTTTCCCTCTCTTTCTCCCTCTGACCGTGACCTGACCGGGTGTCAACATGTGGCTCCACTTCCTGTACCTGTTGTTTCAAATTAAGATTGCTCTGCTGAGATGACTAACTGCAACTTCATGACCTTGCAGAAGTGCAGATAATTTATTATTATTATTGTTATTAGTAGTAGTAATAGTAGTAGTATTAATAAATAGTTTCCTGGTTGGGGTACAGCACTAAAACTCCAAATAGAATTTGCTAATTGTAGGTTGTCCCAAACATAATGATCTTCCCACTTTCATGAGTGATAAATGCATTATTAGCCAAGATGGCCTCGCTTCCTCTGTTCCTAGTGTTGAGCTGGAGGTATCTGATGTGAATACCCTATAGAGCCAATGGGAGGAGTATGTGATGGAAGTAGATCTCACCTTGCGGGCCAGTCTGAGAGCCTGTGTTCTCTCAACCTCATTACTTTGTTGGATATCTATACACCTGGGACAGAACAGAGAGGACAAGTGTATAAATGGGTGATTGAATCATTTTCCCACAGAGAACGTTATGTGACTCACAGAGTACTTCTAAGACTTGGACTGGTATAAAACTCTCCTGCTTGAATCATCAGTAAAAAGATGAACTCGTATGTTGAAAATAACTGGTTCTTTGGTAAAAGCCAGAGGGGCAAGCTTGTATACATAAAAACCTAAAATAAGTGTAGAACATTGACTACCAAGATGCATTTGCCAGGAACTAGCCAATCATTACACTTGATATAAATTGCTGAAGGCTGGAAGAAGTACAGTAGTACTCTTGACATTCACAATCAGCAGCTGAAATCAGTTCCCTTTTAAATTCTGGGTTATTTTTGGATGTATTCAGCTGCAATGGAGCCTCGTTCTGCTCTCAAGTTGAATAAATGAACTGTTTGGAACTTGCTAAAGCTCTGATTTACATCTATCTCTGGCTTCTCCTCCTAAACATGAACTTAGAAACAAAGGCAAAATGAAAGTGGTGACCATAACATAAACATGCAACTCATTAACTGAATAGTCCCATGTTTCTATTTTTAGTAACAGAGAGGTTGTTGTTTAAAGGTGCCATGTGTAGGAATTTTAGTTTAAAATTTTCAGAAAATCAAAATGAACTAACAGTCAACAGTGTGTGAGGGAGCCACAGTGATGATGTCATGCCCAAAACCATCTATTAGGCAGCGACTCCACTGGTTGTAAAAAGAAGTCAAATTGTATTGAAGTCTATGGGAAAATGTCCTACTTCTCTCTTGATTTATTAGCTCAGTAAATTTTTCCTAATGAGCTTATGGTTTCAGACTCTAGCTAAAAGTCTTTAATACAACATGATGTTCATTTTTTAAATGATGGTCCATTTAGAGGAAAATAGACCATAAAGCGGGGTATTCATTAGGGCGTGGCTACTGTGTGATTGACAGGCTGTACCACACAATCAGGATAGAGTACAGAGCAGGTCAGCTCCACCCCTCACTCCTCCTCAGCTCCACCTTCTCCTCCAAATATGGTTTATATTGGTTTCAAACAAACCAAGATGGTCGACAGACAAATTACATACTGGAGGGTTCAAAAAGCAGTTTACAAACCAATGGGTGACGTCACTTTGTGTTGGCACTTGGTCTAGTCTGACTGGTGAGTGAGCTAAATGTTTCAAATTGAATAAATTCATGATATTGATGATGTTGACATGCTCTCTGTTTTAGCAGTTTGATAGAATTTTGCCTATTCTTGCTGTTGTCCAGGTACGTTAGCAACTTTATCTTATTTTTTAACTGATGACTGTACATGGAGATTGTATGAATCCGGCAGCACCTGAGTGAATACACATTAATTGGTTCACCATATATACCACAAGATCAGGCAGGATTGAACAGGGAGGATGGGGGCTAAAAGGTGAAATATGGCCACCCATGCATGTGGAGCAAGTAGCATGATCTTACACATTTTACCTTACCTAGAAGTTTAACTAAACAGAAAAATACATCCACAACCCGCACCCCCCTGCTGTGTCGTATTAACTCACCTTGCGATCAAATAGTCCACCTGCAGCCGGAGCATCTTCTCCAGTACATTGCTGTCTCTGATCAAGTACCGAAGAGCTCGTAATCCAGCTGCACGGACCTCCTTGGCCTCATTCAACAAGGCTAATCGAAGACTTGGGAGAGGAAAAGCAGAACAGACTCGTCATCAATAACAAAAGTCAAAACGATGCACTGTGAAGTAGCTTCAGCTAACACGTCCAAATACTCACCAAATAATTATCTCTTCATATGTGAAGCCAAGCTTCTCCTCTGAGTGGCCGACACTGCAGAGAAGCTGTGGGGGGGGGTGCACAGTAATAATTTCAACAGCCACGTTATATTTATCCAGCACATGGTCACAGATGATGTACAAGCATCTCTACATCTCTTTATCTCTGTTTTAATCATACAGTAACAATGTCTGAAAAAAGAAATACAAAAATGCAACATTTATGGATGCGAACCACTGTTTAACTAAACAGAAGATGAAGCTGAGTCCAGTCCATTTCCTATTAATGCCATTGTGCCAAAATTGGCTGTAATTCACCCGGAGGGCAGTCATCAGATAAATGATGTACAACTGATTACAACAGGACACGCTTCCTCTATGGCATCCACAGTTAAAACAAATCAGAAGCCATATATATGCAGTATATATACATATAAATACTATATATACATACATACTATAGTATATTCACTAATCAGACATAACATTAGGAACACTGACAGGTGAAGTGAATAACATTGATTATCTCGTTACATTGGCATCTGTCCGTGGGTGGGATATAGACCCATTCTGACCCTGTCCACCGCCAAAAGCGCCTACAATGGGCACGTGACCATCACAACTAGACCGTGGAGCAATGGAAGACAATGGGCAATGTTCTGCTGGGAAACCTTGGGTCCATTCATGTGGATGTTACTTTGACACGTCCCACCTACCTAAACATTGTTCAGACCAACTCTCCCCCTTCATGGAAACAGTGTTCCTGAGACAGAGAAATTGTTGTACAGACTGATTTCTCAACTTCTAACCACCTTGTATCTGTTGTATCTGTCTCCCAAAAAAAATCACCACGCTAAACTGACAAAGTGATAACTGAAACTGATGATGTTTGATGTCAGAGAGCCAAAAGAGCTCGTATCTAACCTGTGGACGTCTACTTCACTGGTCATGATTGATGATGATGGTTCATGCTCCTGATGGAACCTAAGGTGGCTTAATTGTGTGAGTGTTATTTTCACAAACCTTCACAAAGTTGTTCAGGTGACCGAGCTTGCGCATATTGGAGACTCCCTGCTGCTTTGCAACATTTTGAAGGATTTCACGAAGGTTTTCTGCAGGATCTGAAATCAGGGCAGAGCGGCACGGCCTTTAGTTCACAGTGACACACTTTCAAACACTACAACAACACATTTAGCCCATTGGATTCATCCTTATCCTCTGAACCATCTCATACAGTATTGTACTCTCAAACAGAAACAACCACATTAAACTGGAAGAACAAATACAGTTTGGGTAAATACTGGTGCCCACACTGGAGAAAGTATTTACCGTCCACATCTTACTTTCTGTTGTGAAACAGTCCGTCACTGTAATAATCTGTTGAAGTGTCATAGTTATCAGAACTTTTCCTGTAGACGTTCATTATGCTTGAGAAATGACGGTGTAACCTATCATTGCCCTGCAGTGGGGATCGGTTTGTGCTGTCATGAAGCTGCTCCAGGTGACAGGTGACACCAAGTCACCCTGACCTGAGGTGACTTTAGGTGCCTACTCTTCTGGTCCTGCTCTCACCCTCTCTCTCACCTATCTACAGTGTGTCTGCTCACTGCATCACTAAAATCTCAGTGGGTGTTGTACTCTTTTAACACATCCATTGTCACGACCAACGGATCAGCTCTGCAGTTTATGGCAAGGGGGATAGTCCTGAGCAGGTCTGCTGCTGTTACAGCTGCACAAAGCACAGAAGGACGGGCTTTGACCCATCTCAGCTGAGTCTGAGAGACTCAGACTGAGATGGCAGGGCTGCACAGTTCAACAAAATATAATCAATAATGCAATGTAGCCAAGTACAATATCCAAATTGCCGGAGATGCAATTTTTTGATTCAGGTAAAATGTATCACAACATTGTAGTGTATTGTCAGTACCTTAGGTGTTGTACAAATCATACTCCAGATGTAAAGGAACATGCTTGTTCAATAAAAATCGTGTCATTATCATTTCTTTTTTTCTTTTTTTTTCAGTGAAAGTAAAATGAAAAAACAACCATTGCAACCAAACTCGTATATCACATATCGTAATTTCTGCCAAAATAATTGTATGATTTTAATGGTAAGGTAATTAATGAAAACGTTCATTAAATCCATACAATCTTGTAGCACCACGGTCAAGTCAAATAAAATCAAAACAATATGTGATAACTGAAAAATGTCCAGTACAAACTGAACAAACAAAATGTGAAATTCTTTAATTTTTACTCATCTTTAACAAGAAAAATAAGGAAATTAAACCAAATATGATAAGACTTATAAAATATGAGTCATACCTGTGTTGTTTTTTGGCAGAGGAGGAAATATGTTATTATTTGAATTATTATAATATAATTGAATAATTCATTATTTTTAACAAAGTGCCCAGGTTTCATCTGGAGAACAGTCTATAAAAACAGATGTTGAGAGGTCTCGGGGTCATGGTCCCCTGAGTGTGAACTGGATCAGGGTTAATGTCGTTCACATTACAGGAGCCTGTGAGGGAACAAAATCAAAAGATTCGCCTGGAAAACTCTGAGCGACTTTAACAAAGAAAGAAAAGTACCAAGTTAAAACTATTTTAAACTTAGTTTGCGCGTGACACCACCCACAGACACACACCTGGACAGACACACACCTGACACCTCGGTGACAGCGGCTCAGGTGAGGTCTCCTGAGCGGGGGCCGACAGCTGCTGCCCTGCTTCTCCCTACTGGCTCTACCCACTGGTTCTACTGGTTCTACCCACTGGTTCTACTGGTTCCACCTACCTCTGGACAGATCCAGCGGCACGTTCTCCTCCCCGCTGTCATTCCGACCTGTCGACACAAACACAGAGTTTAGACCGAGGCCGGCAGCTCTCAGAGTCCACCCCGTCCCTCAGCGGAGTCTCACCTCGCATCCGGCTGCTCCGTGACGGCCGGCCACGGATGCTGCTGACCGCCATCTTTACCGGAGCCGCACCGAGTGAAGTTGGAGCCGACTGTGCTATCGCGAGAATCCACATCCGGACGGCGTGTCATCCCACGGTCCATGGTCTCATCTGAGGACTCCCCCTGCCAGCAGAGCCTGCTCCGTGCAGGGCTGAGGATGAGGATGACGACGCGCAACCTTCATCAAATGCAGGTTTGTTAACAACTGTCGATGCTGTTTTATACTCAAACACAAACCCATCAGCTCAAAGTCATTTACAGAGACAATATCAAAGACCCAGGCCCTGTGTCCTCAGGCCCTGTGTCCTCAGGTCACGTCCTCAGACCCTCTGTCCTTAGACCCTGGCTCATCAGACCTTCTGTCCTCAGGCCCTGTGTACTCAGACCCTCTGTCCTCCGACCATGTGTCCTTAGACCCTCTGACCTCAGACCCTCTGTCCTTCGACCCTGTGATCACAGACCCTGTGTCCTGAGATGCTCTACTCAGATCCTCTGTCCTTAGACCCTCATGTCCTTAGACCCTCATGTCCTCAGACTGTGTCCTTAGACTCTGTGTCCTCAGACAGACAATTTGTAAATAAAACTGGCAACCAGTTTGAAGGAAAGACAATGAACAATTAGTAAACTGAGACACTAAATGTATCCATCTTCCATGTCATTAAGGATACGTTTTTGTGGAGGGATTATACTGGCAGTGGACAAGCCTTTGTAATTCCTGGACTGTGTAAAAATTTCTGAACATGACAACCGTCCATACAGAAAGGTCCAATTTTAATTTCATCTGGTTTTGGTTGATTTATTGAAAGTAAAGGAATGATGCTGTGTGTGGAATCATATTTGCATAAGCTCTAAAATACATTTCAATCTAATTTAGTCAGTCCTCCCAAGAAAAAAAAACATGTTGTTATCATGTTAATGTTATACATGTTAATCCATTAATAATCACATGTAGAGCCACCGAGTCTGCAGTTAAACATGTTGCCTGTAGGATCGTCCTAATCAATCAGTCTAAAAGTGACAGCTCAGCAAGGCAACTCTATACTCTATATATGAAGTATCAGCTCCACTCAGTTATTTCAATTCAGTTCTTGTGAAAACAATCATTCAAAGACTGTTTGTGTTTTCATTTACAGAATTAGGTATTTAATGATATACATTTCATATTTAAATTTTAAAAAATGTCTTTACTGATTTATTTATTGTGCTCTGTGTCTTCGAGTGACAAATAAACCTGCTGTTTAGGCAGCATTAACCATCCCTGAGACACTTCTTTTAGTGTTGTCTCCAATCTGTAAGCCTAAATCTGATTTAAGTGATTGGTGTTTTGCATTTTTGTCCCACGTGCTTGAACGCAGCACCTTTCGCTTTGTGGAATGACGTGTCAACAAAGTGCCGGAAGCCACCAGCCTGCCCAAAATGGCTTACCAGACCCTACAGCAGGAGTATCTACAAATTCCTGTTGTTACCAGGGCATACACGACCGCATGTGTCCTCACAACCGCTGCAGTGGTAAGACTAATTCACGTTTTCCTTGTGCTGGCACAGCCAGAGCTTTGGAGCCGCCTAGCATCGGTAACGCAACGTCGTTACGGTGGTGCTAGCTCGGTGGTTTAGCTACAGCAGCTATGGGAAGGAGACGTGTCTGAACCAGGTTGTCCGGGATGGTAACTCTCTTATCGGAGGCTCAGAGCGGAGCTGGCTGTGGTCGGAGCCTCGGTTTGATTGTAACCAGTCAGCCCTCACTGTAAGAGCCGCTAACTTTAGCTGTTAATGCTGCAGCTAGCTGTGTCCTGCTCTCCCCAGAGGGAAACCACAGGAACTTCAACTCACTAAACCTAGACTTGTTTGTGTTTGTGTTTTGTGTTCACACCTCATACAATATATAGCGCTACACAGCGGTGTCATCTGTCTTTAAAACAAATCTACCGTCTTTTGTTTGTATTTTAATCGCGTGTGTCAATGTTTTAATGTGCTGATGTAATGATGTAGCACTAAGAGCTGGACTGTCTGTCTGACAGGTGCTACACAAAGTATATTTATTATTGGCAAACAGAATCCAATACCTTTATCTACCATAGAAACTAAGTATAAACTGTTATTACAAACAATTTCTCCATCACCAATTTGTTAACAGTATAAACAGTGTTGGAAGAAGAACTCAGACATTTTACTGCACTAAAATTAGTAAAAGCAAAATGTAGGTGATGTATTGAGTTATTATTAAGTGCTGGTCTCCTTCAGATTGTTGTATCATTACATACAGTATTATCATGACTCCCTTATTGTTATGGATCCGTTCATATGTTTCCGATGGTCAAGGTGGAGCTGATTTTAACTGCTTCATATGCTGCTTTGTAATTTTATTTATTACAATAGAATATATGCTGTAATCCTCTTGTATATACGTTGGTGTTACAGTCAAACAATGAAATTAGTTCGGGTAGTTTACTCAGTTAGCTGTACTTTCCTTCAGGGCTCAGCAGCTGGACCATTGAGACAGTGACACTATAGAGATAAAGATGTAGTTCTAATTCAAAGTGAAGTCCACGTGTGCCTCAGTGGTTCGTGCCTCTCCTCCCTGGACTCAGACCTGACAACACAGCTCTGCATTTTTCAGGTAGAATACATGTTGACATGAGACAGACACATTAGAGGAAGGACTTCACCTTTCATTCTGGATTGTTTGAGTGATTCGGGGTCATAAATAGGCTGTTGGGGGTTTTGGATTCGTATTAAAAACATGCTGGGACAATTGTGAAGATGCAAAGGAGGTTTTGGTACAGGGCTGCACAACTTGCCAAACAAATCATACTGCGATTATTGTGGAAGATATTTTGATATGAGATGTGATTTCAGTTGGAATGAATGATTCTTCATTTCATTTTTACTGGAACAAATTTTAAACGGATGATGAAGATGCAGTCTTTGTTGGGTCTTGCACCAAACTAGCATTTCCTATCTCCCTGTTTGGAGAATATGATTTCTTGACCAGGGAGTCTCAGCTCCTGTGATTTGGATATGGCACTGGGCCATGTTGCAATTTCCATTATATTTGTGTATAATTGTTCAGCCCTATTTTGGTACCAGTGAATTTTGGTGATAAAACACTAACAGCTTAAATGTTTCTCTAGAAAACAGAAGGTTGAAACATGAATAAAGTTAATGCAGCATCTCTGTAGGTAAAATGATTTTAATTTTATTTATTTATTATAAATTAGGCTGATATGAGAGCAGTTTAACAAAAATGTCATCATTTTGCTCTACTGCAGCTTCTTAGTCCAAGCACATAGAGAGACAGTTTCCATAGAGGTTCTCTCCTTTAGTGCAGAGGTCACCAGACGAACCATGATCCAACAGATGTTGTCCAATCCAGACCTGGATTTATAACTTAAAATAAATAATTGAGAATTATTAAATGATTGATAAAGCATTTCTATATTAACCGTTGCAGCTTTTCTAGGTTTTACAGCACTGATCACATGACAATGTTCAGCCAAATTACTGCGACTGGAGTCAGGGGAGAGATGAGAGAAATAAGTGGAGGAGTAGGACAGAAGAGGAAAGAAAGAGGATTGAGATGATGATTTATCATAAAAATGGTGAAACTGTTCAGATGTGAAATGTTAACAGAAAAAAAGAAAAGTGGAAACTGAGGCTACACTTTTTATTTCATTTGTCTAAAATTAAACACCTATTTTCTACAGTTATTATCTATTACAGCCCTTGTTTTATAAGTTATTTATAATTCCTCCATTTTGCTTGTTGTTACTATAGTGCATACGAATTATGTCACATATACTTTATTAACAAGTAAAACAACAGTATAGTTATTTTAAGACATTTCTTCAATGAATTTTCAGAGGAATTACTGTATTGTGATATATATAATGTTGCCATGATAGAGGGTTTTGGCTGTAGACAGTGTGGACGTCAGCCTACTGCTCCCATGTTGACAGGTATCAAATAAACCTGCTGGACGAACTGCAGTCACTAACAACAGTTTATTTTCAGCATGAAACATGACCCAGCCCCCGCTGCTCAGCTTTTATTTTGAACTCTGATTACTCTCTTTCTTTTTCTTCTTTTAGTGAAAGGGGAGTTTAAATTATTTGGTTCAGACATTGTGTTATGATAGTATATGATATGATACCCATTGTAGATGAGCTGAGCTCATCTACAATGGGTATCAATGGCAGTGAAAACAATTTACCACAAAAAGTAAAGGAGACTATTTGTCATAATTTCTTGTACAGAACCTACCCACTTCCTGTTGAAGTCAGATACAGATATTTATTTAACATGAACAGACAAAGGTAGTTGCTTTTACAGCCGAGTTATACGCCCAGTTTGTGTGACAGAATAAACCAGTATTTGTATAGGAAGCAGTGTGCTAACTAGGCTGTGTGTGGATAAATGGTGCACAAATGGATTAACTGTTTTTACACATAGATGTAGACTCAATGAAGAAACAGGCTCACCTCATCTGATCTCCCCTGGCGATGGGATTGGGGGGGGGGGTCATTTCTAAAATGTATGTCTATGCTTGTCAAAGCTGGATCATCATTTATGGTCTTTTATATTATCTTTGTTCTGTCTCCTCTCACAGCAACTAGAGATCATCACACCATTTCAGCTATACTTCAATCCAGATTTGATTCTGAGGAATTACCAGGTGAGTAATCGCTCCCACTCTTCATCCTCATCTTCAGGAAATGGAAGAACATTTCATACACTGACCAGCACTAGTAACAGCCTCCTGACCTAGTGAACAAAAATCAGCGTCAGGTAAAATCTGTCAATGTCCTTCATGTGGTTGAACTAGTTTATCAGTGTCACATCAAGATTTAAAACAATTATTATTAGTTCTTTTTCATTGACTTTCTGATACAAACTGCTCTGGTCAGTCACACGTCACACTGACTGACTGACACTCAGCAGTGAGAGGAAGCCTGTGTTTTCTATTAAAATACAACTTGTTGAAAATCTTTGGCTGGAACACAAAATTGTGTGTGTGGGTGGGTGGATGTGTCCTATGTGTTAAAGTTTCCCCATTGGCTCTTTCAAAGAGTAATTTCAGTTACATCATCAGTGAGATATTTACAGGAAGTTGTTTATAGTGGCTTTGATGACTCTGGCCTGGTGTTGTGTTCAGTCTCTCGCTCTCTCTCGTTTTCTAGGTATGGCGACTAATAACCAACTTCCTGTTTTTTGGTCCAGTTGGCTTCAATTTCCTGTTCAATATGATTTTTCTGTATCCTTCTCAGTTCCCAGTCTCACTTCATGCACTGTGTGGTGTGAGTTTGCATGTTCTCTGTTTCACAGAAGAAGAACACGTGTGGTTTAAGGGACTTGACAACACAAAAAGAGATACACAAGGACATATTATAAGATGCACAATCTTTCAGACCAGTAACACAAACCGATGTAATGTGCTAGTTGTTGAAGATGATGAAATGTGTGTTTGTGTGTAGATTGCCTTAACCCTTTGCTTTCAGGTACAGATACTGTCGCATGCTAGAGGAGGGCTCTTTCAGGGGACGCACGGCTGACTTTGTCTTCATGTTCCTCTTTGGTGGGCTACTGATGACAGTATCCTTCATTCAATGCACATTTAAAACACAGCAAACATCTGACCAAAGTGCTGTACAACACCAGGAAAACATAATCAGCTCAGAGAATCAGATCAGCAAAGATCAACAAACAATAAAACAGCACAATGAGAAGAAAAAAGTTTTTCAGACAGAAGATTTGAAGGAGTCAATGGATGAAACAGATCTGATAGACATTGGCGGGCCAGTCCACAGTCTGGGGCCATGATGGAGGAAGCTCAGTCTGCTGGGGACATGAGGAGGCCCATGTCTGACCATATGAGGGGTCTTTATATAGTGTAGGGGGTTAAAAGGTCTATGATGTAGGGGGGAGCTGAAGCATTGATGGGTTTAAAACAAACAATAGAACTTTAAATTTATCCTAAAGCAAATTGGGAGACAATGGAGAGAAGCCAGGACAAGGGTGATGTGAACCCTAACTCACTGGAAACAGTCAGTAGCCAAGCCATAGCATTCTGGACCAGTTGCAAGCGAGACAAGGATAACTGGCTTGAGGTGTTGCAGATGTAAGAGCATGGATGACTTAAAGTCTGTGAACGAGAGGAAGGGCCATCACTCTTTTCTAATGTGAGAGCCAAGTGTCATGTGTTGTCTAAGTAAGAAGCCTAAAAAAGTTATATATGAAATTAATAAACAGCTCTAGGTTTGGCTCCATCATGTTTCTCTCCTCTCAGTAATCAGTGTGTCAGTGCAGTCCATTTCTTTACTGTGTTCTTTAACAAAGTTTTAGATATTTGGCACTTTTGTGAGCCTGGTGTTCCTGGGCCAGGCTTTCACCATCATGTTGGTTTACGTGTGGAGTCGACGAAACCCAAATGTTCGCATGAATTTCTTCGGCCTATTGAATTTCCAGGCACCCTTCCTGCCCTGGGTGCTGATGGGATTCTCACTTCTGCTGGGCAACTCCATCATCGTGGATCTTTTAGGTATCTGTCAGTCATTGAGGTGATCTGTGAATATTATTGGTGCTTTACAGTATAAACGGTGCTCGTATTAAAATGCTTCTTTTACGTCTCTTAAGGTATCGCTGTCGGTCATGTGTACTTCTTCCTGGAGGATGTTTTCCCCAACCAGCCAGGCGGGGGAAGGTGGCTCAAGACCCCGTCGATCATGTGAGTCTCTACGCTGCTTTGTGGCATGGGGCGTTATCCTGCTGGACGTAGCCATTAGAACAGATCAACACGGTCAGCAACAGTACTCAGATAGACCATGGCATTTAGTTATCAAGAGACTTGTGGAGTTTTTGTCTCCCCCCTCTGACAGTGAGAGAAATTAGACAAACAGAGGAATACAGGAGACACAGAAACAGGTTCCACAGGTTCAATATAATTCAGAATTTTATTATTTATATTAAGACTAAAAGTAACAGTTATCACACCTACTCCAAGGGCAGTGAGGATCCAGGCGTCGTCTCAGTCCTTTCTTGTCTTGCCCTACAACAAAGAAAAGCCACATCAATGCTTAACCAGTGGTTTGTCATCTCTTCTTTTTTTTTTTTTTAACCATTTATATAATTTTTTCCTGCTATTTTACAGAAAGAAATTACCATTGAAATAATCTATAATAAACAAGATAATTAATAATAAAATAAGTAGATAAACAAATAACACAAATTAATCAAAAAAACAATAAATAAAGAGATTTCTTAGAGGGAGGCATCCGCAGCATACCATTGTCCATCTGACAAACCTTGAGGTGTTGACACAACTTCACCTTAGTTTAAAAGCAGTTGTTGACTCACAGTCCTTCGTTCGGTTTTATAAACCTGCTTCAGTCTCTACACCCACTGAGTTATGATTGGTGGTTTTGTATCTTTTCAATTTACTGTAATTGTTTTCTTGGCGATGAGGTTAAGTGTCTGCAGCATATATCTCTGATTTGTATCATACATCCCTTTAGGTTCAGCTCCCAACAGAAATAACAGTGGCTCAACATTCACATTTTCTATAACATAATTCCACAGAAAATAAATGGTCCCAGTGAGTTTTTATCTCAAACGTTTCTGGGAGTCCTCTGAGGTTTTCCCCTTCCCATGTGCTCCACCAAGTAGCTGCTCTGTCAGCATTATGCTCACACCATGTTCCATTGTCTCAACACACGCACACAACGGATGGCTGCTTGTTGTTTTCCACAATGTTCCTGTGCTCCTGGTGCAACATATTGCAACGTGCTGTTTCTACCCGTGGATTTCACCTGGGAATCTTCGCCTTGTTGCTGCAATGAGAGTACAGGAAATTGTGTGGCTATCTGTTCAGTGCTTAATTGAGCCTCCTGATATGTTCACAATGTACATATAGACAAAACAGAACATCGTCTTCAGCTCTGGAAAACTCACTGGTTGACATAAAACGCATCACGACTGGTGTTCAGTGCAGAAATGTTGCCACAGATGAGAGATTTGAAACTCTGGTGTAGAGCAGAATCCAGAGAGATTTAACTGGAGCTGAGAGGCTTAAAGTGATAGTTGTTATTTGACGTGAGGTCAAGTGTTAGTCAGGTCAGTCAGGTGTTTATCTGTTGCCAATATGTCACCTGCAGTAGTTTAAGACTGACTTTGTCTCAGTTTGGAGAGGGAGCCAGGAGTATGGGCACAGAAGCACAAGTAGCTGAAAGCTCACAGTGTCGTCCCAGTAAATCATCCTTTTGAGATCAGTCGAGCAGCAGTAAGGTTATTCTGGACCCACAAACACAAGTATTATTTTGTTGCA
The DNA here is from genome assembly GCA_038496675.1 of Rachycentron canadum. Lineage (NCBI taxonomy): Eukaryota > Metazoa > Chordata > Actinopteri > Carangiformes > Rachycentridae > Rachycentron > Rachycentron canadum. The sequence continues at coordinate 3,146,848 of CM076666.1, forward strand.
CAACAAGCAGGGATCAAAAACCAATAGGTTTCTTAAGAATCATCACCTCAGTTGTGACCAGTTCAGCTGTGTCCATCTATAGAAAGCACTCACCCTCCTCTTCTGTGTGTCTGTGACAGAAAGATGCTTTTCGACACTCCAGAAGAAGACGCCAACTACAACCCCCTACCTGAGGAGCGCCCAGGAGGGTTCGCCTGGGGGGAGGGTCAGCGCCTCGGAGGTTAAATCTGGCCCCAGATCATCCCTGATTGTCAGGTTACTTCCAAGGACATTCCCTCAGAGAGATGAAGGGAGCGAACATGGTCTTTGTTTTTGACATGTTTGTTTAATTCTGGATGAAGAATGCCAAAACAACCACAACTGGTTTGGAGAGAACCATTTGTTGTCTTTGTATATGGGCGTAAATCATCCTCAGAAACTCTTCTTGATGCCAGATCGATGCTCTAAGACTATTTGAGTGAACTCAAGCTTCGGACAGAACTTTGGACAGTGAGCCTTTGGGCCTGGGTGATGTTTTTCTTCATCTCTGAAAAAACATATTGATATACACAACAACTGTCCTGTGAAAGAGGGAAAAAATGACAGCAGTAAAATATTATCTAAATGAATTTATTCAGATGGCAAGTGCATTTTTTGTCATTTCACTTTTTTAAAGAATAAATGTGTGTGGCAAAATAATGCTTTGGTTTCATCTCTTCTGACTGTGCTAATGCTACATGAAACCAAAGGCTTGACACAAATCACATCATCCTGTAACATCACTCTCTATAAAACTTCTCATTTTATACAGATATCAACATTTGTCCTGTGTCTTCAGCTTCACAGTCCAGTTCCTCTTCCACCTTCAGTATTTATGTTCTCAGAGCTGTGCTCCTTTTGTATTTCAGTTATACAAACAAATAAATCAGATGTGTAGGCATGTTAATACACAATGTGCTTTCAAAAAGCTTGGGTCCTGCTTATTATTTGTATGTGACAATACTCTGAGGAGGGGTAAGACAAGTTATGTGTTGTGGATAGTCATTTACATGTATCGTTAAGCATAGCCTCAGTGGTCCGTGGATGCTTCTATATCGGCGTGAGGACAACATGTCATTAACATGATGAAGCTCCTCACTCTACCCTAAAAGTCTTAGCACTCTGTCAACTGTGGGGACCGACCTCAGTCTCCGTGCACTCATCTAGATAACGATAAAAATAATAATGATAATAATAATAATAATAGCTGTCCAGTGGGAATTGTTTTTCACACATCTGTACAAAGGAGTGTCACACAGCCAAATCAACATCATCTTCTGTAATTCAGTATCATGTTTACATTGATACATCCAGCTCCATGTGTTCAGCTCCAACTATATATATGTTTTTACTCAGAGGATTTGATTGGAACCTGGTCGAGGACTAAATCCGGTCTCACTTTAGATCACCAGGGGGCAGTGATGCACTTTAGAAATTGTTCCTCCACCTTGAAACGATGGAAGAGTAAGGTCAACGAGGCGTTCAATATTTTCCGGAAAATCTCCAGAAAATGTGAGAAACGTCACATATTCGACGTGTCAACGCACACGTTTTGCAAAGCGGGCTTTTGTTGTTTCCAGTTAATTGTGGTTAATTGTTATGTTATTTTTGTTATTTTAGTTTGTTGAGCAGACAAACTCGTAGACTGTAGTTTAAAGGCAGTAATATGAAGTGTACGCTGTGTTGAAGCGGACTCGCCGATTCCCATCTTTACCGTGCACGTAAACGCCCCCGAAGAAGAGAAGGCTACAGACTGTAGTTAGCTGGTTAGCGACTGCGTGAAGATGCAACTGGCTCTAAGTAAAACGTTTGGTCAGAAACCGGTGAAATTTCAGTTAGAACAAGATGGAGACTTTTACATGGTTGGGTCGGAGGTATGTGACCCTCTGTTCATTGACTTTCAGCGCTCAGCTTGCTAATGTTAGCCTCTGTTATCCTTTATTCTGGCTAGCTAATGCTAGCATGCTAACGAGTCCCATTGATGGCTTCATAAACCATAAACAAAGAAATACATCAAAACGAATAACGTTATTAAACACGATGAAGTCGAGATTTAACAAACATTGTTTAACGTTAATCTGCCTCAAACGAACGGAATAACAGCGAACAAGAGTCCAAGATTTAAAACTGGACTAAATATAGTTAAAAAGTGAGTTTTTTTCATAGAGGCTGCAAATGGTCTGAACTTGGTTTAACAGCATTTTAACTTTACTCAGCTCTGCTACTGAAGACTACGAGTTTTTCCAAGTCAGGATGAGTCAACTAACAGTTCAGGGTTAAATTCAGATTTTTTTGAATAATCCTCACCCCTGGGTCACTGTTGGTCAATAAGTAACATGTCTTTGAATGAGCTGCATCAGAGTATTATACAGATTTCTCCATGTTGAGACAAAGTATCACTTTGTGACTGTAGTGAAAAGACCATCTTTCTAAATACAAGACATGTTTGATGACTCGACCGCCACTAAAACACTCTCATTTACATTATGTTTATATTTTACTCATAATAACACAGAATTACTGTAATTCATATTTACTATGTTATGCTTTTCCTTCCACCTTAGTTTCCGTCCTTCAGCCCCACAGATGAACTCTTTTTCTCACAGAGGTGGAAAGTTTATGACCAGAGGTCACATGATCAGATTCATGATGGACGCTGGATGTGATGGATTAATAATATTCATTCCCAGGTGGATTACAGGCGAGGATTTATTCTTGCTGGGTGACAACTGTCCGTGCTCTGATATCAGAGTTGATCCTGAGATGTGGATCAGGCATTTTGGAGCATTTTGGATGTAAGAGTTACAGTTGTGCAGAGCGGCTTGTCGGTAAAGAGAGCTGAGTGAAATGAAATGAAGTGTAGAGGAATGTGGGTTAATTATAGGAAAAAACTGTAAATGACATTTTCAAGTTTTGTCCATTGGTTTAAACAGTAAGTGATTAAAGTTTTGTCTTTGCACTGTCTATTAATGTAGATGACCTGTCAGAGAATGAAAGTTGAGCTTTGTGACAATCAAGTGAAAGACCGATTGCTGTATACCAAACACAACATCAGCTGATGGTGGAAACGGCATCCCTCTGTGGCGATGCTTCTCTGTAGCTGTAGAGGCCTCGTGTTGGAAGGAGCTCAGATCTGCAGAGATCCTGGGCCTCAAACTGTCGCTGTAATATCTGCAAGAGGACTTCAGCTCATGAGGAGATTCATTCTCCTGAAATTCTCTCTCAACAGTCAAACAGGATCAAGGCTGTAACTGCTGCTTCTCCTAAACTGTGAACTAGAAAAGAGGTTTTGTGATTGTATTTGTATAGATTTGTCCTCTATGGATGTGTTTGATCAGTGTCAAAATTATTCTATAGGACAATATAAACTAAAACTGGCAGCAGTTCTATGACTTAACAGTGAATTTCATGGACTTGTTTAAATCTGAAATAATGAATCACAGCACAGTTTTACTAATGATGATGATTATTCAGACTTTATTTCCAGCAGGTTTTATAATAGTGGTCAAATCTTAATTCTGGACCTTTGCTCTTCAGGTTGGAAACTATTTGCGCATGTTCAGAGGCTCTCTGTATAAAAGATACCCATCTTTATGGAGGAGGCTGGCCTCAGTGGAGGAGAGGAAGAAGATTGTAGCATCGTCACACGGTGAATGTCTTGTTTTTTTACTCTGGAACTTCAGGTGATCAGTTTCTCCTGGTTTGGGTTATAAATACTGCTGATTTAAACTCTTCTTGCAGCCACCAGTGTCACTCTGCTGAAGGCGTCAGAGTGTGAAGAGATCTTTGAGGGTAATGATGAGAAATACAAGGCAGTGTCCATCAGCACAGAGCCCCCGGCTTACCTCAGGTATTTTCCTCTGTGTAACAATTAGCAGTTTTGTTTCTTTATGTCTTATTTATCTGTACTGGTTCAGCATCTGTCTGGATTGTGTTTGTATTTTGTTTTTTCTGTCCCATAAAAGCAAGAGTTGATATCATCTGTGAGCTGAATGGAACCAAACTACCATATCTTATCATTAATCTGTCAGGCCAGCAGCAACTCAATATGGTAGCTTTTGTTTGTGTCTATAAAGGGAGCAGAAAGCAAAGAGGAGCAGTCAATGGGTCCCCACGCTGCCCAACAGCTCCCACCACCTCGATGCTGTGCCTTGCTCAACCACCATCAACCGCAACAGGATGGGCCGTGACAAGAAGAGGACCTTCCCCTTGTGGTAAGAGAGTGTACAAGTGTGGTACGAGCTCTAACGCTCAACCTAGCTCTTTTGTATCTATATATCTTTTCTGCATTAACTTCAGTCTATTTGACATTTTCTTTTGAGGTGGCTTTGTTTCCATCTTCATTTTAAGTGTTTTTGGAGTGTATATATACACACATATATATATACACACACACACACACACACACACACACACACACACACACACTATGATATGATAATAATCCAACATGGTTTCAGCTTCGATGACCATGACCCTGCAGTGATCCATGAGAACGCGGCTCAGGTGGAGGCTCTGGTTCCCATTCGTCTGGACATGGAGATAGACGGACAGAAACTGAGAGACGCCTTTACGTGGAATATGAACGGTACATATACATCACAAAGTTTACCAAAACTTTTTCCCGCTGTGTCTAGTTGTTGTTGTTATTGTCTCATTTTGTCCAACCTCACCACCCCCCAGAGAAACTGATGACTCCAGAGATGTTTGCAGAGATTCTGTGTGATGACCTGGACCTGAATCCTCTGGCCTTCGTCCCTGCTATTGCCTCAGCCATTCGCCAGCAGATTGAGTCCTACCCCACTGACAGCATCCTAGAAGAGCAGGCAGACCAGAGAGTCATCATCAAGGTAGGTCCTGAGCCCAGATACCAACCGTTCCTCAAGAATATACTAGAACGATTGTTTGGACCAGTTCTGGAGCCCAGGGAAATTATTTGCTGCAAATATCACATGTCTCTAAAGCATCATTACTCTGTAAAGAGCCTCTCAACAGGCCCTTGTTTGTCCGTCACTTACTTCAGTTGACAAACTAAAGTGTAAAGTTAGGAAAACCTTTAAAGGTCTCATAGTTTACATCTGTATGTATATGGATCGACTCTGCTGGTCGACGTCTAGAGTAGGGACGGTTTCCGAAACCCAGTATTAAACGGGTCCAGGGCTAAATTTTTAAAGACTGTTGTATCGATAAGCTCTGATGCTGATGCTCTCTGTACTGGAGAAAAATAGAACATTTTTCATTACATAAAACCTAAATCAAATCAAATTTATCTATTTATAAAGCGCCAAATCATAACAGAGTTACCTCGAGGCACTTTACATATATAGCAGGTCCAGACCAAACTCTTTATAAAGTTATTTAAAGGGACCCAACAAATCCCACCATGAGCAGCACTTGGTGACATGGGCAGGAAAAACTTCCTTTAAGAGGCAGAAACCTGGAGCAGAACCAGAAACCTAATAGTTTTCTTTCATGTTTTATCTCACCGACTCTGTTTCTGATTAAGACATTTGTCTACGGTGCATTTTACTTTTACTACACACAGACCCTGCTCTTAGTGACAATGGGAGCGAACTAAACATTCAAGAGTGTGGTCAAGTGAGGAAACATTAGTGAGCTCCATAAACATCGAGTGAAAGTTTGTCATACAGGCAGAGACTCGCGCTCATGTACAGTTCACTAAATTATACTATGGTGCTAATAATGAAAAGCAACCATCGGCCAGCTGATTTTGTGTTTGCTCTGAAATTCAGTCTCAATTCAATCAGAAGAAACAGTCCTGTTGTAAATCATTGTGTTACATCTGTTTTATATTTCCATCAGTCCACAGTTGTGACCTGTTGAAAACAAGCTGTTGAAGTTTGCTACTGAAGAATATTAAACGAGTACCTGTGATTAATTAAGCAATGTTAATTCTGGTTCATTCTCAGAGATTTTCTAAATAACAAAAAGTACAGATAAGGGAACTGTTGAAGCACAGGCAGTAAGCAGTAGCAGTAAAATAAGTAGTACTGTAAAAATCTCAACGATACCCATCCCCAGTCTAGAGTCATGTTTCTGGATTGGCTCCAGTGGTGCCATCCCAGCCAAAGGGACCCACAAAGGGATCAAAGCCACGGGACAGGTTGGGGTGTACATGATGTTTGTCTGTGTTCCCCAGCTCAACATCCATGTGGGGAACATCTCTCTGGTGGACCAGTTTGAGTGGGACATGTCAGAGAGGGAGAACTCCCCAGAGTCATTTGCATTGAAGCTGTGTTCAGAGCTCGGTCTGGGTGGAGAGTTTGTCACCACCATCGCCTACAGCATCCGTGGTCAACTCAGCTGGCACCAGAGGACCTACGCCTTCAGGTGACTGACTGCCTGACTGACTGTCTTTCTCAATGTCTGACTGACTGACTGAATGACACATAACAATTATAAAGGTTTGATGATATTCACCCTGTCGTGGACTAGTTCCTCACTGTCGTGCCTGTGTTCCTCCCACAGTGAGAACCCGCTCCCCACAGTAGAGATTGCCATCCGCAATACAGGCGATGCAGACCAGTGGTGCCCCCTGCTGGAGACCCTCACAGATGCTGAAATGGAAAAGAAGATTCGAGACCAGGACAGGAACACGAGGTGAGCCACTCGGACAGAGTCAACGTCCATTTAAAGACAAGAACTGAAATGACATTTGAGAGGAAACATGTGGCCATCTCATATTGTTATGTTGATCTAGAAGTCTTTAGCACACAGCTCAGCAACGCATGATGAAGGCAGCAGCATCTAAACAGAAGGTCGAGTCTAGAAGATGTGATTTTGAGATTTAAGTCTTTTCTATAACATCTGATCAGAGTTCGTTCAGCTCTGACCTATATTGACAGAATAGGACCCACAGAAAACAGGTGTGTACTGAGAGGAGAGAGGGACCAGGAAGAGCTGTAGGCACCGTTGTTATCTGTAGAGGGCGTCTGCCGCCTGAACCCTGCCTCCCAGTCAAACCTTAGAACACAAGGAGCCACAATTAGACCTGCGTTTAGAGAGTGGAGTGTTCTGTTGGGATAATAAGGAACTATGAGCTCTTTTATGTTACATGATAATGTTCTGAACATTAATGGTTTGAGTGAGGAGGAGGATTTTAAATTCTACTTAGCATTTTTGGATGGGAGCCATTGAGAAGAAGCTAACAAAGGAGTACGAAGCTAAGGCATTTTTGATCTGCTGAAGGCTTTTCACTGAGTTATTGGAACGTCCTGATAATAAAAAAAAAAATGCAGTAGCCCAGACTAGATGTAACAGATGCATGGACAGGACCATAGACTGTCTATAAAAGTGGACATAGACTCTGGGTCTGTAAAGTGAAGCCAATGCTGAAGAGCCTTAAATCTTCATTTTATCTAATGACCATCAGGGGGCGACTCCACTGGTTGTTAAAGAAGTCAGATTGTATTGAAGTCTATGGGAAAATGTCCCTACTTCTCCCTTGATTTATTAGCTCAGTAAATGTTTTCCTAATGACTTTATGGTCTCAGTCTCTAGTTTCAAGTCTTCAATACAACATGATGTTCATTTTTTAAATGATGGTCCATTTAGAGGAAAATAGACCATAAAGCAGGTGGTGAATTAGGGGGTGTGGCTACTGTGTGATTGACAGACTGACAGTACAGAGCAGGTCAGATCCACGCCTCACTCCTCCTCAGCTCCACCTTCTCCTCCAAATATGGTTTCAAGCCAATGCGTAGTATCTCGGTGGGATGATACTTACTCTGGAGCTAAAAACTCTAGATCATGTTTAAAGAGCAGGAGATCTGAGTTTTTACCAAATAAACTCTAATTCTAAACTTGTTTTGTGTGTTTTTTCCAGGCGCATGAGGAGACTGGCCAACACTGCTCCATCCTGGTAGGAGGAGACATGAAGCTGCATTAGTTGATGTGTCCTCTGGAATCTGTTGTTATTCTATTCACGTAAATACACACAGTTTTACACACACACACACGCATGCACGCACGCACACACACACGCACACACACACACACACACACACACACACACACACACACACACACCATCATGAAGCATCTGGATGTTCCTGTGAGCATGAACACATGCTCGTGGTCAGTCTCCATGAACATCTCACCAACTAAACACTGGAGACAGAGATCCAGGCATTCCTCCTCATCATCATCATCATCCTCACTCAGTCATGAACAACTCAAATCTAATCTTAGTGTTAAAATGTCTGTTACTGTTGCACACACCAGGCAACTTCCACACTACAAGACAAGATCAGTGACTGAGCTTAATTATCTGTATAAATGAGTTTGTGATGTAACACTGGTCTGTGTACCATCACCATGACAACGCTGACAACTCTGAAGTCTCACCTCTGTTCACCTCAGCCAATTACTGAGCGACCTGTGACTGAGCAAATCCAGATCCTGCCCTGATCCACATCAGACAGGCTCAACTAACTACACCAACGCTGCTGCTGACGAGTCATTAGTTAACCTAACCCCATGACCAGTGGGTGCGATTATTGAGGCGTTTTGCCCTGTTGCACTGAAACAACTGGTTTATTCATCCAGTTGATCAACAGAACAATTATTTTGATAATTGATTAATCGTTTCAGTCACTGTCCAAACAGAAATAATCTCCATTATCTCAGATGAGAGGACTTCCTGCTCCTCTCTGACATCTGATGACTGATGTCACTGAGCTTTGATATTCCATAAACACAACTAATGGAAAAATAATCAATTTCAATAATGTCACTAATGCCAATGATTGTTAGCTGCAGCTCTAGTGGCCGCTGGTTTTTGTTGGATGACTGTAGCGAAGTGGTTCAGCATGAGTGACAGTGGGAGGAACAAACAGAGAACAAAAACTCTCAGTGTCAGAGTCACGAGAAAAGCTGCAGTTATGGAAAACACTCTTCGTGCACGAGGAGACGAGATGTGTTGAACACCTTTGTTGAGTGCGTTAGAAAAGCATCATCCACATCTTGAAAACATTTCTGTTTCCTCACTACGATCAGTTTTTCAGCTTCAGATCCATAAGACCACCTGGATTTTAAATCCCATCAACCATCCTACATGTTGGGCCCCTGGCCTGTAATGATCAGTGTACATGTGAAAACTCAACTCAACAACTCATCCTCAGACAGTGGTCCAGATGTGCCGATCAGAGCTGGTCTGGTTTTCAGCATGTGGACTGCTCTGGTTCTGGTTTCTGTGAGTGAATCTGATCAGTTGTGTGCACCAGTGTTCATCTGCATGCTAAATCATAGGTAGTTCATACTGTACCCTGAGCATGAGGGACTAAATATTCACACTGTTACCTCTGTTTGCACTGTGCCTCACGCTGCATCAGTGTCAGACTGGAGCCTCTGTTTTACTGGGGGGTGGGAGGGGCCACCAAGAGGGGAGGGGGGCCAAGCTGATAAGAACCAACAGTGTCTTTTAAGGTGATAATTTTCAACTTGAACATACTCTGAAAACAATGTTAACATATGTACTGTCGCTCCTTGTTCTCTTCTTTTGTAAAATTGCTTTACCTTTATAGTGGACTTGTTTTTTATATGAAAAATAACAATAAAGAAATAAAAAATGTATGTTTTATTAACCTGTGTATGATTTTGATTTGGACATTGTGTTCATTTCTCTCAGTGAGGTGGTTGACGTGAAGATACAAGAGCCTTGTATCTTCAGATTTCTCTTGTTGTGTGGCGTACGGCAAGAGAACAGTACAGGTCTGAATGCTGGACCCTGACAGTGAAGGGGATCTGGAGGCTCTGTTTTGCTGTGGGGGCCATTTTTCTGGTCTGGTTTGAGTCCACTTTTTCTTTTAGAGGGAGGTGGCATCTTTATCCTTTGATGAAACAATTCAGGCCTGATGAGAGGGGTCTCTGGATAACAATATCTCCATCCATAGGCCACAGGGGTAACTGATGGTCAAAGGAGGAAGATGATGTAAATCCTACTGGACTGAGTCAGCAGATCTTGGAGCAATATGTTAGACAATGTTTTAGGACCTGAATGGTTCGGGCCACGGACTGTCTATAAGTAGAGACTCTGCGTCTGAAGAGTGAAGCCAATGCTGAAGAGCCTTAAACCTTCATTCTATCTAATGACCATCAGGGGCCGACTCCACTGGTTGTTAAAGAAGTCAGATTGTATTGAAGTCTATGGGAAAATGTCCCTACTTCTCTCTTGATTTATTAGCTCAGTAAACATTTTCCTAATGAGTTTATGGTCTAAGTCTCTAGTTTCAAGTCTTCAATACAACACGATGTTCATTTTTTAAATAATGGTCCATTTAGAGGAAAATAGACCATAAAGCAGTGGATGGATTAGGGTGCGCATATATATATATATATATATACTATCAAAATAAAAGTGTTAAAATGCTCAAAAAATAAAAGACAGTGTTTTCAAGCACCACCATCTAAATGTGAGGGAATATGTGGAGGAAGAAGGGAGACCATCCTCCAATGGAGTCCAGAGACCTGGAGCAGTGAAGTTAGTCTTGAGACATGTGGTGGAACAACACTTAATGTTGAAGTCTCCTTTCATTTGACACCCTAACCCTTCCCCCAAAGATTACAAGACATCCAGCTGAACACCAGGGGATCAAGTTAGTTCATTATCTTTCAAAGGCAAAACCTCTAAACTGGACTGGACGCTATAAACCCTGGAAACAAAGGAGTCTCACATGTCTGACCCAAAGTGCCATCTGCTGCGTTCCAGTCTGACCACAGCAGAATGATTGCAACATGACTCACGCTCACAAGACACCAGACAAACCTGGAAATGATCAGCATGTGGAGACACAGAGTATGTTGTCCTACATCTCTGTTCTCTCTATCTGTTCTTATCCATCACTGATACTGGTTGACTTCCCTCTGAGGCAGATGCTGGACAGACGTGGAAAGTCCTGTTCAGCAAAGTAATAGTAATAATAAACTTTATTTATACCTCTTGTTCACAAAAAGCAACTGTCCATCAGGTCATGATGGACAGAAGAACTGAGACTCAGTCTGGCACAAATAGAAAGTGAGTGATTTAAAATCTTAACCTTCCTCCCACATGGATTCAATTCCACAAAGAGTCGCCCCGATTTGACTGGATTGGCTCATAAAGTTGAGATGTCCTTTCAGGGAGAGAGCGTGACTCAGCTCCACTGATCTGGGCTTTATGGCACAGTGACCAAAGGACTCTGAGCCTGAGTGAAACCAGATTCTCTGGTCTGATGAGACCAAGATGGAACCGGTTGACTTCAGTTCATGGTCAGTCTGAAGGAAATGATGATGTCTAAAATTGGTTGTTCTTCTAAAGGTTTTTTCCATCTCCATACAGGATCTGTGGAACTCAGCCACAGTCAACATCAAGTTCCTGCTCTCCTGTCTTAGACCCTTCTCTCTGAGGTCTCAGTTAGTCCTGGTCCAGCTCTAGAAGAGTCCTGGTTGTTCCAGACTCAACAGCTCAGTGATAATCAAGAGAGATGAAGGAGCTTGATCTAATAATGTAATATTTCAGTTTTTAACAATTAAAAATACAATACAATACAAATTGTCATTATGGGTGTTTGAGTGCAGATTGATGGGGGGTCTGATGAGTCCCCTCCATGTTAGGAACCATCACAGGATTGTTTATTTTCCTTGTGTTCTCTCCTGCTGATCTGAGTCCCCAGTTTATCCCCTGGGTCCGTCTATGTGTGTTGTGTGTGTCTCCACTTCCTCTCTCCTGTCGACTCACCTGTAAGCCTGATGATCATCCCACTGAGTCTTTGCCAGTTGTTTCAGCCACAGTGGAAAAAACCTACAGCTGAATTGTGATTCCAGTTTTGCATTGTTCACTTTGCCTGTTTGCTCCCTGCCTTAACTTGCTGTTTCCTGTGCTTCAGGTCTCCCACTTACTCACCCGCTCTGCTCAGCCATGTTACCTCCTCGACCTCTGGTCCTGGACGTCATCATCCTGCCACCAGCAGCTGCTCTACTGCCCAACAGTGGATTCACCCTGAACCCTCAGCCAGAGAGACTACTGTCGACCAGAAAACCTGCCTCACCACCCCCTCACTCTTTCCCCATCCAGAGGCTGCAGGGGCTCAACAAGGTTTAAAGAAGAATGGGGACACTTTGTGACATATTGTGTTATTGTGACCTCAACTGAACATGTTTTGTCCTATTTCAGGTTTGTGACTTTAGATGCGCTAACTTCCTGCTTGTAAACAGAGTGGGAACATTCATTAGACATGATTGAAGCACATTAGGAATTTGGTACAAAAAGCTGAGCTCAGTGTTTATTCTCACATATAAACTTCTTAGACTTGTTGTCATGTTAACTTTAGGGTCCATTCCTTCCATGCTTGTTTGTTCTTTTTTCCATTTTTTGGTGGTTGTTTTCCACATTTTCATAAAGCCACAGTGCTATGAATTGTGGGTAATTCGGACAGGCAAAGGGCTAGTCCTGTCTGCTGGAGAACCCTGCAGCCATAAGCCCTAATGGACAATTGGTTCATGGGTTTGTCTTTCAGGTGCACTCAAACAAAACAAGAGACACACACAGCACCACATCTGTGACATTTCCTACAGCACACAGGAATCCAAACATTCAGAAAACTCATCACGTTCTCTGAATAACTAGACTCACTCACAATTTTTTCTTTTTTATACCTTTATTATAGATGCAGTGAGGGAGAGTCGGGGGTCACATGCAGCATGGGGTCCAGCAAAATCTAATTAGTTTGTCCTTTGGGTGAACGTTGATACCAAATTAATGACATTCCCTCAATTCAGAGACATAAGGCAAAGACCATACTTGATGAGGTCACTATGACTGTGACCTTTGACCACCAAAATCAAAGAAGTTATTCTTTGAGTCCCAGTGAATATTTGTGCTGAGGAGGTTATATGAAGGCTTTACTGAAATATCACGTTCTGTTAGGTTCAGAGTTTTTTAATTAATTTGTTCAGGGCCCCAGAACAGAGACTGACACGGAGACCAGCAGGAACCAGTGCAAAGACACTTTAATGTGACAGAGTGGGGGACTGAATGAGGAGATCTGGGCGGTGAGAGTGAGGCAGGGTTCAGGTGAGTGGAGTGGCTCTTGACTGGGGGGACAACAGGTGGAAGTGCTGCAGGTGTGTCAATGAGCTGCTCTAGTGGCCACGCCTCCACTAGGTCACCTGGAGCAAAGACTCAGGGGAGGGGACACAAGAGGAACATCCAAAAGCTGGTTACAGTGAAGAGCTGGCAGGTGGAGGTTAAGGCAGGGCTGCTTGATGTTTTAGAGCACAACCCAAAAACAATATGAACTGAAGTGTTTTACGTTCAGAAACGACACAGTGGTGAAAATGTTGATTTCTTTGGTTTTATTGTAAACAAAAACTTTTGATATATTCACATCAGAGATACATGTTCTGACTGAAACAGCTGAATATAGAGAAACAGATCAGGACACTCGCTGTGTGCTGAAGTTACATCAAACACTGTCAGGACATGTTGACAAAATCACCACTGACAGAGTCAGAGCTACACTGAACACAGTCTATTAAAAAGTCAATGCAATCATCAGTGTCCTGCACTGATTCACAACAGTAACACACTGAATACAAAGAGTAATATTCATAAAAATATACAGTAAGTCAAAGTTAAGATCTGTCTCATTTCTTCGATCAGGACTGAGACACATGATCCATTCCAGACCAAATGAGACCGTCAGACAACTATAACGTGTATTTAACTTTCTAACAAGTCTCATTTGTTTTCTAATGAAGGTACAAAACAATCAGGAGTGAAACAAGGCTCTTCAACAGGAAATGAGGACAACAGTATGGCTCTATGAAAATGCAAAAGGAGTTCACGGAATAATGACAAGAACAAATTGTTTGAATTGTGTAACGTGAGGTACTGGTTTACCTTTTCAACACAACCTACACAACAAATAGCACCTTAAATGTTGTATACCTGGCTTCATTCAATGAATTTAGAAAAAAATCATTGATTTTCTATAGAAGCTGTAGATGAACATCACTCTCCTGTTGTATCTGTGACATCAACTGCTCACCTACAACACAACAAAATAAAATCAACACAATCCATTGTCAAGTCAGGCCAATGGGGGCCAGGCCAGGGTGGCAGTTAATCTATCTTCATGTTGTACATTAGTCTGGAAGGTTTTTGTGAATAATTACACTGCTGCCCTGGAAAAAGGAGCCAGTTCCTGACTCCACTCAACTCCCTCATCAGTCTGTGGGTGAGGGGGATATTGGCAAGACAGGCAACTCCAGGGTCTGACTACACAGTGTTTTTTATCTAGTGGGCGTACAAGAAAAATTGCCTGATGACTTAAATCAAACAGGAAGCATAAAATGGAAAATAAAAATAAAAGCCCAGGAGTGTAGCTCTGTCAGGCCCAGCAGAGGTTTGGTGTAACTGCAGAGATATGATGCTCCTGTGTCTAATGTCAGTCAGTTCAAAATGTGCCTTTAACATGGCGCTACATGAAAAGAGAGTTAGAGGATCACCGTAGTTTTTACAGTTCATCATGAAGTCAACATGAATGTCTGATATCTCCATCCCTTAGGCCATGATGCTAAAAACCACCACTGTAGAGACCAGTGTAGTTCCAGGTGTCAATGCTGTAGCCTGAGCTAAAGCTAAAGATACGACTTCACTGGCTACAACAACCAGTGAGGCCTGTGGCTCCAGATGAAATGGTTAACAAACATTACGTAACGACAAGAACGCTGTGGGTTTGGAGTTAACTTCATGATTAACTTGGTTAGAAAATGCTTAATGAAGCTTAATTGTAAAAATTGTGAATTTTCTTCAAATGGTGCAGTCAAAGGACTAGGGATGCTCACAAAACACACATCTGGTACTATAGCTCAATAACACCCCCTACAAAATTTCAATGACATAGCTCTGGCAGTGTGTTTCACCTGGATGTATGAGATTCTTCACTGAGGTTAAAGTTTGACTAAATAGGATTAATTCTTTTTTCTGGCGTCATTCTTCATCTTAGAGCTGCAATTCATGCTAAAAGCTAAGGTTCATCAGACCCTTAGCTTTTCAGTGAATCATATGTTCATACCTCAAAGTGGTAACAGGAGTGTGACCATATTAATTTTATTACTGAGCTGCATGAAGCCTGTTGATCATAATGACTTTTATTTTGTTTTCACATCATAATGTATTACTATTACTATACAATTAATAGGCTACTATTATTCTATTGTTATTTGCATTTTAAACAATGAAAAGCTCTTCTCTATGATGATATTTACACATCTATACGTCTTAGATGCAGGTGCATTGGAAAGTATCAGACCTTGATGGTCTTGAAAGACTTTTTAAGGTCTGATGATAATGATCAAGTGAAGATATGCTGTTGCTTAGTTGTTCTGTGCCTGTGATGCTCCACCTGTTAAACTGTGAGGATGAAGCCTTGCAGATGTGAGACTGAGCCCATTGAACTATGTGGATAGTTTTCATTGATGAATTCACAGCTGGACAGTGAAGAATAATTGGAAGGTATTGGTGAAGGTGAGTTTGTTTCAGCAGTCGTCAACAGCGATGGGCAGTAACGCATTAACAGTCATGTGATCACATTTTTCAGTGGACAGATGTGGGGGAATACAAATTCAAAATTAATTACAAATCCCAAAAATAGAAAAAACCCACAGGAAGTGAATGTTCACTTGTTGCTGTGAGCATATCAACAGGCAAGCTGCAACATTTTCCAACAATTTCCAACACATTGTTTTTATTTGTATATGTAAACCTGGAAGGTACAGAAGTGCCCTCTCCCACCACTACATCACTTTGCCTTGTTGTTGTTGTTTTTTTGGCTTTTTTTTTGGCAAATCACTACAGAGCTTGTAGATGAATTATGCCCTTATTTGAGTAGCTATTCAACATTATGCAAAATGCAAAAGATAGAAAAATAAATTCTTCTCCTGGCCCAGTGTACGCTCTGTTCCACAGCCTGAATCTGGCCCATACACATCATGATTGTCAGGTGCCACCTCCACATCTGTCAATAACGAACCATAACAGCTGGAATTTGCCCAGATGTGGAAGTATATGGGCCAGACTTGGGCCAAGGACCAAGTCATATGTTGGCCCAGAAGTTTCATCTTGCTATCAGCACAGGAATCAGCTGGTTTTGTTCAGCTGAAGCTCCATGCAGTCGACAGGACTGTTCATCCTGTCACAATGTCTCGTTTTCTATTTCTACACATTACATACAAAAGCTACAACAAGTGAGTGTGGAAGCTTTGGAGTATAAGAACACCTTTGATGGATGAGTAATGAGTTAATTAATGACTAATTGCTTATGTTGACTAAATAGTTAAGTATTGTAATTACTTTTCAACATGTAACATGTGATGAGTAAAAATTCAAGAAACTTGCCCAGAAGTGCTGTTTGCAAACAGATACAATGCAGACACAGGCTCATGATCTCAGGTCCCTGTTGGTATTTCTCCAGGAAAGAGGAGCCAGGAAGGGGCTGGCGTTGTGCGTCGGCTTCAGGTGTGGTCATTCAGTATAAATAAGTATAAATGATTATATTCACCATATATAATCATATATTCAAACATATCATGTTTGAGCATACTGAACCCTTGAAGGTGCTGTTTGTAAGTGTCTCTGTCGTTGAACATGGTTTCTTTTTGGGAGCAGATGGTGGCAATTTTCACTTGATACGAGAGTCAGTCATTGTCGTGTTTACAAGAGGAGACACTATAATACGTCCTCTGAGCAGCTACATCTTTAGGACAGATTGAAGTCAGAGAGTGGGGGCCAGAGCTAGCTGGTTAGCATGCTAACATCAGTAGAAGATGTTGGAGACAAGAGTTAACACTGATGTTTGTTTCTCTGGAGATATGTTGGTGAGTAAAAGTCTGAAGTTTGATACTGAACTTCTTCTAGGCTTGTGAGTGAACAGCTGTTAATGCTAACATTGTCGCAAGAGCTAAACTTACAAATAGCTCCTTTAATACTAGTACACAGGTTCTTGCTTGATTTGTCTGTTTTTTTCTGCTCCACACATTAAAGAGTACTTGAACCCAATAATCCTGAACCCAATTTTGGCTTCCAACCTCTGCTAAATATTCGTTATACAACACAACCACTCCAATTTTTCATTAAGGACTCACTGCAGACGTCTCCACTCCCAGAGACCAGTGCAGCAGTGCTGTTTCTCTGACATCTGGAGCGGAGCTACTGACACTTAAAGGTATTTGAGTTTGGTTTGGGGACTTTCTTAAACTGACTAAATCATTCTGAAAGTAAATAACTACTGTGTGACTGTTGAGAACTTACAGTAAATTAGAAACCAGCCATCTATCCGTCCATTGCAAGTCCAATGTTTGGAGTCATCTTAACAAAATTCATCGTCCAGAAACTTCTGTTTGGGGAATCAAGCTGAAAAATCAACCCATGACTTTTTGCAGATATATGTGTATGAAACTTTTTAGGCAGAACAGCCAAAGAAGTCCATGCCAACACTGCGGGGGTAGCCTTCCACCACCTTCAGTGTCACAAGGTCAATCCTCCAATAGTGTGGCCCACTCAGAAAATTGGCGTAGCCTGTGAAAGGGCAAGAGAGGGCAATTTTGGATTTACAGGCCAAAATGACATTCAAACTTTTATCAGTCACTTGGCAGATCTTTTCCCTGAATTCCTTACCATATATGTCTCGAAAGGCCGCGTCAATATGGCTGGGCACTCCTCCCCACTCATGCATGCTGTGAGGATGGATGTCATTGACTTGATTCTTCTGAGGATTGAAGTTCCAGTAAGAAGTGGACTTGAAAAGGTAGACCTTCTCATCCCACTTCAACGCTGCCTGGATATCTGTTACAGGAAGACCGAGCCGCTGCACTGAATCCGGTCCTGTTATCTTCCTCTCAGCATCAAACACCCAGTAGCTGTCACCTGTCACAGTAAAAAGATAAAAAGATAGAGGAAAACCCTAAATGTTGTCCTCCTTTATCTGAACTTTTTAGACATGTCTCAATTCAGGACATGACAGGACAGGGCATGATGTTACTTTATTGTTGTGTTTGTATTGTTGTTGTGTTTCACTTATGAAAGACAAAAGGCTTTGATGAGATGGACAAACCAATGAGTGAGTTAGGGAAATGTGACTCAACAAGTTAGGCCTGGGACACTGGAGTTTGAACTACTGGACTCTCTAATAGGAAATAGGTAATGAGATTCACTCACATTCATATCTTTGGAAGCAATGCTTGGTTATAACTGCAGGTAAGTTACTTCACTAAATGTAGTCTTTGCTTCTGTATTAGAACCAACCTTGGAAGAACCAGATGTTGCCAGACTTGTCTTCATATGCAGCGTCGATGTGATCAGGAATGCCTCCCCAGTGGCGTGATGCCAAGGCCGGATAGCCGGCTTGTAACTGCCCATTACGGATTCGCCAAACGTATCGAGACTTAAAGAAGAACAGCTCTCCCCTGATCATGGACACGGCATCAAAGGTCGTTCTGCATGCGTCCGGCTGGGGCACAACCACACACACAGCAGGTATATTTTTGGCTAAAACGAAGTTGCAAATCACTAAACCAGTGCTGCTCTGAGGTCCATTATTATTGTCATACCATTCCAGTGTCAATCTCATTGGTCTCTGACATCTCAGGCTGTAAGTGCCGCGGGGGGCCGTACAGGTACTGAATACCCCTCTTGTCATCCTCACTCAGCCGTAGAGGGTAGGAGTTGCTGTAGAAAGGACACATCACAGCCTCAGGCTCCAGGGAGTGCTGTAGGCCCAGGACATGACCAAACTCATGAGCCGCCACTTGTAGGAGATCTGTGCCTGAATGGGACGGCAACGGATGAGAGGGCAAACACATTAAGATTAGTAGATGTGAATGTAATGGTGAAATGAACTGCAGTTCTAGGAATAAGCCTTTAAACCATTAAAGTAGAAACTTTACTTACCCACATCGTTGCCTAGTGTCCAATGTTCATCATAGTCAAAGTGGACTTCTCCCTCTCTGTGTGTCCGGGGGAAAAAGGCATGGGCCAGGATTCCTCCAGGACCATCGAACGGTAACAGGTCCCCATGCCAGTACCTACACAAGTACTCCTTTTATTTTACACCAGTGAAATAGTAATATCACATATTTCTGTATGTTTAGCCTGCTGTGAATCCAGGTGGAAGCATAAGAGACTAAAAAGCTGTCGTCTCAGAGCTGTGACGAAACAGCACACTCTTTATTTTTAACAGTTGAAAAAACACACATCTGTGAAAGCTAACATCGAACCTGGACATTTCTCCAATCAGGAGAGACAAACTTTCCTCTGACAGTTTTATTTTTTAGAGGCACAAATGAGTTGTTTTCTAGGTTTTTAAAGTTGCCATTAAACCACTGCAGAAGAAGATGGGGTCATTAAAATAGCTCAAGTCAAACCTCAATTGGTGAAAAAAAGCATGTGGAAAACATAATGGGAGTACGTTATTTCTCTTTGTTTCACGGTTTAATGTGAGGAAGGTTACTGTCTTTTCATACAGGTGTGATGCTTCCATCTGTCAGTTTCTCCAGTGGAGCTGAAGCTTCAGGCTACATTTGAGTGACATTCTTCATGTATGTATAATGATTTATTGTCTGATTCTGTTTCTATTGCTTCTCTGGGATGGTTAATTGAAAATAGGCCCAAAAAAAAACAAAAACTGGTTTAAAACACCCCTTATACATCAGCTTAAAGTGATAGAATAGACAAGCATCTTAGTTTTTATTGGGTTAGAGCAGCTCTCACCTGCACCTTGTCGTATTTTCTGTTTTCTTCATATTTATTTATTATTGTTGTGTCAAACCATTCCCTCTTGTTTCAAATTCACACTCTCTGGCCATTGTGTATTTCCAAGTATCACCCCACCATGACGTCACCCATTGGTTTGTGAGCCTCAAGTTTGTAATTTGACTGTCGGCCTTCTTGGTTTTTTTAATGAAACCTTATTGGATTAGAAGGAGAAGCTGAGGAGGAGTGAGGGGTGGAGTTGACCTGCTCTGTACTCTGCCCTGATTGTATGGTACAGTCTGTCAATCACACTGTAGCCACACCCCCTAACTCATCCCCTGCTTTATGGTCTATTTTCCTCTTTCTTTTTACAAGCAGTGGAGTCGCCCCCTGATGGTCATTAGATAGAATGAAGGTTTGAGACACTTCAGCATTGGCTTCACTTTACAGCCCGAGTCTTTGTCCATTTTTATGTATAGTCTGTGGGTGTTTCCTGCTCCTGTGATTGTCGGCCCCACCCCTAATGTTTTGCATCTGTGTCTAATTGTCTCCTCTTCCTACTGTATTTAGTCTGTGTGCTTCCTATCTTTCCATTCACAGTAACAAGCGGTCCAGCAGTCTCTTCGTCTTCTGTGTGTTATGACTAGTTTCCTCGTTGACCTTGTGTTTAGCCTCACTACTTGGATTTGTTTGCTCGATCTGCTTGACAGCCCATGTGTCCACCAAGATTGAGGTTCTGATAAAGTCGAGAGTTTCACAGTGATCAGCAGGTATTTGGTCACAGTGGTATTGCTACAGTCCTTTGAGGCCAGATGTCCTGTCCAGCGAGTGAAGTGATTCTGCACATTGGGGTCTTCAGTGAGCACTAGACTTTAATTTACAGGAGCAGCAACTCAGGCCATGCAGCTCTGTAGCCTGTGACACCAATTTGTATTTATTCTTATCGTTATATTGTCTGTGCTTGAGTTGTCAGTGACAAATGTGGAGCATCTTTAACATTTTGTTTTTTATTTCACATTATTAAATACCTACCTATTCTAAAAACTGGATATACAAAATGAGATCGTAACAGATTATAACAACAGTTATGAGAGGGAGTCCTGAAAGTCAGGACAGTCAGGACTCAAACTGAAAAAGTGCTTGGCAGAGCAGTTATAAAACTGAAATGTGGGAGCATACAGTTAAAACAAGACAGTTGTTATGACATGGAAGTGTCATAAACCAAATGCCAAAATGAATAATCTGATCTGATAAAATTGTAGCTGGAGGCACGCTACTCAAATCCTGCCAGACAAGTCCTGTGCTGCATTCATTCATGTTTCAGAGATGTGCTCTCCATCTGGGCTGGAACACATCTGATCTAGATTCTCTTGGGTCAGTCTGACAAAAGGAGGTGGATGGGAAACTCTGCTGCCAACTGTGGGTCTGTATTTACAGCTACTTACACATTTCTCAATTCTGAGTTTACACAGTCAGCACAGCAGGAATCAGTGTGAACATTTCACTGCTTTCACATAAAATTCACTCAGTGACCACATCTTTCAAAACCCATCAACTGTTTTCTCACTCAAACTCTAACACCACCAAACCTCTGCACATGTCAACACTCTGCTCTGAAACTGAAACAACATTGCATCTAAAAACAAGGGGGAAATAAAAACTCCTAACTGGGCCTGACCACACTGAATGCCTCATGGGAGGACTTGTGCCAGGTGAGGATAGGGCAGGTGAGGCTGAATCCAGAAGGTTAGGGAATTCATTGATTTTCCTTCTACCTTCGTTAGTCTCTGTCCTTCAGCCCGACAAATGAACTCTTTTCCACGTGGAGGTGAAAAGTTTATGACCAGCGGTCACATGATCAGATTCAAGAAGCATGAAACTGCAGAAGACTCCCAGGATGAAGGTTGATTACAGATGGATTACATGTGGCTCAGGCGTTTTGTTTCTGCTTGTTGGTAAAGAGTGAAATCAGTGTCGTGAAATGTGAGTTAAGAATTCTCTTTCTCAACATATAAAAATGTAAGGATTTTTAAAGTGCTACTGAAATGCTCTTCTGAGAGACCTCCCTTCACACACAGTCAAACCCTTACAATGGCTCAGGATACAGCAGCCCACCTGACCTATGATGACACACGTCACTCTGCTCATCGGCCTCCACTAACTACCTATGACCTCTACTAACTACCTATGACCTCTACTAACTACCCATGACCTCTACTAACTACCTATGACCTCTACTAACTACCTCTGACCTCCAGTAACTACCCATGACCTCCAGTAACTACCCATGGCTCCTGAATGAGACTGAATGCTGGCTTCTAAGTGACTTCTGGGTCTGCACCATCTATTTGAACTGTGCTCCCATAATGCAGAGGTTCCCAACCTCTGGGCTGGGGCACACTGGTGGGCTGTGAAGGTATTATAAGTGGGCCAACAAACCATTTGCAAAACAGTAGAATTTTGGTGAAAAAATAACAATCATAAAAATGTTTTTAAAAAGAGGATCAGTGATAAAAACATGAAATTAAAAGCATTAAAAGCTCCTGCTGAACAATCAGTCTGACTAAAAGATCACATCCATGGAAAAAGCTCTATTGTTAGCGTTAAGATAAAAAGTGTGTTATGCCTCTTGTCATGGAGCCGAATCTGAGCCATGAGCTGGAAAAGGTTGAGAACCACTCAGTCCTTACACCAAGGTCCACTGCACTAAAGCTTCAGTGATGTTACTCACTGTGAGTGTCTGTCTGACAAAGGGGCAGAGTAGATTCGTAGAGGTCTGTAGACAGGTCTGTATCATGTCTGTGATAGTGTCTGATGCTGCCCACTGTCTAATCCGTTGCGTAGTTTACTGCTTCTTACCTGTTGAAGTCAATAATGATGTCTGCTTTCTCAGTGGTGACCTCTCTGAACGTCAGCGGGGTCACTGCGCTCCACGCACCAAAAGCCTCCTGGAAGATTCGCCGCACTTTGTCCTCACTCAACTGCCAGGGGAAACGCACAATTCTGGGAAACAAACACACACGCACACCAAAGTGCTGTATTAGAAAGCACACACGAAATACACATTTGTATCCGATAACTAAAGTTATGCTGAGGATGCTGACTGTGTGCATCTGCTGCCAGGTTCTGGGCCTGTCTGCTTCCTGCAGCTGGTGGCTTGTTCAGTGTGTGAGTTTCTCTCTCCAGCCTTTCTTTGCTCTGTCCATTTGAGAGCATTCTTCCTTGTTTCATCTTCACATTTCCCTCTACATCCTGCCCCCTCTCAGCTCAGACGCCTGCTCTTCCTCTCAGCTAGGTTTTGTGAAATGACCAAAAATGTCTAAATTCACCAGCCAATAGAAGGCCAGGTATGACACTGACTAATGTAAACGTCATGGCCTCAGTGTGGGTGGTTACTGTTGGTTACTGTTACTGTTGGACTCATCCACTCATCCCTCCTTCCAGGACCTTAAAAAGTCTTGAAGGTAATAACCTAATGTCTGTATTTTCACTACCAACGTCACATGGAATCAACTTACCATGACTCTTAAGACTGGACAGGAACACATTATTTATGTATTATTATTAAACTAATATTATTATATTATTAATATACTTCACATAGGCAGGGCCAAAGGGGTGGTTGGGGGTAGCACAGGCCAGAGTAAAGTAGAATTATTTTCTTAACCCAAGCTAACATGTTACAGCAATGTCAGCCAAATTATTTATATTTAATTTTATGATGTGACATGACAGTCGCATTCTTCCCTGTGATTGTTGTGATTCTGATAATAGCACATCACTGTACCAGTGATGTGCTATTATCAGAATAAATAAGTGTGCACCCAAAGGTAGCAAGACAGTGACAGTTAAAACTAAATTTGTTTCAATGAATTTGATGGTGAAAGAAAGGAGGACAAAGGCATTGGTGATTAAACTTCTGCCTGGTACGTGAAATTTCTGTGTAAATTTCAAGAAATCAACACTCCCAGATCCAGTACATGTACTGTATATCATATAATCACTTCAGCTTCTTTTCCACTGGTCAAACTGCTCAGATACCACGTCTAGACTGAGCTCCAGTCTGAAAGACTGAGCTGCAGCTCCAGAAGTCATAAAAACACACAATCACCAATGGAAGCATCTCACATAGATGCTCCAAGGGGCTCCAACCTCAGTCTTTATATATAATATAATTTTAGTTTCATTTTTCTACAGGTTATTTAAATGTACCACACTTCTCTGAGTCTGTGTGGCAGCCTGGCCCCACATTAAATATGCTTTAATCATGTTTTTAATAATTTGACACCTTATTGTATTTATAGGCTGTTATTAATCATAATAACATACTGTATACTGTTGTACTACTGCCACATCTCACTTACATAATAATACATTACATTTACACAATATTACACTTATGTTACAAACTAATTAGTGTACCTTGCCGCCCTGAAAATGCAATTTAATGATCAAATTTGTTCCTTTGCTCCAGAATTATAGCTCAGCCACACGAGATTCAGCAGGGCCTGGTCACTGAAGGTGTTCAGTGTCCTAACCCAAGATTTAACTGTAAATCAATAACACTGCCATTGAATATATTTTCACCACAATCTCTCCCAAACATTAACAATACGTTTTGGGATCAAAATAATCATAACCACAATATTTTTCCTAACTTTAATTAAATCGCTTTTGTTGCTGAAACCACGGGACGGGACTCCGGATGCAACTCACCCCACAGCTTTAAGAGCTAAAAGCATTGTTTTAATTCCAGTCTTCACGACCCTCCCCCCATGTTGAGGTAACCCCTCTCTACAACAGCCCAACCATGCACACATGGCACAGGGCAGTCACTCTGTGCTGATCTCATGATTTTACATTCACAGACAGTGGTTAGAGAATGGGCTCTTTCTTAATGTGCAGCTGTGTGGACGAGCTCAGACATGACACATGGGACGTAACCTGAACCTCTTTACCTACAGCGAGCATCACTGATGGCGTGAAGGGACCCCCCTCACACCAAGCAGACAGCTGTTTGTGCTGCAGTGAGAGGAAAACACATGTGTCAGATAAAGTTCAAATAACCTCCAGGCATAAATTCATGCTCCTGGTTATAGAGATAACATGACAACAGTACAAACAATGGTGATGTGGTGTTTAGGGGTCAATAACTCACTCACTCTCTTGATGGGTGTCTCTGACTTTCTTTGACTGTAGTCAATGTAAAACAGTGAGTTGTAATTGAAGCACTTGAAAGAGACCTACTCCAGTAGAGAAGAACCATAGGCTGACCTGTAACACTGTTCTTGCCTGATGCTAATGCTTTTTAATCATTTCATCCATTGGAGCCACAGGCTCTGAAACCTCTGCTCAATGTGTCCTTCTTGCCCCCTTGATGCCTTCAGCTTTGAGTTGTTTGTTTCCTCATCACCTTTGCCCACGTTCAGCATCACATGACTCTTGGTCCTGTTTTGTTTTTGTTGGTTCCTTTAGATCAATCGTTTGATTGGACAAATGGCACTGTAACGTGACTTCACTTTTTATTCCTCATTTGTGAGAGAAAAGTGTTAAAATCTGCATGAATCAATGTGACTGCTCTGCCGCTAAATGCGCCGCTCTTTGGTGCAGTGCACAGTTTACAGTGGGTTTATCAGGCTTAGCACAGCTGCCTGCAGCTGCAAAGCCATGCTGAGAACATTGAACCAAAACAGAAAAGTTCTGGGATGTGAAACAAAACATTGAGCTGGGTGGATGTGAGGGGGGCTGCAGAGTGAGCTGCTCTGTGTTCTGTGTCGCTGTCAATAGGTTGGATTTATTTTTTAAGATTTTTTTAAGCTGATCTGCTGAATCAGACAGCGACTACAGTTTATCCTACCTTGCTTGTTATATCTTTAATAAAAAGCAGTTGCACAGTGTGTTTGCTGTCTCTGCTACATTACATCAGCGGACAGTCTGTTTCTCTGTGTACAGTGCTGTCAACACATGCTCCCACACAGAGTACTAACCATCCTGGTAAACACATAAATAACTTACTATAATAATAACTAAGCCGTGCAGCTTGTAATTCCAGGGTGATTCCACATTTTATGAGGCGTCTACAACACAGCCTGTTTTGCTGTTTGGACAAATTGACTCTACCAACACTCCACACCACAAGACCTTGTGCTTGTGATGTACAAACTGAAATGTAAACACATTCTCATGTGAGTAACCATTAGCTCGCCATCTTAACCCCCGACTCCCCATCCTGGTTTCAGAGGTCCAGACCAAACTAAAGTGTTTTGAAGATAAACTGGCTTTGTTTTTTGGAGATCATGAAACTCTCAAGACAAATTACAAAGAGAGGCTGTGGATGTGGAGACAGTGTTTTAGAGGCTGAGCCACAGAACTCATTTATCTTATACACTGCAATAATCTTAATTTAATGTGAACCTTTGTATTAGAAACATACAGTTCCACTGACTAAATAAACCTGATTTTACTTGTGAGAAACAGTCAGCCTCCCTCAATAGAGACCACATATACTGTAGAATCTGCCAACTGAATTAACCTGTGCATCACAAACATATTTGTGTTTCTTACTTGTAAGTGAGGTCAGTCTTCTCCCAGCGGCCTCCAAACAGCGCAAATCGTTTCCTGCGCTGCTGTTTACTCAGGCTTCCCGTCTTCTTCAGGGTGTAGAACGACAGGTCAGCCTTCGTCAAGGCGGGATAGTCTGGGACTCCACAGCGGGGGCGCTTCCAGGACTTTGTGTCGTTCTTAGAAGCGGGTACAGACTTAAAATGGTACTCTTCGTTTAGAGTGTCCTGTTCATGTCGGCCCCTCTTCTTCAGGCTGACGTGGCTGTTGCTGTGAGGCCATCCCTGCAAACACGGGCACAGTCACTGAGATTGTCATACTGTCTTTATTAGCAATAATAGATACTAATAGATGATTTATTTTCCAACTCAGCATTGCATTGTGAATTTTTATGATGACAATATCATCTTGTACATGATCAGCTTTTTCCCAGACCAGGCCTTCTCCTAGTTACACTCATCTTCTGATGACCACCTGATGATAAAGCTTAAAGATGAATAGGTGCATTAATGTTGTTAATGTCTGTGAAGAAGACTGTATTAGTTTATAGTGAATGTGCAGATTAGGTTTTCACTAGGTTTTCCACCTTTTTCTGGATGTTTAAAGATGCAGTGTTTCTCTCCATGGTGGTTTTTGCCAGAAGTCACTGACATCAATGGCATTCAAACTAGAATTAGCACCACATACCAGCCCAGTTTCACTGGAAATATGGTTACAATGTCTCCTTCACAGATATTTCACCCTTTGGATAATGTCATCACTTCATCTTTTTATTCAAGTGTCATGAATAAATGTCATTAATTTGTGTGTTACCTTTGACCACTGACCACCAAAATCTCCTCAGTTCATCCTGAGTCCAAGTTAATGTCTATGCCATTGAAAAAAATACCTTGAGTCATTCCTCAGATATTGTGTTCATGAGAATGGGACAGATGGACGACCTGAAAGTATAAATCCTCCAGACCCAGTGGTCGCCAGCACGGAGGTAAGAGGTGTTGATCGGGAGAAAGCCTCCACTTTTGGCCAGTGGTTGTTTGGTGGCGTGGCTGCGATGACTGTGTTACAAATGGTGACTGGTAAGTTAGGTCTCAGCAGTGATCAGGTTTTTCATCTGATCAGTGAACTCTAAGAGGAGGGAGGAGGGGGAACTGGTATCTGGAAAGGAGGATAAGGTGGTTGTTGATGAGGGAGCAATAGTATCCTCTTCCTCTAATGTCTCTCATGAAAGGCTCATATCAGGCAGGCACTGGGTTAGCTGCTTGATGTCCCTTATGCATCTGTTGTGATGTTGAAGAGGATGATGATGGAGGCCAGTTGAACTTATCACAAATCCTAGGGCACTTTCCTGAGGGGAATTATTTGCTCTTTGGTCCATGGGAGTCCCTGAGGAATGTTCACATGAATGTATTATCAGGCTCACAGCCCTGCTACTCCTTCCTGGTGGTAATCAGCTGTTTGTTAGCGTGCTCCTGTCCACTGAGTGATGTCATTCACACAGTCCGTTCACCTCCAGGTTCATCTGACGTCGTGTAGATGAGAGTCACAGTGCAGTGCTGGGAGGCTCCTTACACAGTGAAGTCAGCTGCTTAGTGACTGTGTTTGGTTTCTGTTTTGCTGATATGACTGTTTGAAGCCAGCAAGCTCAGCTGTCCCATCAGCCAATGATTGTTGGTACAGTTCAGGTTCAGAGCTGCTGAGTGGCCATTTTAACCAGAGACAACAAGCTGGACCAGTATACTACTGTGACTGGGCTCCAGAAAGACTGTGGAAATGATCAGGTGAGGACTGTCATGACATTGCTGCTTCGTTCTTCTCACTTTACTGAGATAAAAGTGACTAAAAAGGTTTATGCCTCCCATGGTCAACAAGAACCAACAAAAAATGAAAATTGTTTGCTTGCTATTGTGTGTAACTATCTATAGTTTCAGAGATTTGAGCTAATGTCATAAAGTACGTCATAATCAACCCATGATATATGAATCTAGAACAGAAAAGTCCCACAACCACTAATCTGTCAGCTCAGACAAATACCTGCACTCTTTGTTCTGAAAAACTAATAGAGAAACAAACAGGATCATTTTGACTTAACAGATAAAAGGCCATGTTAACCTGAATCATCAGAGCAAGTCTCCACCCAGTGTAGAGTGTAATTAAGGTCTGATTTATTGATTAATTGTCCTTCATGACTAAAAAGCAAATAAAACAATCATGGAAATGCTTTCATGCTTAAACAAAGCTTCAAAAGTGCTCTAATGTAAAAGGATTAAGTCCTGACATTTGTTCAAATACAATTGAAAACCAGGTTGGTTCTGTGTCGGCCTAAAAACAACAAAGCCTCTGAGATGAACTCAGATGTGCCATCTGCGCCAAATCCAGCTGTTCATCAGAATCAGCTGTCAATAAAGATGGACACAGGCTTCACAGGTTTCTGAAGAGCTCAGAGTGAGCTGCTCCACCATTGCTATCTTGGCAGTGCCTGACTCCGCCCCTAACTCCCAGTGTAAGTTCACCTAAGCTCTGACATTTGAAAAGTCAGTATTTAGGAGGAAGTGAGGGTCCAATAAAAGAACCAAATGAGCTGCAGTCCTGTATGAGGAGTGTAAGAGCCAGTGTTTTTGTTTTTGACCTTTATCCCTGTGTATGTACAATAATTACAGACCTTTACAATGGTGGCATGGTGGTGTCCTGATCAACACTGGGGCTTTTCTGTGTGGCATTTGCATGTTCTCTTTGGGTTCTCCAGCTTCCTTTCACAAAGACATGTATATTAGGTTAACTGGTGGCTCTAAATTGCCCATAGGCCTGAGTGTGAGTGTGAATGGTTGGTTGTGTCTATATGTTAGCACTCTGATAGTAAACGTGAGAAAATTGTCTTATTTTATATAGTTCACATCGCGTCTGGCAAAGAAAAGCAGCAAATCCTCTGCTGCTGGAGGCGGCTCGTGAGATCAGTGCTGGGTGAGTTGATTGAACAGATGCTGTTGTTGACTAATCACACTCTTTTAAAAGTAACTGTGTGGTGGACCTCTGATGACACACACACGGAAAGATACTGTGTTGACCTGTGTTGACTGGTCCACATGTGCTGGAGAAGTCGAACAACCGGAGGCACATGACAGACAGTAGTATATTTATGAAGAGATTGTTTGTGGACAGATGACACAATAAAGGATGGTGTTTGTGCAGCAGCAAGACCTGCTATGTCATCTCGACTAAAAGTATTAATCAATCATTTCTAATATTTGCAGATTAAACTAATCTTTTCAGAATTTAATGAGCTTTTTACACTGAAGCTAAAACGGACAATCCTTGCCCAGCATGAACACATAATAATGGAGCTGGTTTGAAGAGGCTTTAACCACTGCACACACAACTGCAGCTCAGGCTCAACAACAACAACAGGCTCAGCAGAACTGACAGGCAGCTCAGTTTGAGTTGAGTGACAGAACTGAGGCAAGTGTGTGGGCAAGCTGCAAGTTTCCATTTAGAAAGCACAAACACAAAGCTCGAAACAAAGCTTTGTGCATTCGAGGGGAATCCTGGAGATGGAGGGAACATGTCACCACATGATGGTGCGGTTGCTGTGTCTCGCCCAGACTGACGTGCCCGAGCATCGACCCAAATTAAGTCCCGAGCCCATCTACACAGGGCAGCATTGTTGTTTTATCTAATAGGTGGCATCTGTTACAGTGAGCAGTCTTTGTTGATGTCACTCAAACATGTAAATACAATGTGGCATGCAGGCAGGAACACGCACATGACTAAACACACACACACACACACACACACACACACACACACACACATAAATCTATTCCTCAAACCCCCATAAAGCTCCATCAGTGAGCAGATGTCTGGAAAGTCCCTGTTCAGTCATGACATCAGGTCGTCTGCACCATCACACAGGGGGGTGTTATGAAAGGTTTTTAAAGGTGCTGATCTAACATTAGTGGGAATGACTAACCTCACCACATGCAATAATAAAAAATGGGCAAAATCTGTATCAAACCGCCCCTCTACAGATGTGATAAGATCTGCTCCCACAGACATCCTCTGACTTAGAAAGGTCTAAACTTCAGAAAAATGATGCACATAGTGGAAGAAACCTCTTAAGGGTAAATATTTAACCATAGAATGTCCCAAGATGTTAGCAGCCACTCAATGTTAAGCACACAAACCAGCTGATTATGTCAAGTGGAGGGAATGTTTGCAACATGAACAGGATTAGTATGAATGCTGATGAAAGACTGATCATCCACTGTAAACATCTCTCACTAACCCTCTTAAGGTGTATACTCCATCAAAGATTTGAACCTTTCCAAAGCTGAAGTTTGTTGAAGTTTGGAGCAGCTGAGATCAGCAAGACATCTGATAATATCCATTACTTCAGTTGCATTTGATGACTATTTCAACACACAGCTAACCTGCTCTGACAAGGCACTTTGTGAAATCCTAAGTCCTATCACAGTGTTATTCACAGGTTAACACATGTTTACTTCCACCTACAAACCAGATTTGTTTGTACAGTTTGGTAGTTTAGTTCAGTGGCGCCCCACGTTGCGGTCAGACCCTTCTAAAAAGTCACAACATAAAAAACCTAAACCCAAGCAAAGAACATCTTGGACAATGTACAAGTACTGTTGTAGGCGAACTGAACAACCCATGTGCCTCCTGTCTGAGTTCATTTATAAAGGACACCTGGAGTAACTGAATTTCATCAAAAACGTGAACCTTATTCAGCAGAAACAAAGTAGAGGTGGAGGTAGAGGCACACCTACTTTCAAGGTGCATGGAGCAATGACCTTGATGAAGGCCACAAGCCGAAACGTGCATGTGTCTAATAATAAAGTTTTGACCTTATTCAGCAGATAATAGCAAGTAATGCTGAACGTGGGTTGAGGTGAGCTGATGCCTGCCTGCCCTGACAGAATGTGCACAAATTAATTTTCATATGGAAATGGTTGGTAGGTTGACTGTTGAATAATTTTTTAACATGCATTGCATTGTGGGTTTATTAATGATCACAACATATTTTGCTCTCAACTTAAATATTTGACTTGAATGATATAATTCAGAAAATTAGTAGCTTTAAATGCTGAATAGTTGGGAGAAAAAGTTGATTTTTAAGTACAAATAATTTGAAGAAATGAGAGTTCAGCATTAAACATCAGAGGTGGAAAGAAAATGTTTTGTTTTTCTCTTTTTTTAACCATGTCATCAGTGCAGAAAAATGAGGACAACGCTGAAGTATTAAAACCTGCAGTTCCTCTACAGGCCACTAGAGTCTGGCTCCAACAGTGAGTCAGTCCCCATACACTCCCATGTTAAAATGTCCAGCTTTACAGCAGAAATTAACATGTTTAGAGCCTGGTACAAGGCCTGGTCTTTATATCTAATTTCCTCCTCACCTACTAACATAACTCACCTACTCAAATTTCATTAAGGCTTAAAGTTCTGTATAATTGAGGGTGTGGCCTCTTTGAGTGACAGGTGGGTGAACATATGTTATGCCATAATTTGGTATGCACCAAAGTCTCAGCTCCACACATGCCCCTCCTCTTTGTCCATTTTTAGATTAGTTGTGAGTTATGGGTGGAGTCAGGCACTGCCAAGATGGCAACAGTGTAGTAGCTCACTCTGAGCTTTAAAACACTCTTCAGAAACCTGTGATGTAACAGAAACTATTTTTGTTCTCTTTGCTAGGTTGGTGTTCAGATGATATATTATAACCACCTGGACCCACCTTCCAAGCTTGTAGGATTTGGATTCTGTGAGTGTTTACCTGAAATCTGCTATGTTTATGAGATCACTCAGAAAACAGTCAGCTCACCAACGAATTGTCACTCTCTCCAGAGAGAAGTCTGAGAGAGGAGATGTAAAACAAAACTGACATGGTTTTTGGTTCTTAAATATCAACACTTCAAATAAAACACTGGAGAAAAGTAATATATAGGACCTTTAAACTGTTACTGCCACTATATTAGCATACAAGTCAGTCTCACTCAAACAAATTAAATAAATGTAATATATGTACGATTTTGTGTCTTGGAGAAGAAGAAAAAAGTACCTCAGAACTGTACATTTGTACGGTATTTGTGTAAATGTACTAGTAGTAGTAGTACAGGTGATGGTTTAATGCCCAGACACAACAGTGCCGGCAGGGTCTGAAGATTAGTCCCTAACTCTGATTTAGCTCTGTCACATAATGAATAGATGCTTGATACTGCTGATAGGTCATCCTGTTTGGCAGGGCTGGTTGTTTTCTGCAGACACTAAGAACAGCACCTGTGGGGTTGCTCACTCACTCTGTCTGTTCGCCTGTTGTCTCGCGCTCTCTCTCTCCCTCTCTCTCTCTCTTTAAGTAGTTATCTGCTGTTCTCTCCTTTTCACCTGAGTCAGCAAACAGGCCTAGTTCAAACCTCCACCACTTGCCAGACAACTTGCCTCTGCCTGTATAATCTGCCTCTCAGTCATGCTGTTGACAGCTACACCGGAAAGCAGGCATGCCATCCATCAAGCTGCACAAAGTTTGAAGCACATGTGCACATAATGTGTGTGAGCACGTTAGTGAGTGCAATGACATAACATTGAACTTGACTGTTGTTTTTCTGTGTTTAATTGAATATTAATTCTAATTATTCATTTCCAAATAAAAGGCAGAGTAGTACAGTACTCGTCCACAGATGAATTGAAGGTGTATTGCAGCCAAAGGACCCCTGTTCATCAGCTTTAATAATGGTCTCAGCTCACAGATACTTCATGTTGCAGACCTGACCTGTTGTCCCAAGCTTTCAGTGAGAAATCGTATCTTTAATAACGTGATAATAACAATCATATGTTAAAGGACAAAAGCCTTTACACCTTTGTTTGGTATGAAACTGACGAATGAGTCCAAAAAAAAAGTCTTAAATAAAATAAAAAGCAGCGCGATATTTTACCTTTTCACTCTGTATGAGGAACACAACACATTTTGAATTGTAGTTTACCTCCAGGCCTCACTGGAAACATCCGATGAATGAATCCTCATGCACTTCATCTGTACTGTAACTCACAGCATCTCTCACTTTCATCATCATGCACGAAGTGTTTTTTTCTCTCCACTTGTGTGTCGGACTCACCTGCAGCTGCTTGGACCTGGACGCCGTCCTCCGGTCGTGTACCGGCAGAGAATGGACGCACAGGAAAAGGTGCAAAGGCAAGATGCTGCCGCAAAACACGACCGTCCGCATCATCCTGTCCCGGGCGCGGGGAGACTCAGTGCTGGCAGAGCGGACAGAGGAAGAGCAGCTGCTGAGGAGGAGGAGGAGGAGGAGGAGGACTGGTTGACTGCAGGGCGAGCGGGTCTCTACTCCAACGAGCTCCCAGTTCAACTGCACTGCTCGTGATTTAACCCCTTTCTCCACCAACACTGACTGAAGGAGTCACCGCAGACTGGCCTGAGATGAGGAAGAAATAAAGCTGCTGTCTAAGAGTTCAATGACTTCATGTTGTTGGTTAATGCTTGTTTTTTTGTTTTGTTTTTTTTCTCAGAGAGCAGTTGTGAGTATCCTGTGTGATTTGTGTAATTGTTAGGTGTTCCTGATGGTTTGTAAACTGACTCTTTGAAAACACACGTCAGCCAACATGACCTATAACAGGACCCATGTCTCAATTACCAGGATCCAATAATTATACTTCATTAAGTATCATTTTATCTATAATTTAACCTTGTGGACAACATATTATCTTGTCAGTATGTATCAATATGTTATTCATTATTAAGGGATGTGTCTGGCCATAGTAGATGGCACAGAGTTGTATAATGTTCAAATGTGTGGTTTCCTGTATGACTCCTGTCACCCCAAACAGGGTGAGGGGAGCTGCGGGGCTGGCAGGTGGTAGGGTTTGTTGTTAAGATCTTGCATTATTTTCTCTAGATGTTGAACTCCTCATCCTATTTCTAAGTCTGAGCCTAGACACCATATGAAGGAAACTACTTTTGGCCACTTGTATCTGCTTTCTAATTCTATTCTGTCTCTATCCACAGCTTATTACAGTCTCCTCATTATTGTTGATGCTGCACCAATCCCTCTGTTCATCTTGTACTCAATTTTCTTTTAGGCCAACTGAAAGTTCTTCTTCATGGTCTCGCCAAACTCCTTCCGGCTGCTGAACCTACAGCCCATCTAGCCTCATGGTAACAAAGCCTGGTGTCCCCCAGCAGTCCTTAAGTTGCAGCTTAGACATGCACCAACATCCTTGTGACAACAGATCCTACCTCCCACCTCTGCAATGGAGGCTTTAAACATGGCCCACTCTGATTTTATGTCCCCAAACTCTGTCAGGAAGTTCCTCCAGAGATGGGGGTTGCAGTCTTCACAGACAGGGGCCATCTTTACTATCAGATCTACCTGATGTTGATCATCCAACTTTTACCTGAGGTGTTCTAGTACCAGGTACACTTATAACCCCCCTTGTGTTCAAACATTATGTTTGTTATGGTGGATCCATGACTAGCACAGAAGTCCGATAACAGAACACCATGCAACCATTCATGCCACAGGGTTTCTGCATCATTGCCCATGTGAGCTTTGAAGTCCCCCAGAAGTTCTCAGAACCAAAGCTTTCCATGGCACCAACCAGAGACCCTGAGCTGCTGTTGAGTCTTCTCTTCAGCAACTGAGACTCACAAAGTGGCGACCCTCTCATTCTCAACTTCAACACAGACACATACCATCCTGGGCAACTCTGGACCTGTGGGGATAGGCATAGGGGTAGATGATAGGCAAAGGCAGGGAACCTTGCAAGATGAAATTTAGAAAGAATTCATAATAAAAGTTTCCTTTGCCATCTATGGGACACGATGTGACATGAGCTGAAGTGCAGTAGATGTTCTGGAAAACTAAAAAAGTGTAACTTGCAATTTGTTTCTTTATTAAATAACTGACTTACAAATAGGTTAAAATCTCAGTTTTCTCCAGCTCAACTTTTTCACATAAATTAAACCACAGAGCCACCTGCTGATCAGACTGAGGTCTCCCTGCAACAAACATTCAGCTGTGCAGGTTCACTACAGTTTGTGTCCAGGTTGTATGTAAAAGTGTGATAACTAATAACTGGTTGGTGGTCTGTCATCATGTCTGCATTTCCCTAGCTTTATGTAGTAGTAGCTTTATGTTTGTAGTAAAATTAGAGCGGCTGCTGTATGTCTAGAAGACAAAACTGTGAGACAGCTTCAGAGGAGGAGAGGGAACGTCTGACAGGTCGATGCAGATTGATGTCAGATAACACAAAATAAACAATTCATCATTTATTGCCTAATGTGACAATTGGATGTCTGAGTTTGGAAAGTCTTCAGCTGGAGTGAGAGCACTGTCTAATAACTGGGTGGTGTTGGAGCTGAATGACAGGTTCACCTGGCACCAGCTTCATCTGAGCTTTACAAGTTTACACACACACACACCTGGACACTTATTCAGCGACTTGAACAGCTACACAGGGATTAACATTTGTTGAATACTAGCTTTTAAGCATTTTAATACCTAAGGCTGGTCATAGTGCTGCATGGGTCCGACTGTGTAAATCTGCACCTGTGATTATATACAGGCATTCACAATAAAAAAAAAAAAAGAAAATGCCCTCACTTTCATTTCCTTCTGGTGGGTTATTGTTATGGATACAGTCAGATTGCAGGTTGTAGCCTAACTTGGCTCAAGTATGGTTGCCAGGCTCTCGCCAAACCTGGTTTGAATTATCCCCCAGAATTAGCCCAAATACACTGGTCTGGGTGCAGTTGGTGGAACTGAACTGACACTGCCAGCATGAGGCTTCAATCACCCAGAGCAACATGACAGACCTAACTTATACTGGGCCAAGTATGGTAAACTGACAGCACTGGGCTACAATCACCCCAACAAAAGAGCCAGGACTGGCTCATACAAACTGGCTCGACTCCAGAGGTCAGCTTTGCCAGAGCGGGCCCACATGTAAGCCGGCTGCCAGCCTGTATAAAGGAATGACCCAGAGTAGTCCCAGAGTCTGTCTGTGACGGACTGTGAGACTGTCAGAATCAGGAAAGGTTTTATTGATAATATGAAGCTATGTGTAAAAAGAAAAGACGGTTCCTCCCCCTCACCACTGTAACTGTTTGCTTGTTTGTTTCTGACAGATACCTTTAGCTCTTCAGCTGCTCTGGTGTCTTCAGCTCAGTTAGCTGTCAGTCGCAGGGCCGTCAGCAGGGGGCGCTGTCGCCCGTTCTCTGCACAAGTTGGCTGCAGAAAATGCTTCTTTCTAGCGTTGTTTTAAACCATTTTCCGCGCTGAGAAGTTGTGTTTATACACATTACATAATGTTTATGTGAAGCTTGTTTGATTTCATTCAGGTGTTTGTAAGTCCTAGAAGTCCGACTCGTCGGTAGAAATCTTTATTTTGAAGGTCCATACCGGATGTGCCTGACTTCGTGTAGGAGACTTGACGCCAGTGATCAAAGTTGACAACGAAGGAGCGGGGAGGAGGAGGAAGAAGAAGAAAGGGAAGTTGCTAGCCGGCTAACTGTTAGCGATCCTGTGGTTTTTAAGCGTCTCGATAATGGCGCCTTTAGACCTTGATAAGTATGTGGAAATAGCAAGACATTGCAAATACCTACCAGAAAATGACCTAAAGGTGAGTTAATGTCGCTGAATCTAGTGTAGGCCCGAGTATATTCACATCGGTGCGACCCCGCGGCGTGACTATACGAAGTTTGTTCTAGCGCGGCCAGTAACTGACTCTGCTAGTAATTACTCGGAGGTAGCAAATGATTCCTGTTGTTTCAAAGCACATTCCCGCAGCTTCACCAGTAACAACCACCGTCGGTTGACGGACTTGGATGGAAATGGCAGAGTGGGAATGAGAGAGGAAGCTGTAACGTTAACCTAATGCTACAAGCTAACAGTTTGTAATGGTGGGAGCCACGGCGCAGTCACCAGGAGCTACACCGTTACCCACTGTAACCAGCATACTTACAGCATTATTAGCCTCAATTATAAAGCGGCACTGTTCACCGTTCAAAGCCACCCTCCTCCAACCTGTTCATACCGCCTATCTCCTAGTAGTCAGCAATGATAAATATATTTATTGCGCCTTTTCATGTGCCCACAGCAAAGGGCCAATACTAACTGCAGCTCACTTTGACGGCTTCCTATTTCGTAGCAAGGAGGTGAAACGCTGGGTTAGTATAAACTGGTTTGGCCCAACTAGCCCCCTACCCGCTGTGTGGATGCTGGCTAACTTAGCCCCCCATCAAGGACTGTAGTAACACGACATTTCAGAAATCATACACATATTATATGGTAGTCTCATGTCTCTGTAGCTCTTTGATTAGGATTGTCTGATCAGCTTTCCAGAGGTTTTTTTTTTGTGGCTCCACAGACACACTTTGAGAAGGACTTTATTAGAGTAAAAGACCTTTGATTTGCTTTTCTCCACTCTACTCCTAATACTATAATGCAGTAGTATAGTTGACCAATAAGATAGCAGTGTTATTATAAGAGGATATCTGAATAACCCTTGTCATCCTTTGCTCTTTCAGAGATTATGTGATTATGTTTGTGATTTGCTGCTGGAAGAATCAAATGTTCAGCCAGTGTCGACTCCAGTTACAGTGTGTGGAGATATTCATGGTCAGGTAGGCTGAACCTCTTTCTTCTAACCACCACCAGAGAATCAACCTCACTTTCATTTTCTTAAAAAAATATCATTTAATGATAATATAATGAAAAGCTATACCTAATGGTCATTTTCTTTTATTGTTGAAAACTGCACATTAAATATTTAATTAGTGGCTGTTTGAAACTTTGCATTTATAAATGGCATGTGCAGCTTGACTCTAGGGGAAAGAGATAAGCTATTGTATATATGTATTTTATAGCATAATTATTGAAAAATGAATAAATGAAATCACCCCACTTCTACTTTTAGCCTTTAGCCTATTCAAATATGTTTGTAGTGGTTATCTGCACTACTATAATTAGTTCTGCTATAAAACATGTCTCCAGCTGGATAACGGTCTATGTCAAATGCAAATGACAATGTTAAAGTTTTATTACGTCACTAATACTGTGGCTCTTTAGAACAACCCTTGTCTATTTTCTTAAAGACTAATTGAGTGATGTTGATTGTTCTTGTCTAGTTTTATGATCTTTGTGAACTCTTCAGAACTGGGGGTCAAGTTCCAGACACAAATTACATTTTCATGGTGAGTGAAGAACTTCTCTTTGTGACAGAACAAACAACAACAGGATTAAATGCATCAGAAAAATTCAGAGGCTTTTAGTCACAGCTTGTTTATCAGTCAATCAACATCCACGTTCATCTTAGGAGTCAAATCTCTTCATAATGGAACGCCTTTAGAGAACTGACTCATTACGGTATAGTCTAGATATTGTTATGTATCATAGACGGTTATGTTGGAATAAATGCTTGTATAGTATGAGTACACATTATAGATTGCAATTTGCAGAATCTAAAAATGGCAACTTTATGACATCAACCATAGCCGTAAAACATCACAGCAAGGTATTTTAGCACAGAGGCTGGGGAGCTAGTTTAGTGAGTCATGACATTATGTGAACATTCATCACTTCAAAAGTACAACAACCCTGTCATTACTCTTCTCATAGACATTTCCATAAACCACAGTACACATATATTCACATTGTACATACAGACATTAGTGCACAATGTCTGTACACAATGTGGTGCACATTTTTTATGTACTGGCAACATCTCAAGCTGCCACTTGTCTTTAACTTTGAGCCAATAAATCTAGGCAGATACATGGAAACATGAGTGGACTCACTTACTATACAGACTGAGCTAACATGTGATTCCTTGTCTGACTTTTATAACAGTGACACTGCATCAAATCTGTGTTGATTGTAGTGTCACAGTCGAGACCTTTGAGATCTTCCTAAGCTCCTGGCCCATCACACATGGGATCAGCACACATGGTTATATGGGATATCAGAAATATAAAAAATCTTCTGGCAACACACCTCTCTCACACACACCCACACACCCACTGACACACCAAAATAATTCATAATCAGCTGGCTAGAAGGATATTTATCTATCACAGAGCTATGTAAATATTGCGTGTTTCAGTGTAATGTTTGCAAGCTCATAAATATGTAACAGGGCAGTTTTCTACCGCCCAGCACTGCCCGCTGACTAATCAAGCACAGGACACACATACTTATTGGCAGCTTAAAGGTCACTTTATTCTGTACCCAGGTTGTTCATATATGAAGATACAGTTTATTCAGGGGGCAGTTGAGTTGTGTTGTGAACAGGAGGCTCATTAATGTTTTGTGGTGTGTGATGGTTTGATGTCTTATTCCCCTTCCTTCAGGGAGATTTTGTAGATAGAGGATATTATAGCCTGGAGACATTTACACATCTGCTGGCTTTAAAAGCAAAGTGGCCAGATCGTATCACACTTCTACGTGGAAACCACGAGAGCAGACAAATAACCCAAGTGTACGGCTTTTATGGTGAGTAACATTTTCACTCTCACTGTTCATGTATCCAGATGTTTTCTGTTTCACACACTCCTCAAACCATGTTGTTGTGTGTGTTCTGTTTATTTTTAGATGAGTGCCAAACAAAATATGGAAATGCTAATGCCTGGAGGTATTGCACAAAAGTGTTTGATATGCTGACTGTGGCAGCTGTAAGTTTATTCATGGTCTTTCATATGATCGCATTTTTCTTTTGTATTTATTCAACACATTTAACATTGGCCCTGTTCACTTGTGTTCACACCTGCATTACCACACATCCTCAGTGACTACTTGCGATCTGATTTCACTTTCCTTGCCGTATATCCAAATAAGTGGGTGCGTGTTGTTGTTTTTAGGCAATCAGTCAAATGGAACTGGTGTGTGTGTGAGTGTGAGCGAGCGAGAAGGAGCAGGGAGGAAAAGGGTTGAGTCAATCAATGCACTGCGCACATCTCTACAGTCAAATCAGGTTTATCTAGTAACATATTTGTTTGTTTGTTGTGAAACTGTTGTGTTGTAATTAGACTGTCAAATGACCTTCAGTAGAGGAGGCGCTCCTTCAATATGACCCAGGACACATATGCGTTCACACTGCTAAATGAATGTGGCCACATGTGGTCCAGACCACCTCTGGATGTGGTCCTGTACTTAGAGCTGTTCACCATCATCTGAGGCGAGTGTTAATACCAGGTCTGAACAGGGCCTTTGATCACTGAAGTGTAATTAGTTATAGCACTGATTCCTAAAGGACTGAACTTGATAATATCATCCTATTAAATCCTGTGTTTACAATAGGTTACTGGCAACCATTTCCAAATTAATTCAAGTGGCGCTGTCACTTTCCCAACCT
The DNA here is from genome assembly GCA_038496675.1 of Rachycentron canadum. NCBI lineage: Eukaryota > Metazoa > Chordata > Actinopteri > Carangiformes > Rachycentridae > Rachycentron > Rachycentron canadum. The sequence goes on from CM076666.1 coordinate 3,187,547, forward strand.
AAACCTACTGGTTTCAGTTAAAATCCAGTCACAGAGATTTAACATAGTAAGAGGAGAATAGTCCAAAAAATATCATAATTACCTAAAGCTATAGATGTTGATCTTGGGACATTTTGAGGATGTAAACAATTCTGCAAAACATTACCAATCTAATATATAGATACATCCTTTGTGGAATGAATGTCACTAGCAGATGGTGTATTATTTGGGTTAAACCTGAAAAATCAGTGGAATGGTCCTTTAAGTCTTTGTTGTGTAATTGTTGTGTAATGTGAGACAGATGTATTGATTGGGAAGAAGAGTTACAAATGCTGTAGTGTTGAGCATCATTTGAAGTTGTGATACATCTGGTGTGTGGTTGTTATTGTTTTCAGATATGGTTGCTGTGGTTGCAGCTGCATAGTCAAATATTACTTAAGATATGTGTATGAGATTAAAAAAAAAAATACAATGTTGTACAAACTGTGGATTGATAGAAACAGTAATGGAAGTGGTAGAACATAAAGAGAGACGGCATGAAAACACGAACACCTGTAGTCACAAACACACATATACACAGATGCACACAAGCAGTTTAAAACTAGTCAGAAGGTAAATGAAAAACAAATGTCTTATCTGAACCCGCGATGGCTGAGCTGATGAGACGCTCTGTCTCAGCTTTAGATGTAAAGAGATTAAACGATGGCTGGTAGTTAACCATCTGATAATATTGCTGTGTTCTCAGTGGTTGGTAATTTGACCACTTGTTATTTACAGGGAGAGTCTTGGCTACACTGCAGATACTGATCTCCTGCAGTAATGTACAGTATGCAGTAGAGAGTATACACTCACTCACATTTTGTGTTTATGACCTGATGTGCTGTCATAGTTGTTAAACCACTTCAATAATTTCTCGGAACAACTAAAGACGCTGTTGGATGATGAGTTCAGTGAAAGACAGGATTCTCAGTGAAGATCAGGTGAATAGTTGGAGTCTGGGGCTGCAGTTTACTGAGCTCACGTCACCTTGGTTTGGTTGATGATGAATGTGTAATAGGGGACATGTGTCACCACGTTAGGTCCATAGCCTGCAGTGATGCAGCAAAAGGGACCATGTCCCAAAATGTGTCTATTTTGATGTGGTATAGCTCCCTGATAGCTGTCCAAGCTGTAGGGCAGGAGAGGAGGAAGGTTTGACTCAGACACAGTTACTCTGATCTTTCTGACTTTTCTTTTCCTCTCTGATATCAGTTGATAGACGAACAGGTCCTGTGTGTCCATGGTGGCCTTTCACCTGACATCAAGACTCTGGACCAGATACGTACTATTGAACGCAACCAGGAGATTCCCCACAAGGGGGCCTTCTGTGATCTAGTGTGGTCAGACCCCGAGGATGTGGACACCTGGGCCATCAGTCCACGAGGTGCCGGCTGGCTGTTTGGATCCAAGGTTACTAACGAGGTACAACATTTGAAACGAGCCCATGAAAATATAAAATCCTCTCAGACCTCGCACCTGGACATGTGAAGCTAACGCTCATATCTTTCATGTTTCAGTTTGTTCACATCAACAACCTGAAGCTCATCTGCCGCGCACATCAGCTGGTCCATGAAGGCTACAAGTTCATGTTCGATGAGAAGCTGGTGACCGTGTGGTCGGCGCCCAACTACTGCTACCGCTGCGGGAACATCGCATCCATCATGGTCTTCAAGGACGTGAACAGACGAGAACCCAAGCTGTTCCGCGCCGTTCCCGACTCCGAGCGCGTCATACCTCCCCGAACGACCACACCCTACTTCCTCTAATGAGCCCCCTCAGTTCTCTCTCCTCTCCACTTATATGCAACAGATTTAAGGACAGAAACATCCCTTTCAGGACCCCAGTGCTACAGTCTGTCCCACACTCACTTTGTTCTGTAAAAGAGGAAAAAATACTTCTCCACCCCACTGAGAAAATTCTACTTTTACACCTTGATATTTTAGATTTACATGATAAATGTTTTGATGTTGTGTATCCCACTGAAGCAAATAAAACATTTAAACTAAGTGGTGCCAATAATACACGTTCAAATAAATATATTTCTTAAAATATGACCTTAGCAGTTTGATCTTGTGCTTGTTATTTGAAAGCCTCGTCTCCTCCCAACGTGATCATTTCTAGAATTAGGACGTAGACTGTTGTTAATAATTACTCCTCAGACACACACTGTATAAACAGCTGCTGAGCCCATTCTACAGCATCCTGCCTTAAATGCTGGTCTCATTTTAAATGTCATTTTCTTTTTAATTTATTGTTTTAAAAGCTTCCTCTCTTACTGCAGACACTGTGTACTTTTTATGGCAAACATCCACAAGTGTCCATCTTAAAGAGGCATTTCTGGTCTCTGTGAGTAGTCTAGTGAAGTGTTAATGCAACAGTGGCTTTTATAAAATAAACTATCGTTTAGAATTGGAAATAGATTTTGCAGTCCAGGTGCATTTTTTTTTTTTTTTTGAAGAGCCCAGCTCAGTAGTATTCATTCGTGTTCCTCATTTTTGTAATTTGAATAAACCATTCATTAAATCTTGTCAACCTTAGTCCCTTGACTCTTGAATGTGTTGGGTTTTCACACAACCACTGTCTGACCTGTTGGACACTGGACCTTTTGGAGCCTTGCTCATGGGCACTTCAGGGCCTGCAGTTCTTTACCACCAGGACAGATTTACACAGAAAAAGACAATGATTTTGTATATTAAGAAATTAATAAGAATGAATAGGATGATGATTTAGATATCTTGTTTTAAGAAAAGATGCTTAATTCAAGGTGTGATGTTAAATTATTCCAGTCAAAAGAAGCTTTAAAGCAGAAAGAAGAAGAAATCTGAACAAACAGGAGATAAATGACTGTATAAACTGCCTTTGAATGGGGTTATTGAAGTGAATGATACACATCAGAATGAATGAAAAATAAACTAAATCCAAAACAAGCAGCAACAACAACCCCTGCTGAGAAAAGGGAAGAACCGGTATTAAAATAATTTACTTGTTTTGTTTATCAGGGACAAGAATTTAGAAACTGAAGGACATTAACTCTGTAACCCCCCAATTCATTTAAAGAACAGCTGAAATATTTGCTCCTAAAGATGTTTCTTTACGATTGAGAAACACCTTTATTTGTTATTGTTTTTCGGCTAAAAGTAGGTCTGTGCGGCCTGGTTACAGTTATTCATGTCATGAGTGTATTAATGTTAACATAACGGCGCTCAGTCACGTATGGAGGAGCGCTACAGTGGGAGGGCTTCTATTTTGAAAATGTTGACCCGGAAGTAGCTAGCCAGTCGCACTGGAGCGGAGCCAGCCGCTGTCCTCACCCTGCCTCCCCCCCGCCTCCCGTCACTGAACAACAAGCCTCCACACAGAGCAGCACCGGGGCTCCGGCAGACCTCCGTCCCGTCACCCGCTCGCTCTGAGATGCCCAGGAGGTCGCGCCTCGCCGTCACCGCTCGTCGAGGCTCCAGCGCGGATCAGTGAGCAGCGTCTCCCGTTCGTCGACGTTCGCCGGAGAGGTAAGAGGGGACGCGGGAGAGAGCCGCTGCAGCAGCCGGGTGTATTACCTGACTCATGTTAGCTCACCGCTGGGCATCTTTGTTATCCGGACGTCGTTCTCCAGATGTTGAGACGTCAACGCAGCTGTGCCGTGACTTCACTTTGACCACGTTCGTGTTGATACAGCTGTAGCGATGTTACAGCCACGGCCCATTGAAGCTTGGAGTCAGTAGGAGCTGGTTAGGGCGATCACAGTTATCACAGCTGTGTTGATGTTGGTCTTTGGTGTCAAACTCAACACCGATCATCAGCAGCTGCCTGTGACCGAGTCCTCGTGGCTGTGTGTGTTTCTGCACGAGCTGCTCTTCGTGTATTTAACCAGTGGCTCGTTAATGTTAATGTGATAGGTTTTATTCTCCAATCACCGCGTCCGGACGCGTCCTGTCATTGTCACGTTAGAGGCCTTTCTCTGAGAGCTGCTGGGTGTCTGAACACACATGAGCCGACCCTGCAGGGACAGTGTCTGAATCTCCTGTCAGCTCAGAGGATACAAGTGTGACTGAGATCTGCAGTGGCTTGCAAAAGTATTTATACCCCTTGAACTTTTCCACATTTTGTCACATTACGACCACAAATATAAATATATTTTATTGGAATTTTATGTGAAAGACCAACACGAAGTGGTACATGATTGTGAGGTACAAAGAAAATTCTACATGATTTTACATAGATTTTTTTTACAAATAAAAAACTGAAAAGTGCGGTGTGCAAAAGTATTCAGCCCCCTTTCCTCTGAGTCAACCAGTTGCCTTCAGAAGTTGCCTGATGATTGCTGATTGCCGTTCTGTGACGGCACCAGATGTTTGTTAAGAGAATATTGGGGAGCAAACAGCATCATGAAGCCCAAGGAACACACCAGAAAGGTCAGGGATAAAGTTGTGGAGAAGTTTAAAGCAGGGTTAGGCTATAAAAAGATTTCCCAAGCTTTGAACAACACAGAGCACTGTTCACTCCATCATCTGGAAATGGAAAGAGTATGGCACAACTGCAAACCTACCAAGACACGGCCGTCCACCTAAACTCACTGGCTGAACAAGGAGAGCACTGATCAGAGATGGAGCCAAGGGGCCCATGGTGACTCTGGACCTACTGCAGAGATCCACAGCTCAGGTGGGGGAATCTGTCCACGGGACAACTATTGGTCAACTGCACAAATCTGGCCTTTATGGAAGAGGCAAGAAGAAAGCCATTGTTAAAAGAAAACCATAAGAAGTCTGTTTGCAGTTTTCCAGAAGCCACGTGGGGGACAGCTAACATGTGGAAGAAGGTGCTCTGGTCAGATGAGACCAAAATTGTACTTTTTGGCCTAAATGTAAAACGCTATGTGTGGTAGAAAACTAACACTACACATCACTCTGAACACACCATCCCCACTGTCAAACATGGTGGTGGCAGCATCATGCTCTGGGGGGGCTTCTCTTCAGCAGGGACAGGGAAGATGGTCAGAGTTGATGGGAAGATGGATGGAGCCAAATACAGGGCAATCCTGGAAGAAAACCTGTTGGAGTCTGCAAAAGACTTGAGACAGGGGCGGAGGTTCACCTTCCAGCAGGACAACAACCCTAAACATAAAGACGGGGCTACAATGGAATGGTTTAAAACTAAACACATTCATGTTAGAATGGCCCAGTCAAAGTCCAGACCTCTGAAAACTGCTGTTCACAAACGCTCTCCATCTAATCTGACTGAGCTTGAGCTGTTTTGCAAAGAAGAATGGGCAAAAATTTCAGTCTCTAGATGTTCAAAGCTGGTAGAGACATACCCCAAAAGACTTGCAGCTGTAATAGCAGCAAAAGGTGGTTCCACAAAGTATTGACTCAGGGGGCTGAATACTTTTGCACACCACACTTTGCAGTTTTTTATTTGAAAAAAAATTAAAATCATGTACAATTTTCTTTGTACTTCACAATTGTGTGCCACTTTGTGTTGGTCTTTCACATAAAATTCCAATAAAATATATTTATGATTGTGGTTGTAATGTGACAAAAAGTGGAAAAGTTCAAGGGGCATGAATACTTTTGCAAACCACTGTACATCAGCGCAGTGACACCAGGAGCCAGCTGAGATGGTGCACATGATGACAGCTCCCCTCCATCCACACAGACACACACAAGACAGTGGCCGTGGGTCGTTTCCACAGCAGAGCAAACTTTTCACATGATTTTGATCAGGCTGAACACTGTGACCTGACTGTGAGCTGTCTTGACCTGATTCGTCTCAGCAAACTGGAGGTTGGAGCCACTATGAGAATGAAATCTGGGACAGCGCAGGTCAACCTAAAAAAGGTGACCATGTGACACATTTCCTCCATAGTTTCTTATTTCTATTCATATTTAAGTAGGACACCTGTAAGACATCTGCAGCAGCTCCGTGTGTGACGGAAACATTTCTTGTCAGTTTAACTATAAACTCACATTGGTGCGAATCCTGCTTTACTATTTTTTAACCAGTGTTGATTGAGCAATGTTTTTAAACATATTGTTTCTCTTTTCGTCTGTCATCAGGTGTGAAAAGTCAGTGTCATGACTGGAGCTGAGACAGAGGATGATATTCCATTAGGTGAAAGGAAGACGGTCACAGATTTCTGCTATCTCCTGGACAAGTCCAAACAGCTCTTCAATGGGCTGAGGTCAGTTTCTACTTATTCTGTTGTCTCCTCTCTGCTGAAGTCACTTTACTAATCAAGCTGTTACTTCCTGGGACACTCCTGTGGGAAATATACACAGTGCATAGAAATTATGTGTAAATATCTTAACCCTGAAGATACCCTGGGATATTTTGGCTGTTTTTGAATAACACTGCCTTAATATATGATGTTAAAAATGTTTACCATGTCCCATCAAATTTGCATGTGAGCACTTTTAATGGACGTTGATGGCAATTTTCCACATGGCCTTGTTTTTACGCTGCAACACCTTGAACCAGTTGTGCGATAGTAATCATGCCGGCGTGATCGGGAAGTATGTTCATTGTGGGCCAATGCTGGAAGTGGTGTGCGCTTTATGTCAGTGTGGGAAGGCTAAGGTGGTAAATGTGCAGCACCTCCAACTTTGTGTTGATGAATTGATCTCATGCTCCAAATTAGTTTGGCTGTTGATACGGAGCTCTTTAAGCAGATCAGGTATTAGCTCTGATGGGACTGATCCACATTAAATCCAGGCTCTTTGACTTTGCAGTTCATTTATATATTTCGGGGCAGCATGGTTTTTGCTTGTTGTTTTACATATGGTTGTCTTGAACATAGCTGAGGTCTAATGTGATGAAGAGTAATTCACTTATGTTCCAATTTTATTGTTCATGCTATAGGAACATGATGTTATCATCAACAAAAGGTGATAGATGTGGCTGAGTGGTTAGAGTGTGTACCATATGGGCATACTGAGCCCCGAGCAGGAGGTCGCCGGCTCAAATCCCAACCTGACAGACCATTTACTGCGTGTCGCACCCCCACCCCCTCCCCATTTCCTGTCTCCCTCAAATGGCCCAAAAATAGATAATAGATGTCAATGCAGTGAAGAATGGATCCTTGTGGAACCTCACATGTATTTGTGTCCTAGCAGAAATCCACCTGTTAAAGGTTCTGTAAATGATATTATAAACTATGTAAAGATACAGTGGGGTAATGGCATCCCGAGCAGGAAATGTTGCACATCAGAAGAAGCATTTCTCTCCATCAGTCTGCAAACAGTTCTGCTCCTCTGCTCTCTCTTTATCACACGTAGAGCTGATCTTTATAACAACCTCATGAATTTATAACATGAAGCTTTCATGTTCCTGGATCAGTGGGGCGTCACTTCTTTTGCCCTGAAGTTCAGAGGACCATCTCCTTGTGTGATGATCTGCTGGGAGGAGCTTTTCTCCTGCCTCTGTCTGTGTGTGGCAGATCCTGTGTCTCTCTCTGTTCAGACCTTCACATTTATTAACTCACTAATCAAACATATGAATGACCTTCTTTCTTGTGCAGATTTTACCAAATTGCTTTAAAATATGACTTTTTGTGGCTTTTTGCTGCACTGAAAACCAATATTATGTCCATTTACCTTTTCATCAAGGCTCAGTTGCTCCTAACGGACTAATGTACATAGTATTCAGTGGACCAAACCACTCTGAGGTAGAAGGGGCGTTGAAATCATTAGAATGTACTGAATGCATTAAAAATACATTGTTATTCATTTAGGAATTTCACAAGTGCTTTCAGTACATATTAAATGTCATAAATTTACATGGTTAGGTTCACAACGATATATTGAAAAAGGACAACCCTCAGGAACCGGGGGAATTCCAGAATTTTCTCCATCAAAGGAACCGCGTTTTAGTCTAAAAAAGGCTCCAACAAAGAACAAGAGGAGCCCAGAGCACAGCAGGACTGGCCCAGAGACCACAGACTCAGATCCCAGGTGGTGTGGCTCACAGTGTCTTTGTTGCTGATGTTCGAGGGACTTTAACTTCTACAAGTTGTTTCTAATTAGTGATAAAATTCAAGAGCCATTTAAAGGCCTATTAAACCCAGACACCTTTTTTTTTTTTTTTTTGCTATTGCTACACAGCTAATGTTAGCATCAAACTGTTTATTTACTGGCCAACAGCTGCCTCCAGAGATGGAAATAAAAAATGATTTTTAAAATTTTTTTTTTTTATATAGGATACATGTAGTTATTTGTGATGGCTGATTCCTTATCTTAACTCTTTGTAAGTCTTTAGTTATAATATCTTTAATTTAATTTTACAGATGGTAACAGATGCGGATTAACTGTGGCCCTGTGGTCAGTACGTTGCCATGAATACACAACTGACTTTACATTACATTTTTCAATGTAGACTTTATCAGAGATCATTTTATTCATGAAGCAATTCACCACATTGTGTTAGAAAATGTGGGATAAATCTTTTTGGTCCCAGGGTAAATGTTGGAACAGCTGATTTTACAGCAAAGGTGACATGTCATATCTGACATGAAAATGATCTTGTATAGAGCAAAACTGTCCTTGAAACTATCCAGGCAGACACAGCGGAAAAGAAACTATTCAACCTTTACTTCACGTAACCATCTAATGATCCATTCATGACATGAAACCTCATTGGAATGTCCACAAACATCAGTGGTTTGTAATAGCGGCACTTAAACATGTAACGGGACGTGCAAACAGAAGTAATCCAGAACATCAGCCATTCTTGTTTCTTTCACTACAGATGGCAGCAGGAGGCATATCAGCCAACAAACAGCAGTCGACCTCTAGCATTAACCTATTATGTGTATTTTGTTTGTATCAATTAAAGCAGCATCAGTTAAATTCTGACATTTGACCCAATAAAATGTAATGAAATTTACTGATGATCCACCCAATAGAATTTAACCTCCTGTCATTATTGACTTCATCATCCTCCTCAGGCAGAAATGTTAATAACCATTAACAGCATCTATGCAACATGATCAACGTGTCTGCGTTGCTAACACGAGTCCTACTATTTATGGCTCCTATGACTACTTTCCTCATCTGGAAATTAAAACTTTTTTCCTAGTGATTATGTAATTGAAACAATTATCAGATGAGTGTCACTGACCTAATTACACCATTTATAGGATAATTGTTATTGGACTGATTGCTCCACTGTCACAGTTACGCTGTTATCTCAAATGCTATTGGCTTGGTATTTTCAGCATTGAACAATGACAGTAACGAAACAGTAGTACAATAATTCATGCTCTGCTGTTGGCTCTCTTGACTTCTAAACAATGTCTATTCATTGAATTGGTGGATGTATGATGTAGCTTCCTCAGGTTTCACTGATCACTACTAATGTGATATCTCAGTATCAAAAGGGTTTTTTAACGTCTAGTGACACAATGGATCAGCTTTTCTGAGTGGGCCCCCATTTTCTTTATCCAGTGCATGAGGAGGCATATCCACATGTGAACATGTGATGCTATACATAATCCTACCGATGATACAGATCCTGCCACTATTCCACTGACCAGAAAGGGGCAGTAACACCCCAAGATATGTAGCAATGCTCTGGCAAAGGCAGAGAAAATGGCTTCTATGTTGGAAACAAATCCTCCTAAAATCAGCTTTGCAAATGTGCTATTTAGCATCAACCTCTGGGGCTGTAAAATGAAGGAAATACTGAAGACCTTAAACCTGCAGTTCCTCTACAGACCACTAGAGTCTGGCTCCAACAGTGAGTCAGTCCTCATAGACTCCATGTCCAACTTTACAGCAGAAATTAACATGTTTACAGCCTGGTACAAAAAACAGTTTTGGTCTCTGTAGCTGATTTCCTCCTCCATGATGAGTGTACAGGGGTGAATTTATATATAACACCCCTGTTTATATTTTGTTAAGACTTAAAGTTATGTGGAATTGCCACAAACCAAGATACACCCATATGTCTTACCTCCACACACACCTCAGCTCTTTGCCTACTTTGGATTAGCTGGGAGTTGGGGTGGAGTAAGGGACTGCCAAGATGGCGGCGGTGGAGCAGCTCACTCTGAGCTTTAAAATCATTCTTCAGAAACCTGTCGTTGACATCACAAAGGCTGCGTTCATCTTTATTCACTGTGTGTTTTATGAGGATGGAAATGCACTTGACATGTGAAAAATGCACACTATTCATTTTGGTTTTAAAGAAAAACTGAGTGTAAACATAACTTGTTTGTCCACTATAAAACTGCAAAAGATTTAAGCTTTCTCTTCCTGACTAGTGTTGGGGCTCTGTGTTGTTTTGTGTATGTTCAGTGTGTAGTAGGAAATCTAAAGCCTTGATATTGTTGTTTGTTCTCAGTTGGTGTGGGTCTGGTCAAAATGCTCAGGTACACTGTTAATTCATAGAAGAAATGAGGATGTGGAGCACAGGAGGACTGTTTCAGCTCGTGCCTATCGAAAAATAACAGACTTCACACTTCAAACTGTATCAATGCTCTAATGCACCATGGTTTCTAAGAGGGAGACCTGGGTGCTCCTGTCAGAATACAGCAGATTTTATCCCTTAAAGTCAGGCCAGGATCAGGTTCTCGATTCTGTGTTGTTTTTGTTTTTGTTGTGATACTGTTACAGCGAATTTCACAATAAGCTCAGAAAGACTGTGAAGTGTGAACAGACAGACCGACCATCTGGAGGAGCAGGAGTTTCCCTGCTGAGTTTGTGAACCTGTCATCTGTTGGTGAGCCGAGCAGGACAGGACTGACAGAAAGGGCCAGGCTCTTGACCTGGACTGAGAGATGGATGGAGAGAAGGATTTATTTGTTGGAGAGATTAGATAAATAGCCACCCACCTCACTGCTCCCTTTCACCACGCAACCTTGACTTTGGTTCATTCTGCTTGTTACAGTTTGAGCTGAGTGACACGCTGAGTTTGTGCTGTATTAGTCACAACTGATGCTGTGTTTGTGTCAGGTTTGAATCACTGACTTGATCATCAGCCCGAAGCCTCCATTTTAAAGGCCTCACCAATTCAGAACGAAAGTGAAATGACTGAAAATGTAAAAGACCATTAAGTAATTGCAGCTTTTTTGCTCTCAACATTTGAACCTAGGTGTTGCAGCCAAAACACTGCAGTGTCAGCCTCCAATGAAAAATATCCAACTGGTTTTTCCATTTTCTCCTGAACTGATCATGTGACATGGAAAACCATCCTTTCAATATACATTATTCAGTTAGGGAAGGTGGATATGAGGCCAGATGGAGTGGCCCTCTGAAGCACTTTCATGCTATGAACTGATGTAGAACATTGGTCTTTGAATAGATTTTATTAATGAAAATGAAATGAGGAGAAGTGTGGCCTGTTAGAAGACAGGAAGGAGTAGAAAATAGGTCAGCATTGCGTTTTTGGCTGGGACATAACAGCAGCACCAGTCCTATAGTAGTGAATGTGAGTGAGTGATCATATTTCCACCATTGGTCGAACGCACAGATCCCCACCGGCCATGCTCTTTCAAATTAAAGTGCCATCAAGTGTTTCTATTCAGGGGGTTTAGAGTCCGCAGTGTTCACCAACTGTTTGTGAATTTCTCACCACATTTATATATGTAGAGACTCTTTGTCTGGACCATAACAGCAGAGTGGGGCCTTTATTTATTTACCTCAGCAACTCAAGGCAAAAACCAGAGTCCCCTGGGGGTTTTGGACCCCACTTTCAGAACCATGGCTAAAATAATCCTTTTGTGACATAGAGATATCGTGGTCTTCGTGACTAAATACATTTTAGACTTGTACAACAGCGTGTGTAGTTCTTATGGAAACTAACACAAATAAACCACTTTAACTGAGAACAGACGTCAGCTGTTTTATGTCACTGCACAGATCTGAAGATAAATGAACTTAAACTGAACAATGATTAAAAATCAACTCTGTAAACTGTTAATTATGAACACATTATCATTGCCACATTTCATATTCCAGTGTGAGATGCGTATCTTCCATGTCCAGAAAAGGCTGGAAGGGAGAGTTTCCTATGTCAATTGAAAATCATGTCAGCTGTACTGGGAACAATCTGATGTCCTGGAATGTGTGTTGTGTTTAAGTGTCAACCCACTGTCATGTCACCCATTGGTTTGTGAGCTGCTGTTTTGAAGCCTCCACTTTGTAATTTGACCATCACCATGTTGGTTTTTTAAACCAGACGAAACCATATTTGGAGGAGAAGGTGGAGCTGAGGAGGAGTGAGGGGTGGATCTGACCTGCTCTGTACTCTATCATGATCACTGTGTGTGGTCTATTTAGTCTATTTTCCTCTAAATGGAACATCCTTTAGAAAATGAACATGATGTTGAATTGAAGACTTGAAACTAGAGACTGAGACCATAAACACATTAGGAAAACGTTTACTGAGCTAATAAATCAAGGGAGAAGTAGGGACATTTTCCCATAGACTTCAATACAATCTGACTTCTTTAACAACCAGTGAAGTCGCCCCCTGATGGTCATTAGAGAGAATGAAGGTTTAAGGCTCTTCAGCATTGGCTTCACTTTACAGAACCAGAGTGAGCGTCCACTTTTATATACAGTGTATGGTTGTGTTATTGTTAGTCATCACCAGTCTCACCTGCTGCATAATTGTGTGTTTTTTACAATGTTTTCATATGGTGATTTCTTCTATTTGAATATATCTGAAATCAAAATGTGAAATATACAATAGTGTAAATCCAGCTTTGTTTTTTAATGAGCTATGACAAAATAAATTAACGTTAACAAAGACACACAAATACACTCCACCACTCTAGCATCAGCTGTTGTATAGGAATCATCAAAACAATGTTTGATGATTTACATTTTTTTTAAATCGTAGAATAGTCACAAAAATGTTATTTTTATCCAATAAAAACAAATTATACAACAGTAAACACTAACAACGGAAGATCCTACCACCCACTAGAGTAGCTGTATTTCACTGACTGTCTCTTTTGCTGATTGTTTGCAGTCAAACATGTTGTGTGTGACCGTTTCTCTTCGCTCTCCTGCTCTCTTCTTGCTACAGAGACCTTCCTCAGTATGGACACAAGCAGTGGCAATCCTACTTTGGACGGACTTTTGACGTCTACACTAAACTGTGGAAGTTTCAGCAGCAGCACAGGTTACTTCCATCTTCTATCCCACATTAAAGCATCACTAGAGTTGGGTTGACTTCTAGCCTTGCCAGGTTGCCATGTTGGTTATGGGAGCTTGAAGTGATAGGTTCAGGTTATTTGATGTAGGGTTGATCAGTTATTTAGTGTATTGTGTGTACTGTGTACTGGCACACAAGTGTAATGAGTGAGGACCATCCACAAAAATGTATCTTAGCTTTTTTCTTGTGGACATTCACTTAAGTGTTTAATATCAGTTGAAGCTAACACTAAATCAGTCACAGTCTTGTGCGACTACGATGCACACTGTATTTCCCTGCAGAGCAGCTGTTCAGTCAGACATAGCTAAGTGTTGGTGTGTGGGTAGTTTAACAGATCTAGCTCACACTAGTCCACGTCAAATAACCAGAACTACCATTTTAAAGCGGTTTGATGTTGTGTGACCTAGCTGAACTGAGTTTTGTCATTATCAGAAAGTAACAGCAGCAATTTTACATTTCTCAGCTCATTAACAAAAAGACAGATGTACTTAGAGTAATTAGTGAGGACTGTCACACAGTCATGTGCCAGATGTTCTGTTGATTTATATTATAGTTTAGTGCTCAGTATTGTATTGTATGTTTTGTGTTTACTGACAGGCAGGTTCTGGACAGTCGGTATGGATTGAAGAGATGGCAGATTGGAGAAGTTGCATCCAAAATTGGACAGCTTTACTACCACTACTAGTAAGTCAAACTATGTCTCAACCTCACACATCACCAGAAAATGGAACTAAACTAACAACAGGCACTTCAAGACAGATGGGTTGGGAGTGTTGGAAACATCTTTATGGGAAATTTACAACTACACTGCACATCTTTGGGGACCATCATGAGCCACCTATTGATATTTCATTGGTTGTGTAGTCGCAATAAAAGAGCAGCTGCATGGATCAAGGTGAAAGTCAGGACAGATTACAGTTACTCTAAGATTAGGAGAGTTAATGTAAGATTTCATTACTTAGGGGCCAGAATGGCTAAATGATTATATTTCCCATATTGACTTTTGGCAAAACAGATACATCTAATGTATGTGAACATAGGATGGTATTGTTAAACACTAGGTGAAGAAAAATGTCCCAAGGGGACAATAAATTATAATGTACATCATATATAATGGATTATATCATAACATATTGTATTGTAACATATCACATCGTATCATGTTGTAAAATATTCTATTGCATTGTAACTTATTGTGTCGTATCATATCACATCGTATTGTATCATAACATAGCGTATAAAATCATATAACATACATACATAATGTATTATAACATACTGTATCCTAACGTATTGTATTACATTGCGTTATATATCATATCATAGCATTATGTATCGTATTGCAGCATTACACATCATAGTGTAGCGTTACACATAATAACATAGCGTTACATTTCATAAAGTAGTGTTACATATTAAAACATAACGCAGCCTAACATAACATGTTATCTAATCTAATCTAAATCTCTGGTTGACAGCCTTCGTACCTCAGAAACAAGTTACCTGAATGAGGCCTTTTCATTCTATTCAGCCATCCGCCAGCGATCCTACTATTTTCAGGTCAACAAAGAGGACAGGTAGGTTCCCTTAACTTTTTTTTTCTTTAAGTATTGTGAGTTTGTTGGATTGAGGCACTTTAATAGTTTTTGGACAATGGGGTTCTATGGCACAGAGGAATAATACATATCAGCCTTTGGATATACACACAATAGTTATTAGTAGGATACATTCACTGTTGGGTTGGGTTTCAACATGAAAAATATAGAATAGAAGAAGATTTATTTTATTTTCTCAATTGTAGACAGTGAACCATAAGGTGCCATGTACCTGGCTTGAAATGTGCCTGTCCTTTAGTGTGGATTTGTTCTTACTATCTTCTCTTGTCTTTTATCAGGCCAGAATTAGTAGTGAAGAAACTTCGATATTATGCTCGCTACATAGTCGTCTGTTTACTGCTGAACAAGATGGACCTAGTCAAAGTTTTGGTGAAGGTATAGAGGAAACATTTTTTTACTACAGCATGGTGTGTGACTTGAAAAAAAACTGTTTTTCTGACAAAAATAAAAACACCCCCTCAGTACCTCATGTTGCATTCAAAGCATTCATTTCATTGTCTCACTGTGGGATATGGTCACACCAGGCAAACTAATCTGACAGGCCACCACCTCCATATAAAAATAAAAGAATGGGATTTGTGTAGGAATTAAAAGAGAGATTTCCTGCACCTCAGCAAACCAGTCTTCTAACAGTCTTGACTCACAGTCCCACAGAGACCTGGTGGAGGATGCGCTCTCTCCGCAGCAGCCTAGTACTGTTAGTATTCATGGGCCAAGCCCACAGGGCTTCTCAGTGTGACTGAAGAAAGTAGGTCCTTGCGTGGTGGGAGGGGTCATGAACAGCCTCCTCTTTGGCAGCCTGTGAGCAGCCCGTGAAGGGCAACTAAGTCTAGGTTGAGATGATTCTCCTAAACTCTGGGGGCTCGATGCTGACATTGTAGGGGTGTCACAGGGGCCAAAAAATAAAGGTTTTATCTGTTTTGAAAAATGTAAACATGGAAGCTCATTGGCCTCAGTTGTTATTGTAGAAATGCTCAAACAGCTATGCTGCAGATTGACCTTCTTCACAAAAAAAAATGTAACCATTAAAAAGAAGAATGATGATAAAATGTATTATGGTTTTGTCAACAAATAAAAACAATGTCAAAGACGAGGCCTTAATTCTAATTCATGGAAAGACTGTCCACTAATCTGAAGGTTGGTGGTTTGATCCCCATGTCCTCCAGTCTGTGGGCAAGATACTGAACTATGTGTATTAGAGGGGAGGCATGTATAGAACAAGTGCTGTATGAACTTGTGTGTGTGAATGGGTTAATGTGATCTTTCATGTAAAGCAATCTGAATGGCCATTAGACCAGAAGAGCTCTGTATTAATAAAGTCCTTTCCCACTTAGCTGGAAGGCTTCATCCTCATCGTTCTCTGAGCCAAATCTGTCCTTAGGACAACTTTAAAATGAATATTCTGCTTTTCCTTGTCAGACTCACGGTTCCTGAAGTATGTTAGTGAGACTTGGGGTGAGAAGTGACAGCACGAGTCCTGCAGGGGTCTACTTTTACAAATCTGTACCTGCCCCACACCCACAAAGTTTGGTATGGGAACTAACCTGTTATCAATTAACTTTAAATCTGCCCAGACCTGATGTGATCCCTTGACCTCTACCAATGATGTTATTTATGATTACAGTCATTCACTTTAAAACTCTGTCGCTCTAACTTCTGGAATCATAGTGAATTTATGGTGACAGGTTGTGTCACAATAAAAATATCATGTACGCTTAATAGACTTAATAAAACCTTGCAGGTTTAGATGCCTTTTATTTTCATTTCTGTTAAATATTTGTGTTTGCATGTTTATTTAACCAACTACCTTCTTCCATTTAGCTAATTTCTACTCAGGCCTGTGTCTGTGACTTACTAAAAACATATGTTTTACCCAACACATAAGATCACTCATTGGTGCCTGATCTGGTGACGACATTGAAACTAATGCTCAGGTTTCACAAACAAAACCTAAACACAGCTTCCTCTCTCTTCTCTCAGAACATTGGGGCTAGATTTCCTCCCTTATTATATTTATATGAGACTAAATCTTGTACAAGTCAAGCTTTTTCTGAAGTTTTTGTACTTGTGAATTTACCCAACCACATCTCCTCCCCTGCCCCTGTCTGCTGCCTGCAGGAGTTATCTGAGGAAATCGAAGATTACACACAGCGATTCAATACAGAGGATCAACTGGAGTGGAACCTGGTTCTACAGGAAGTGGCAGCGTTTGTGGAGGTAATCAACCAAATGTAACACAGTTCGGCACTGATACAAGTGTCTGGTTGGAGTTGACCTCACCGGTGTTTCTCTCCGCTCTGTTGTGTAACAGGCAGATCCAGTGGTCGTCCTCAATGACAACAACTCTGTCGTCGTCCTCAGCAATCGGCTGCAGGAAGGAAGTGTGCCTCCACTGGAACAAGGCATGGTGGTTGGGCAGCTCGTCCTTGCAGATGCACTAATCATCGGCAACTGTAACAACCAGGTTTTAACCCACTAATTCTAATTCACAGTTCCTAATGCTTCATACACATGAGTCTCGCCATTATCCACAACCATTCTCATTCTGCTATCGTGGAATAAAATGTTCTTTGTTTGTATTTCTTAAAAACAATCACGATCATCTTGGCGGCGCTGAGCAGTGACGGTCAGGAAAGAAGTTGGGGAGGTGATTACAATCATTAAAACAGCTGTTTCCCCACAAACACCACAAAACAGTAAAAGATGTGTGTTGGCTGTGTGATACGAGTTTAACTGGTAGAAAAAACAAACGTGATCTGATCATCTGTGCCATCAAGGTGAAGCCTGTCTGTAGTGTAGCTCCGCAGCGGTCGACTGGACTCATTAAAGCCAGACAAGTTTTGTGTGGCTTTTACAGTAATGTATCAAACTGAAGCTTGTGTAAGGTGGAATGGATCGATACATTGACACAAGTAAAAAGATTTGGCAAATCAATTCCATCTGTTGACAACCGTGTGAGAAAATAGATCAACATCAGGCGTCAGAGGCCTGTGAGGTGGCGTCTGGACTTTTCTGAGGTGCATTCACAAGGTTTTGTCCTGCAGATCTGCCACTGATCAAACATTCATGTTCTTGTAGTCCACAGTGACGTCCTCATCACACCTGACAGTGTAACTTCACGTCCCATTCATTCCCATTAAAGGTGCCCTGTGTGTTTTCATACACATTCAGTGTCACCAAAACACACAGTGTGTTTGCATGAGACTTAACTTGTTGAATGAATACATTTCTTTATAAAACATTAATTAAGTCATTTCTTTTGCTTTAAAAACTTTGAAACCTGCCTTGTTTACATCTACACTATGTCTATCAGATAGCAGTCATCTTCTTCTCTGCCTTTACTGATGCTTTGTTGCTTTTTAGTTCATAGATCAGTGGAATAGTGTGAAACCAATGGCAGAGCTTTGTGTTGTGTCACCTGCATGTATGTGTGTGTGCATGTACTGTATGTCCTTGTGAGCATGCAGGAGAAAAATCGAAATGCCAACCCACTCCCCAAAACAAAAAGTGAAACCCTTTAAGTAATGGTCAGTTCTGTTCATTGTCATCGTGTAGTTCTATGATGAAGTGATAACTTTGATATTCTGGTCAGTAGATTAGTGATGAAGCTCCACACTGTGAAACTCTTCCTCGTTGATGACACCTGAGGCTTATGTAATAATTTGTGGTCATACAGTTAATGATAATGTACTGTAAACTCAACTTGGGCTGATATTCAACAGTATTACAATATTTTCTGCAATATTTTATATAGTTGCTTTGTTTGTCTGCCCCGCTCCTGGGTCCGACCCTCATTTGCTTTTCTTCATGTACATTGAATCTTGCCATGAGGCAATAAAAACTTCACTTATCACTAATCACTTCAAAAAAACATAAAAATACAATCACATAAAAAAAACAAAAAACATTTGAAACATAATCAATTAATCATGAGATACGATAATATTGCATATTTGGGTTGGACTGTATCGATATATAAAATTTTAAATGTCGCTCAAGCATGGACCATGGAATCCATGCAGATTTGGTTGGGCCTACCAAAACCCTCTGGCCCTACCAGCCAAACCAGTTCCACGGTCCATGCGCTTAAGCCTATTGTAAACATGAAGTGATGTGACTTGATTTTTCTGTGTCAAAAGTAACACTCATATCAAAACACCAACACAAACTTTGTGTGGATTTATAAAATGTTCTTTTTTGGAAAGTAGCACTTTGTGGCTGACACGAGGTCTGTGTCCACATCTATATTGTATATTAACCATTAACAAAGTTGAGTGTTATTATACTGTTTAAACACAATCTGACTTATTTCTTCTCTCAGCTCACAGTGTCTCTCCATTGTTAGTTGATGTCTGTGTTGTTTTCCTCCTGTTTCAGGTGAAGTTCAGTGAGTTAACCATCGATATGTTCCGCATGCTTCAAGCTCTGGAGCGGGAACCTGTAAATCTGGCCACGCAGACCTCCAAACAAGGAACCCTGGTGAGTGTTTTACTGTGGTGTAAGCTCTTTGTTGCTGAATCTTTAGGTGACCTCAGGTTTTTACAGCATACAGTAAACACATTGTGTCTCTCTCAGGGCCATTCAGTAGTAAACATCTATGTGTCACCATGTTTGTAACCGCAGTAATTGAAGCTGGAGCTCCCTTAAGGCTTCACTGGGGACTGATGCAGCTCACTCAGCTCCCAGTTCATACATATTGTCCTCTAAGTAGAAGGTCGGGGGGTTAATTCCCGGCTTTTCCAGTCTGCATTTCTAAGTGTTGTTGGAAAAATTTGAGATTAACCATCAAGAGGACCTGTTTCAGTTACCTGTCACAGATAGTGGGTGAAGTCTGACTGAAATGTGAACAGTAACAATAGAAAATCTTTTTCTACAGGAGCCCAGTGAGAAACCAGCCAAACGAGAAAACCCTCACAAGTACTTGCTGTACAAGCCAACGTTCAGCCAGCTGTTTACTTTCTTGTCTGCCTCTTTTAAGGTCAGTCTGCACTTTAATCATAAGTTAATGTTAATTATTAAATGCTTCAAGTTGTCTGGATACTTCACAGGATCTATCCTCTTCAAATGGTTTGTGACATTATTAGTATTTAGATTCTCATCTTTCTGCTGCTGTTTATTTGTTGTTTTCAGATTAAGATTCACTAAGAGGGACATTTCAACAGGGTTATCAGGGTCTGGGTTTATCAGTGTCTCCAAGTCACTCCAAGCAAACAATCCCTCATGATTCATTTAGCAAAGCAAAGTAGACTGTGGCTGGGTCAGGGTTATAAACCAGATACACCAGGTATAGGAACATTTTTATTTACAGGCTTTAGGTATATAGACAGATAATGGAAATTAAGATATGAAGATTGCCAATCCCATAATGATATTTAGCATCAGGATGTCATTTTAAATAGGATGAAGACATCAGTGATTTTTATCAAGTATCCACCCACCATGCTGTCACCCAGTAGTTTGTTAAGTTCTGTTTTGAAGCCTCCAGTTTGTAATTTGTCCGTCGGCCATCTTGGTTTTTTTGAAACCAGAAGAAACCATATTTGGAGGAGAAGGTGGAGCTGAGGAGGAGTGAGGGGTGGATCTGACCTGCTCTGTACTCTGTCCTGTACTATCCTGATTATGTTGTATTGAAGACTTGAAACTAGAGACTGAGACCATAAACTCATTAGGGAAACATTTACTGAGGTAATAAAGTGGGGCCATTTTCACATAGACTTCAATACAATCTGACTTCTTTAACAACCAGTGGAGTCGCTGCCTGATGCTCATTAGATAGAATGAAGGTTTAAGGCTCTTCAACATTGGCTTAATGGTGATCTGTTTTCATTGCTCTTATTTGCAGGAATTACCTGCCAACAGCGTTCTGCTGGTTTACCTGTCAGCCACTGGAGTCTTCCCCACTGGTCATTCAGACTATGAAGGTAAAATGTTTTTTACCATTTCTTTTCCTGACATCACAAATTTATGAGATCTTATAGACAAACCTTCCCCCAAAACTATTTTAATCCATGTCACTCTGTTTAGTGTACAGTTAGTTTGTGCTGAACCAAATCAGTGATCCTATAATATATTTACAATAAAATACCCTGTGATGTTCTGAATCCACACTAACGTTAACAGCTCCACAGCCACATCATGAAGTCACACCAGCAGCTAAACTCAACTTATTTGAGGAAATTAGACTTTTCTGTTTCGTAAAGCAGGTCTTGGTTGCTCTGACCTAAGTTACCATGGAAACTGAACCCTCCAGACGAGCCTGGTCCTGGTCAGGCTCCGATTCACCTCGGGCTGAACAGCTGTGAACATGAGTCAGTTTGCAATAGATGTCGGACTCATCACGTTTTGAAGTGAGCTGTGTTTATTGTGTAAGCTCATGTTCTTCAGTAGAAGGAAGAGTCTCCAGTCACCTTTTTTTTTTAATATAATTGAAGTTAGAATAAAAAACAAAGATTGTCCCTGAAAAAAAAAAATCAGAACCAGATATCAGCCCATTAAAGCACAAGAGGAGCAGACAGCTGGTGGCAAAATGGTATTTTTGACCATATGGAGGCTGTTACAACAAGGTAGAAAAACAACCTCACAAGTAATAATAAACTACCATCTTAAGTCTACTTCTGACATATAAGATGTTGCATCTCACACATTTTCAGCAGTTCCTGTATGATTTAAAGAGGATTCACATCACTTACACTGAACTGAGCACTGCAGCAATAGATACGATACCATTTTATGCCTTTATTATATGATAGCACAGTGTAGAGAGACAGGAAGTGGGACAGGGAACTCAGAGAAAGACAATCGGGGCGCCCCAGTGGCTGCTTCTCTGGTACAGTGTGTACCACTAAAGCACAGTCCTAACTGCTGCAGCTCAGGTTCACGTCTTATCTTCAGCCCTTTGTTGCATGTTCCACCACCTTTACTCACTCAGACATGTTTGTGTGAATAAACACCCAATCACATCCATCTCCAAGTACGCTGCACCTGATTGGCTCACTGAAATTTACTCATTTACTCCTAAGGTATATTTGTGCTGTGTCACTGGTTTAGTTGGATAGACTTTTATCTTTATCTTCCATGTCCATGTTGTCCTTGTTTACAGTCAGACTTGTCTTTATGAAACAGTTTATGTCCCAAACTAACAACAAGTCAACGTAAATACAAAGTAATGACAGTAAGTAACATCACTGCCCTCCAGCCAAAAGGACAAATAGACTGGACTTACACTTGTTAGTCACTCATTCGTCACAGAAGTCTGTTTGACAAGTTTATGTATTAAAGCAGAGAAGACCCTGTCGCTCCAATGCTCCTCTCAGTCTGGTGGATCCTGGTGGTCACCACGTTTCCCACCATCTGCAGAGCAGTGGAATGAATTGAACCCCTCAGCTGTCATGTATATTTAGGAATATTCAGAATATGTGTGAACCAGGCTGCAGGTGTAGTTATTGCATTGTGTGTCCTGTTAGTTAAAGCTGGTGTTGTGTGGAGTTGCAGTGAAAATCATGATCCACGTAACTCAGTCTGTTGTGTCTTTTCAAGTTTACATGATTAAGCTCGTGTCCTTAAACTTTCCTGCAGGACCATATGATTTTGGAGGAGTTCTCACTAATACAAATCGAGACGTGGTGAATGGAGAGACGGTGCAGAAGAGGAATCAGGCCCAGAAAGAAATGCACTGGTGAGAAACTTCCTCCACTCTCTTGATTACCCCCCAATCTAAACTTAACCTGGGAGAAAAATCACTGTCTGCTTGTTGTGACTAATGACAAATAACATCTTCCTGAGTCAGCCTGATGCCCGGGTGCTGCTCAATCTCTGGTGACAACAAGCTCTTACCTTGTGAACACAACCAGCAACCTGCACAACAACTGATGGACGTAGAGATGTAGCTTCCTGATGTTTGCTTGTTTGTGATGTTGCAGCCTTCATCCGGGAGACTTATTCCCTTTTACCCGGAAGCCGCTCTTTGTTATTGTGGATTCTTCAAACAGCACAGCTTACAAGGTACAGAAGCAGCTCAACTTCACCCTAAAATCATCCATAGTCCAGACCATAAGTGTTTGGATAGTTACAAATTTTATCTTCTTCAGGCTCTGGGGTTCAGCTCGTTCAGATTGAAATAAAATAATGGAGACGACATTAAAGTGGTAGGTTTAAATCATGGACTATCAATAAATATGGACTTTGCCTCCGTGACGTCAACCCACAGGTTTCTGAAGAGCAGTTTTCAAGCTCAGAGTCAGCTTCACCATCGTTGCCATCTTGGCAGTGTCTGATTCCTCCCCTAACTCCCAGCTAGTCCAAAAATTGGCAAAAAGGAGTGGTTAGGGTGGAGCGGAGACTTTGGTTCATGCTTATTTGTGGCAATTCCACATAACTTTAAGTCTTAACAAAATATAAACAGGTGTGTTATATATAAATTCACCCCATACAGTTATCGTGAAGGAGGAAATTGAAGAACTGTTTTTTGTACCGGGCTGTAAACATGTTAATTTCTGCTGTAAAGCTGGACATTTTAACATGGGAGTCGATGGGGACTGACTCACTGTTGGAGCCGGACTCTA
The DNA here is from genome assembly GCA_038496675.1 of Rachycentron canadum. Lineage (NCBI taxonomy): Eukaryota > Metazoa > Chordata > Actinopteri > Carangiformes > Rachycentridae > Rachycentron > Rachycentron canadum. Next base: position 3,210,894 of record CM076666.1, read on the forward strand.
GTGAACATTGGAGGAACTGCAGGTTTTAATACTTCAGCGCTGGCTTGATAGGTTAATGCTAGACCATTGTGGTGAGAACTGTCTGGGAAAAAGAGAGATTTCAACACATAGTGACCAAAGGTTAGGGTTGGAAAGTAAGTGGACACAAACACATGACTACATCAACATAATATGTGACATTTAGTGGAAATCCTCTGCAGTCAGTGACTGAAGCCTCTCAGACCATGTCTGTATCTTCCTGATGAGTCTCTCTCAGCTTCACTGCATCCGCCCTTAGCTGCTGCTTGTTGTGGTCTCTGCCTTCAGTCTGGTCTTCAGCAGGTGGACTGAGATCAGGTGACTGACTTCATCCCGAGAAGCTCTTTGGTTGTGTCCTGCTGAATGATGGGATGCCATCCAGTGAGTTTTGATGCATTTGGCTGAATCTGCAGCTGTTAGGCATCCAGATTCATCCTGCTGCTTCTGTCAGCATCAGGAAACATCAGTGAGTCAGTTCCACTGGAGCTCAGTCCAGCCCATGGCTTGTTCCTTTTTGAATGTTCTGTGAATGTGGTTGAGATGAAAACTAAGAACAGTCAGGGTTAAAATCAGGAAGGTGACCCAGATGAGTCCTGCCGCACTGCAGAGCACCTCACAACTGACCAGGACATGGCATGAACCGAGCTCTCCTCTGAACACTCAGAGTTTAGAGATGTGGAGATAAGTAAATTCAAATCTGACATTGCTGATTATATTTTAGTGTCCCATTTAAACAGAAAATACATTAATAGACTGGACTATATAGACTATAAAAATCTACTGGAATAAGATGCTATTTTTAATATTACAGTCCATGTAAGAATAGACAAATATAAATTAAATTGTCCTCTATGAGGGTGGTGAAGGTGGGTTTAAAATTAAATACATCACTGGCTTATGTATTATTAGATTCCACGACTTTAGTGTCAGCCTCCCCACCTCTACTACTACCCCTACTAGTGTAAACAGAGAGGTGCCGCACAACACAGCTGTCCTATGTTGATTACTCTGTACATGATGTTCAATAATTCATTTACTATTGTCAGACTCGCCATATAGGTTCACACATCCACCTGTCAAGTTAGGTTTTTGTTTTTTCTTGTTGTTTTCCAACTTCGGCAGGAAGCAGCGTTTGCATGTCTCCTTCCATGTTTTGTGGCAGGGTTATAACTGAGGCCCCTGAAAACATTAAGTCAAAAGCTGCTCAAATTAAACCTGAGACCAAACCTTTAGTTCACACTGAGTGAAGCTCAGAGCCTGATGTAGAAAATGTAGCGCTGTCAAAATATTGTATATTGTACAATATTGTATGGGATGTGATCACAGTGTGAATGTATATGTTTCTAATTAACATGACTTTTTTTTTTTGTCTTTTACAGAATTTCACAAACCTGTTCGGTCAGCCTCTGGTTTGTCTACTGTCACCTACAGTGTATCCCAAAAGTGTACAAGGTGTGTGTCACTGCACGACAACAGTTTGTCACAGGATTGATCTGCTCATGTTTGTCAACAAATTCCAACCATGAGTTGGACTGGAGTCATAAATGTGATGATGTTAAACTAGACTCAGCATCATCTCAAGAGCACTTCAGCTGGACTTTAGTCAAACATCAAAGTTAGTGTTGTAATAAACAGCATTTGGATCAATTAGCCATTTCAGATTTTCCCATACGCTTCAATACAATCTGACTTCTTTTTATAATCACTGGAGTCTTACTTTCCTCACTTTGCTCAACATTTTTTCACAGTAACAACATTATATCTCAACTGTTGTTGATCTGTACATTTTAAATGGCAGTAATTTGGTGAGTGGTACATGACAACTTGAAACATGAACTTTAGGACTTGACTCTGGACCTGAGTTGGGGCCTTATAGTGTTTAAGTTAATGATAAACTAATACTTTACATATAGAGGAGACAAGTATCCGTGGATCCACTAGTTTGCGTGTCTGATGAGTGCAATTTATGACATAAAACAACAACTCTGTCCAAACTTGATCAAGACTTTCTAACCTACTTGTCCACTGGTTCCTCCTGAAGACAAATCTTAAAAGACTGGTCACAGATATTTTAGTTTCAGTGTTAAAAGAGGCTCAGAAATCTCCATCTGCTCACTGTAAGTTTTACCAAATATAACTCAGCCAGGAGGAAGTAGTGCATATCATGGGTTGGATTATTTTCAGTGGTGGATGAATCCACATTTGGTGCTACAGCAAGTATTTGCTTCATTGTTTGACAGGAATTAATGAATAGAATAATTTATAGGATCCATTCAATGATGATGCTGTTGTCATGTTTTAAAGTTTCCCGTGTCTGTTTATTTTATGATGTGCTCACATTTTGTATCTCTGACCTGTGCCCTGCTCAGATCAGTCTCAGCGTGGGAGTCTCTTCACCCTCTTCCTCTACAGTCCACTCTTGGCTTTCTCCTCCATTTGTGGTTTAAACAGTGTGCGACGAGGTCTGTGGGACAGGGCTCAAGAATTTCTTCGTAAGGTCTACCGTGACATTGGGCAGATGATAACTCGATCACGGACCATAGGTAAGGCGTCCACCGTGGATTCTGTTGTGGCTGCATTATCAGATTGTTATTAATTAATTTTTGTTGATCGGCTGAACCTTTGACTCGGCACTAATATTGTGTTTAATGTCGTCTGCTCAGATCAAGCCTTTTTGCAATTCTTTGGTGACGAGTTCCTTCGACTGCTGCTGATTCGCTTCGTGTTCTGCTCGGCTGCTCTGAGGCTGCATAAACTGTTCCGGGTAAGTCACTGCTGCTGTGGTCATCCTGAGGAAGGAGCCGTGTTTATCTGAAGGCCAACAATACATCGTATGGTGAAGAGAAGAGTGGGGGTCCAGAGGTGTGCCTGATATTAACAGGTCTGCTCTGAGTTAGTCAGACCTGTAGTTGTGGGTCTGTCTTTGTAGTTGTTTGTCAAATCAGAAAGTAGCCCCTGAAAAGAGACACGGTGTTTGTGTTGGTATTTTAAGCTCAGCCCCTGCTCTACTTCTGATTGGCTGTGGCTTCTTTGCCGATTGCTGCTGGGGGGAAAGGTGTGTGTGAAATGAAGATAAAGACGGATGTAGCCTCTGTGACGGTTTTAGAAGCTCAGAGTGAGTTGCTCCACTATCCGCATTTTGGCAGTGCCTGACTCCACCCGTGACTGCCAGGTAAGCGGGTGGGTATGTGTGGAGCTGAGATTTCAGTTCATGCCGTTCAGCACCAATACAGCAATATAGAAATTGGAATGAATGAAAAATCCCACTGAAGTTGAAGTACGTTAGTAAATTATTAAAGTCAAAGTCCTAGTTTGGTCCCTCTGACTGATATATTATTATACACTGATGGGCCATAACATTACGACCACCTGCCTACACATTGTGCAGGTCCTGACCCTGGAGGCCTGGACTCCTCTTGACCTCTGAACCTGAGCTGTGGTATCTGGACCAAGCAGCAGTTCCTTTAAGTCCTGAAGTTGTGAGGTGGAGCCTCCATGGATCAGACTTGTTGGTCAAGCTCATCCCACAGATGCTGGATTGGACTGAGATCTGGGGACTTTGGATCCAAGTCAACACCTTGAACTGGTTGTTGTTCCTCAAAGCTCCTGAACCATTGTTGCAGTGACAGGGAGCATTATCCTGCTGAAAGAGGCCACTGCCATTAGGGAAGACATGAAGGGGGGGGGGCTTGGTCTGAACAATGTTTAGGTTTGTTCTGACACCTTTCTATCAGAACCAGCATGAACTTCTTCAGCAGTTTGAGCTCCAGTAGCTCTTCTGTTGGATCAGACCACACGGTCCAGCCTTCACTCCCCACCACCATCACTGAGCCCTGACCCCTGACCCTGTCTGTGGTCCAGTGGTTCTCCCTCCTTGGACCTGGTAGGTGCTGACCACTGCAGCCCAGGAACATCCCACAGAGCTGCAGTGTTGGAGAAGCTCTGACTCAGTCGTCACATCACAGTTTGGTCAAAGACAAAGTCGCTCTCATCCTCACACCATTTTTCCTGCTTCAACACATCAACTTCAGGACTAAATGTTCAGCTGCTGCCTGATATATCCACCACTGACAGGTAACCATGGTAACCAGGTGATCAGTGTTATTGACGTCACTGTCAGTGTCATAATGTTATGACTGATCAGTGTATATGACATCATTAGATTTAATGGATTAGATTCGATCATTCATTGACATGAAACCATGGAGAATCACTGTTTGGTGACTGGTTTCATCTTTAACCAAATATATTTAGTTATTGATTTGTTAGTGACTCTGAGCCAGAGTCTACAACATACAAAATGTCTTAAACATCTGCCTTTATTAAACAATAATCTGATCTGATAAAGATCTGGTTGCTTTTTAAAATTCTTGGTGCATCAAAATGAAAAATTTAGGTAACCTATGTAAATAGCCCTGCAGATTTTTGTGTGCTCTTGAGCACTATAGTCACAGTCATGTTCGTAGGAATCCCCCCCCCACACACACACACGCACACACACCACACACCACACACACACACACACACACACACACACACACACGCACACGCACCACACACCACACACACACACACGCTTAACCTGAACTTAATGCACACTTGTCCTAACACAAGTGGTGTTAGGACAAGAGCATCTATTCTCAGCTCAGTGCATCCCACAATGCATCAGTCTGCTGCTATACACCAGCTGGTAATGGACCTTTAGACTAGTCTGCAGATGATCATCACATCACACTGACTGCTGAGCTGTAGGACAGATGGTAGATAGATGGTCTTTATCCCAAAGTCCCGGTCTTCACCGACCAGATTATGGCTTTAAATAGAAAATCTAAAAATTAATTTTTAATGAAAAGAATAAATCTTAGTCTATTCTTTCCACATTGTCTCATTACCCTTTAACAAAAATAAAGTCTCACTAGTCTTGTGGGATAGAGTCAAACTGCTTTGTACATCAAACAGTCCTGTGGCTGTCCTGTATGGCAGAGATTTTCAAGGCACTTGTGGCGATATTAGCGATTATCCAAATGATGGAAATTCACCATGATCAACTTGAGTCTCTCCCCATCCCTACTCTAGATGCTGTTTAGGAAAAAGCTGTTCCAGGCTTAAATTTAACCTGCTCAGTGTCAGTGTTCATTGTTACCAGCAGGGTAGAACAAGGTTGGTTGTCACAGTTACATTGATTTGAATCCTTCACACACTATCTCCTTCATGAATTCCCTTTCACTCTGCAGTGGAAGCCTCAAGTGTTGTGTAGAGATGGAGCATCCTCACTCTCCTTCAGCTTATTCTGTTCAAAAGATGTGCACTATGAAATGTGCCTTATGCTCTTGTGTCACCCAACCCTGTCGTGGTGTTGTTATTTTAAATGGGTAAAATTTAATGGAGGTATTATTAAAAATGAATTAGAAAAGTTTAATTTCATTGAAAAGCAATAACCTAACACATCCCCTGCATTTAGATAACAAACAAAAAAAAATTTAATCCTTATACAACAACATAAATAACAACACAAACAACTATATTTTGTCAAACATCTCCAACTGAGATTTTTCACTAATTGTAATGCTAACTTCCACCGGTTGTAGCGTAGCTAAGAAAAACCTGTTTAAAGCGTGTGTGTTGTGAAGGTGGGGTCAGAGCGTGTGACGTTGTGTTTGCAGGAGTCCCGGAGCTTCCCGGAGTCGTATCCTGAGCTGCCCAAACAGGACACAGTGGAGAGCAGCCTCCTACAGAAGCATGTCCTGGAGCTGGCCACCATGCTGGACGTGCAGAGCCTTTTCTGGGATGATTCACTGGAAGCCTACTAACATCTAACAACAGGGCAAAATGGCACATGTGTACATAGAGACTCAGCTGCCCGAGCCCTCCACTGTCCTGTTTTTTTTTTTTTGTTTGTTTGTTTTGTTTTTTTACAGGTAATGAAATAATTCAGCACATACAACTTCACGTCCTGCATTTTTCTGTTACTTGTGGAGGCAAATGTAGAGCAGCCAGAGAGATTAAGTGTCCGTGTAAATTCCCTCTCAGTGGCTTCCCTCGATAATATAAGCATCATTTAAAATGAGCCAACGAGAGGACGCAAAAAACCTTTCAACTCCTCATCCAACTGCAGCCTGTGACTTTATTCCTCATGTCCGACAGCGGTAAAGACGATCGCAGTGTCGGCTGTGTTTAGTTTCTTTGGAATAATATTTCTCATTGTTTATCAGAGTGGAGGTTGTGTGAAGGCAGAGGTGGCTGGTGCAGAGAGAGAACGGAGCTAAATGAAACTCCTGCATCAGTAAATATAACATACTGGGTTGGAATCTGAAAGATTTCACCAGAAACGTCAGAACTGGTCTGGATCTGTGTTGGTTTGCTGTATGACAGCTTCTCTTGTAGCAGGCTGAGGTGCATGAGGTTTGTTCTGTTGCACATCATTAGTTATAAAGATATCACTCCTCTTTTGTGTCATTTACCAGCAGTCCATCGTCCACAGTTTCAGCTTCATGTGTGTTGACAGCGGTGGTTGTTTCTTTTCCATATCTGCATGCAAACGGGCAAAGAAATGAATTCATTTAGTTCTTTAATTCACAAAAACTGCCCCCTCCCCCACCTGTGAGGATGGAAAATGGGTTGTAGATCTTAAAAATTGTGCATGTGTTGCATGGGCCTGTACATTTACTGTCGAGTCGACAATCTAGTGAGAGACACCAGAGGGCGTGTGCACACCAACTGAAACGGGCCACTATGTCTCTGTGACCTCTATGATGACAGGAGCATCATGTGACCTGTAGCCTGAATGGGGAAAGTTGTCTCCCTCCTTCAGGATCTGCAGTCACTTCTCTCCACTGAGCCACTGCTGCTGCTTCATCAGTGACTGGAGCCACAAAGAGAGAGAGACTGGGTGAAGCTGAGGGAGGATGAACCAGCAGGAACACTGGAGACAAAGACCTCTGGATTCTTTTCACTTTATTTATCACTTATAAAGCCCAAAGTATAGTTTTTCATCTGCTGAGCAAGGCTGTGTCTGTTCCTCCATTAACCTGGACGCTCTTCTCCTCTGTGCAGCTGTGTTTATGCTTGTAAAGATGTGAGCAGCTGTGCGATAACTGGCTGCTGATGAACAGACGTTCCTCCTCTTGATGCTGCGTCCGCTCAGCAGAAAGAAACTGCAGCTGCGTCCTCACTGAGCCTCATGGCAGTTTCTGCTTGAAAAGCAACAACTCTTGAGATTTTAAAAACCAGTTGCAGTTGTTTGCACTTCTCTGCTACTGGCTTGAAACCAGACAGCCACCCGAGTCAGTGGTCAAAGACACTTCCCATGATTCCCCTGGTTGCTAATATGGCCCAGGAACTGATATCATCATCCGTCCCTCTCTCTCCCAGTCGTTTCTGTCTCCACTGCCAGAGCTGCAGAAAAACGTTAGAACATCCAAACAGTCTGCATGTGAATAAATGAAGGATCGGATTATAAAACACAGACGTTTCCATCCTCCTCATGGCCTGTTTCTGTTGGCGTTCAGTTGAACCTTCAGTGGGTTTCAGTCGTCTGCTGTCAGACTGTTGCCAGGAGTAAATCTCTCTCGCCGTCTCACGCTGCAGTCGTTTCTCTCTCAGACTGAAGCAATCATTGGAACAGAGGTAGAACAGTGGCTAAATCCACTGTCAAAATGCTGCAGTGCTCCACAGGGTGAACGGGTCTCTGGGACAAACGTGGAGGTTACAGTAGTAACCTCTCTGTCCGACGGCCCTCGGAGAGAAATAGGACAGGAAACTGGAGGGGGTCAGGGTCGACGCAGGGGATTTACTCCTGGCACCAGTGTGGAGCAGGGAGGGAGGGGGATGATTGCTCATGTTGTCAAAGTGATGTTGACTCTGAAACCAGCTCAGTTAACTGCCCTCAACCAAAATGTTGAAACAATGCAGATGAATCTGAGGCAGCTGGATGAGATTAAGATGATGGAGGTGATGAGATGAGCACTGCTGTGGTGATTATTGTATTTATTAACATGGTTAGAGGATGTGTACAGATAATGTAAAGCAATGTTTCTGCACAGATGTGTGTTCAGTATTTAGTGAGTCTATAAAGTGTGTGATGACATGAAGTTACGGAGGAGCAACACGTTAAATGAGGCCAGTTTGTTGTTTGGCCGTTTTTCTAAAGACATTACATTCCAACTTCCTGAGGATGTGAAAGGGCAGCAGAGGAAAACAGCTGTTTTCTCCATTTCACATCTGTCTAAGACGTTCTATTTTCACAGTAAAATCAGCGTCCACGTTCCCTTGTGTTGACAGTCGTGACGATTAAGATATTGTAGGCTTGTACTTTATGAAGTTTAATATTTTTATGATCATGTTTGTTGTGCTTTAGGGAAAAAATCCCTGCGTGTTGTTGTTCCTCATGCCGGCCCGTCGCCTGTAGAAACTCTTCACCTGTCACTGCTTCACTTTCGAACAGCTTCTGCCTGAAACGTGTCAAACATGTCGGCTGATTCCAAACAGTGTTGAAGAGGCAGCAATAACATGTTGGTGAACATGTGTGACAGAAAGATAAATCCTGGTGTTTTTACAGCCAGTGGTGCTTTCAGTGCAACACCAGTCATGATTTTTTACTTTCCAAAAGGAAGCAACAAAACTTTTTTACATGTTTGGGACAGAAGAAGAAGAAGACGTGAAGAAATTTATTCATTTAAAATGTCAAATATTGCATGTTGACAAGTTTGTACATTAAGTCTGAAAACCTCATGTTTATATGTCATAACATGTTGTTGTATGGTGTGTTCCCTGAGCTCAGACCTCATGAAAAGAACAAATATTGTTACCTAATGCCGACCTAAAATAAGCATCAGCTAATGAAAAATAACCACCGTCATAATTATAACTAAAAAAAGAAACCAATAAACAACATAACTTCTAGCTTCTCTTAAGACCATTTGCTGTATTGATGTCTTCTGTGCTTCATATTTAAAACTTTGCCCTGACTTCATTTATTATGTAGCATCAGTGGGCCCATTAGTGCACAAAAAAGTACCAGTTGAATTTGCTTGTATTATTTGTTGTATCGGTGTGTGTTTGGTTTTTATTTTTTATATTTTCCATTATACCCAGCAGCACATGGAGCATGGTGCGACTGCATGAACTGATTCTGTGTGATGCAAATGGCAATTCATGCTTATCAGAGTGGCCCTTTAAAGGTGCTATTTGTGAGTTTTCGCCATTACTAAATATCTAACATTAGCATTAGCAGCTGTTTACTTACCAGTCTAGGAGAAATGTTGTGGGTTCAGCATCATACTTTTCCACTTTTCCAACCATTCCTTTACTCACCAACATCACCAGAGGTGGAAAGTAACTCTAATGTTGACTCTACCGATGTTAGCACACTAACCAGCTAGCTCCACCCTGTCTCCTCACTGTCTGATAGTGACTCACTGTAGCCTCCAAACTGCCCTGAAGACGTAGCTGCTCAGAGGGCTTATTATAACTTATTGTGTTGGAAAGACAATAATGGGTGAAGCTCTTTTCAAGCAACAATCACTACAACCTGCTCCTGAAAAGAAACCACATGGTTGGCAGAGAAAACTTACAAGCAGCACCTTTAAGACCTGGAAGCTCATTGGATCTTAGTGATGAATTCTGTGTAAACTCGTTCAAACAAGATAATAACTGGTGCACACCTGATCTTTTTGAAAATGTGTTTGAAGTTCATACTACATTCATTGGTTATAAAGCCGCGTTCAGGGTGAACACTGACGAGCCCAAGATAAAACTCCTCTCAAACAACAAAAACCTTCTGTTCTCTTCCACTGTCATTGTCTTTAACTTTAATGACAGACAGGTGACAAACTAAAGGACAAACCGACATTAAATGTCCTCTTGCTCATTGATTCTTCATAAACACATTCACTCATGTAGTGTTTTGATGGTGGTGGTGGTGGAGAGTGCTGTCTAATACATTGCTCCCATAGTTCACCTGGACTGAGATCTGTTTTCGTTGAAGGTCATAGTGTATGAGTCATTTTCAATGTCATCAGTGACCCCTGTGACCTGTTCCTCTACTCATTTACTCTGGTTTTTCCTTTAATTTGTCACCAACTGTAGTTTACAAACTGTTCAGAGATTCAGCCTTGTCAGATAAAAGTGTCAGTCTGATTTAAAGCCTTGTAATTTGGAGAATCAAATCCCTTATTTGCATGGTAACAGTTGAAACCTTGATAAACACAGGATGTGACCACTTTCAGTCTGACCAAGTCAGTGCTCACCCTGCATAACCACTGTTTTAATCCACCCAAGCACATTAAATCACCTTGTTTTTAACATAGATGCAGAAGCACAAAGGCCACTGCTCCATATAAGGGAACCACATCCATGGAGAGGCGCATACACCACATCAAATAACTGCCAACTGATCGATCCCGTTTTCCCACCCAGATACGCAGGGGTCATTTCTAATCTTTTTATACTTGTAAAAATGTCGGGAGCAGCCCTCCTTTATAGCAACATGTGTGACTTGCTTGTGAATTTTAGTTAGAAACTGTCAAATGCATTTTCAATATTTAAGTTTAAAAAATGCACAGATGATTATCTCTGTAAGCAGCATGTTTGTTTAGAATAGAAAGTGCCAAAGACTGTCGTACTGTCACTTTCCCATCTTAACAATGATTGAGATCAATTATTGTATCAGATGTTTTTTTTTTTCTGTGTTGCCAGATGGAGCCAATAAAGAAAAAAGAAAATGTGGCTTCTTAAAAGGGCCAGTGGGTGTTTTTATTGTGGGACTGGGAGGAATGTTCAACTGTGCTGCTTTGATGCCATGACTTTGTCAAGATGAGTGTAAAAACACAAAGATTAGTGGTGTACTTTCATAGACAACTTTATTTGTGTTTGTGTTTCAGATCAGTGGGTCTGAACCTTTTAACTTGTGGCCTACTTGAAAATCTTTAAAATGTTGGCAGCCCACATCTGACCCCATAACAATATGGCCATATAATGTTCTCAGAGCACTTTTTATTTAAATGACAACACTCAAACATTCATATATATATATATATATATATATATATATATATATATATATATTAATTTCACCTTTTCACCCAAATTACATATAGTATCATAGTATAATACCTTCACGGCCCACCAGTGGACCCCAGCCCACAGGTTGGAAAGCACTGTTTTAGATTTAAATTTAATAAATTTGCCAGAACATCAATGTACAGATTTACCAGAGTTGTAACTTTTGTAAATTATTTTTGAATGGATCCAGAGTTATAGTTATTGTGGAATATGGATGATATTGAATCATGGTCCTCACTGACCTCCAGTGGTCACATTGTGGAACTACAGCTCCATATTCATCTGAGAATGACACATCCATCATTGATGACTCTTACTCTTTGTAATATGATTTTATTGTTAATGATACTTGTTCTGGTGTTAGCACCACAGTAAATATGTAATAAAGTTAATGTATGACATACATGTAGCAGGTAAACAGCTGAGCCATGTAACAACACTGCCTCCCTGATTTTCTTACAGACATTTACAGCATTTATGATCATGTTTTCATAAATGTTTGGGGCCCTGAACATTTTCAAAAATGGCACAATTGCAAAAACACCTTGTGCTGTCGTTTTACTTCCCACATATCTGAATAAAGATTTTTGCATCATATGTCTTGAATAAAACACGACAACACAGAAGTGGTGACGTCTACCGACATGTTTAATAGCCACAGATTATAATGATACATGATATAATGATAAACTGTTTAGGTGAATAGTTCATGGTGAATTCATTGACCTGAGAAGGAAATGAGGAAGGGATGAGTATCTGAAATCCTAGGCTGGACTTTATACTGTAGAGTGTATATAATCTAATGTAAAAAACTGTAAAGAGCAGAACAATATTCAATATATAACAACTTGGCTTAAAAAGACCCAGACTCCAGGAACATTCATTTCAGAAACATGTTAACTTGATTTTTTTATTGATGTTCTACACAGGTTCCTCCACTTAAAAGACTTTAAAAGAGACTGCTTTGCATTTGCAGTGCCAACATCAGCCTCTCCTGCAGCCACAACTTTAAAGATATGTGGCTTGTCTGTGGGAGAGTTGACCACTGCAATCCCCAGTAGCTTGTGTCCATGCAAGCCCACTCTGTTTGAGGTGGTGTATTTGCTGCCCCTAATATCCTTGTTATACTTGCGGTGCTGTACCAGTGCATTCATAGTTTGCTCCATTCCTCTTCCTTCCTTTGTAAGCAACTCAAGATGAGCTGTATCGGTGTTGAGTTGGAAATCACCTCCTCTGGAAAGTCTTTTGGAGCCAGGAAGGCCTCTATTACCATTTCATCAGCACCTCAGGTATCCCGTGCCTTGATCATGCAACTGCAGATACAAGGAAGCTACTCCATTAAGTGATTGCTGCAAGACAAGGTTTAATAATATCACCCTGCTCACTGTGGACACATGTTGTGGTCTTAGCTGATGTGCATGTGTCTTCGCTGTACATTGAGGAGCTGTGGCTGACATTTGCCATTGACAAGAACTTTACAAACATCCCTGCTCGTGGCACTGGCAGGTCTATGGGTCCTAACAAATCCAAGGCACTTCTTGTGTTCGATACCTTCACTGGTTCTGACAGAATCCTAATTTGCAACCAGGGAAAAGGAGACAGAGAGCCACCCCTCTCCACATCTGTTTCTCACCTGGGTCTGGATCAGCTTCAGCTTGGACAATGGTATAAGAACAGTGATAGAACAAGCTAATGTAGTACTTTACCTGGATTAGTTGGACGGAAGCTACAGCAACTACAACATTTCCTATTAGTACATATGGGATACATTCATTTCTTCCATAATGGCTGATTTACACCATGATCTTATATCATCGTCACTGAAAGGGTGTTTTCCTCCCACTCAGTATAGGGCCTCTAGGGCACTTCATCTTTTTGTTCTAGGAAGGGTCACTTATCATGGTATCATGGTTCCATCATTAAAATCTTTGACCATGTTGCACATTGACGACACACTACTCACTGTTTTAACACTTGAGTTAAAACTAACTTGACTGATATTAATACATTTAATGTATAGAAAACACCACAATGACAACCATGGTTTCCCTGATACTAATATTTAATTTGTGAAATACAATCCTCTGCATTTGATTGTATTTTATATTCTGACCAGTAGGTGTCGCTCTGTTGGCATTAAACATCCCAATAGTTTCATGAAGCCTCATCCCACTGCTCACTGCTCCAGAAACAGTCTGACATTACTTCTAACGTTAAGTACAACATGTGTTATATGTTTTGAATAATATGTATTATTCCTGGAGTTTATCCTTAGATTTACTTACAATTTCCAATTCTTTCCCAGTTTCTTTCCCATGTGATTTTGTCCACTGTCAGCGTGTCTCATATTATATGAGCTCTGATAATATGAGAATCTCTCATTAAAAACTTCTCTCGGTCTGTCCTTCCATACCCATCATTCCCTGCAGTCTACAGTAGATTCTTTGGTGGAGAGTAGAAGTTTCCGAGTTTGCCGTGCTATTGAACGCACCACAACTCGGTCAGAAACTGGACCAAACTGGGCTGCACTGATACTGCGCATGCTCAGCTCATCTTAACCGTCAACCGCTCAATAGCCTGTTGAGTTTAGTGTGTTGCTAAGAAACGTAATAATGTCGACTCTGGTCCAATCACTAATGGAGAAAGAGACCACGTGATTTAAATTGACCAACCGAAGACACGGAAGGGTCACTATCTGTTGAAGTTTGTCCAAGCTGCTGCTCCAACAGGCGTTTATGTGAACGTACTTATTTTCTTCACCAGTAAACAAACGCTCTTTTGCAAATGAAAGATATTTCTAAGTCTTGAGGAGTTTATTCTGGTTTCTCATATGGTAAGAAGCAATATCTGTCAGTGACTTGTACGGAGGCTGGTGAGGATAGGATGTGGTCTAGGTTAGCTAATAAGCTAATGCTAATGTCAGTCTCATTTATAGTTCTTGCTAAGCTGCCATTGATTATATCTTGAGGACAGACACACCCTTTATAACCTTCTGAAAATGGGCTTGAATTGATATCTGTGATTATTTGTGTCGATTCTAGTAAAGTTAATTTTATTATGAATGGGATTACTATAGTTTTTAGTTTAGTTATAGTTTTTATTGTTCCACAATATTCTACTGCAGTGAGTGAAATAGAGCCAAAATATCTTATTAGTATGCAAAACCTATATATATCCAAAATATTTTACTAACCTTCTTGGTTTTGTTTTTAAGATTCTTAACACTTGTTTTTATCTGTTTGACATCATAGCTACACAGTTATCTTTCAGATATGCCCCCAGTAACTGTTGAACCATAGAAATGTTTCCACCTGGTCTAGAGAGACGCTGAAATATGAATAACATAAATTTGTCTTAAATGTCCCGGCATATGTTGATTAATTACCCAAACCCTCCCGTCTTCTCACAGCTCATGTCCTCAACTTCACACTGATTTCTTTCTGATGTGATGTCACCCACAGAGGAAAACAATGAGAACCCGGTCAAGTTCACCTCCAATTCATGTCCATGTCAACGATGCCACACCGGTCCATGTACATGTAAAGAGTCACAGGACGAGTCCTACCAGAACACCTCAGGTTAGAGATGGACATCACACGTATTGTGACTCTCTGTCATAGTGACATCTTTTACTGTTTTCAGTTTTGATATTATGCAGCATAGACAGGTCTGACAGGCAGCAATGCTTCTGCACACACTGTGTCCAGGGGAAGACCAAGATGGACAAAGGAAACCTCCGTCCTACAGCCAAGGTCAAAACACGAGTGCCATGGATTCCACCAGGAAAGGCCTCCACACGGGACGCCTCATACAAGTGGGAGGTAACATGTCTTAAAGGGAAATGACTCCTCAGATTATTCTTGGCTCAGCATTGTCAATATTGTCCTTTAGTCAAAGATGTAGTGTTACTCAGAGATTGCATCATTTACATCCAGGGGCCGATGCATCGCCTTGAGATTACACCACCTATCCCTGGACCAGAACCTGAACATTCCTACTCTGCGTTGCGATTGTCTGACCTCACATCAGAGGAGGAGGAAGGGCTACATGGAAGAATCAGCCAGTATGAGAGGAAGATTGAGAGCTTACTGACTGAAGTCGGCTCCCTGAAGAATGAAGTCAGTTTCCTCTCTGTTTCCTCTTTGGACTGATCAGATTCACTTATCAGGGTCTACTGGGCTTAAATTCCTAATCAGGACAACTTGGATGTTACAACCAGATGATATTTATTGTCATTTTTTTCTCAACCTTAATGATGCTACACTAACAGTTTCTAAAAAGATCATGATTTCAGACATTTTGTTATATTATTATCATTATGATTAATGATATTATTATTAGTACAAGGTTATAAATTGCTTCACTTTTTGTTGCTGCATCAAATGCACAGTGTTTTTTAGTTTTAAATGGGCATTCTGCTGATTTTACATATGAGAATCTGTTTACTTGTGTCACAGCACAGGTAGTACTGGTTTATACTGGTTTACTAGTCACCAGTGAAGCTTCTGGCTGGAACAGCTACTAACAGGCCTTCACGTATGCTAAATACCTACAGTGAAGAAGAAAAGAACAAATGTCTTACCTCCAATTAAAATCAACTAAACCACCTTTCACTGTCACTCCAGTCATGTGGTACCTGCATGGTGTGGGCCTAGTAGACACTTTTCTTATGTTTGCAGCCACTTGCTGAGCTTAGTTGGCATTTAGTTGCAGTTCATTTAGGTAAATAGATGAATACAGACAGAAGCTAAAGCAGGGACAAGTGTCATCATTCACTGTTCATCATAGTCTTAAAATACAGAGTTAAAGCCTTCTAAAGCCACTGTTATAACTACACCCACCTTTGCTTGCTCAGTAGTGCTGTTAGAGCAGTGAAGATGGGAACAAATTATATCCAAAAACCATGTGAGTTGTGTTTGGGAAATCAACAAAATCATGGACCTTAGCTTTTCAAGCTGACATAGCCCCTCCCCAACCCATCTTTAGTCTCCAGGCTTGACATTTTGGATAATTACAAACACACAGATCAGTGAGTTTTCCTGGTAAAATCTAAATGTGTCTGCCCACATGTGTGTTTGCACATTTGTACAAATGTTCAGGTGGAGCTGCGTAAAAAGGAGCAGCTGCTGGAGCGTCAGTCGGAGCGGTTGAGCGTCTCCCAGCGGGTGATCGCAGAACAGGAGGAGGAACTGGCTGAGGTGACCAAGGAGCTGGAGGAGACTGAGCGGGAAAACACCCGACTACGACAGTCCATGGAGAAGATGCTGGAGGAGACTGACCAGAGCAGGCAGGTGTTACACTAAACACTGTCAAAGTGATTTAACTTTGACCGGGGGGGGTTGTGAAGTCTCAGATGGCCTGTGGACTCTGTGGAGTCTTGTCCTGTAGAGGCTGACCTCCTCCTTTGAGACTCTTTGTTGTGTACTTAAGGTTCTGACATTTACAGGATTTACAGGATTCTCACCATAGTAGAAAAGGAATACCATAAATGCTTCAAATAATAGTTAGCCTTACATCAAGACAATAGAACATCAATTAGATCAAACAATCTAATTTAGCTTTCATATCAAGTTTTAATACACATTTAAAACACATGGAAAACACCCACAAGAACTGGCCTTTATTTGTAGGGTGGGAGGAGGTACTTTCACAAGTTAAAGGAACCTTATGGAAAGGAGCGTACAGTACTCTAAGCCATCCTGACACAATGTTTTGATTGAATGGATTTTATACCTGGGATGCAGAATAGAATCATGGGAAAATTCAGGGTTAAAATGTTGAAGATGTGCTCTGGTGGTTGAGTGGTTTGAGTGTGTATCATATGGGTATACTGAGCCCTGAGTAGGAGGTCGTTGGTTTGACTCCTGACAGGATGGATCATTTACTGCATGTCAGCTCTCTCTCCACTGTCCAATAAAGGCATAAAAATGGCCCAAAAAATGTTTTTTTTTTTTTTAAATGTTGAGAATAACTAATAGTTCTCCAGTTGGTAGAAATTAGACATGAGATTCTGTTTCCTTGTAGCCTGAAGACAGATGTGAATTTATCGCTCTTCTTCTCTAACATTATCTCTGTAGGATCTTCACATGATTAGTTTGATTGACCTGGACTCTTTTCCCCGTGTTGTTCTTGCAGACTAGATCGAGACAGTGTGCAGCCAGACAAAGATGCTTTGCTCAGGAAGCTGATGGAAGCTGAGGTGGATGGAACAGCAGCTGCTAAGGAAGTCTCAGCCCTACGAGAGTCTGTTTCTAAACTGTGCAGTGCCAGCGTGAGTATTAACTCACTGTCAGATCCAACACGCTCCCTATCTAACCTGGGAATAAAGGTTTTCTTACATGGTGACAGTCACTGTAGAATGTAGAGCACATTTAACAGAAAAGGCAGAATTCATGTCAGTGTTGTTAGGCAAATACAGTGATTTGTCTCTGCTCCTCTCTATCTCCTCTGTTGCTGCTAGAGACTTTCTGGCTCAGAGTCCTCGGCCTTGGCCCATCAGAAGGAGCTGTTGCTACAGAAGCTGGAAACATTCGAGGCCACAAACCGAACCCTCCGGCACCTCCTCAGAGAACAACATGGATCCCAGGTAGTGTGTGTGAGGCATCTTCACTACTCTCTCCATTGAGACTTTAAATCTTGTAGGAGTGAACCTATTTACAAGCTGAAAACAATTAGACTAAATTCTCATGATCATAGTATAGTTATAGTATATAGTAAAGAGAGAGTTACCATGGCAACCATACAAAAATATATACCTTACTACAGTTTTTTCTTTATTGTTGACATTATTAAAAACTGTTGAGACATGAAGGGTCATAATGGACAGACATGTAGATTACAACAAAACGAGATGTGACAATAACAAGAATATAATGTGTACTGTGTGAGTCTGTAACACCTGTGTTTATATGAGAAGTTCTAATACCGTATATATCTGTGTTTTGATCCTGGGTTGATTGGTTTGTGAAGTAAAGTAACGCAAGTATGTCGTATGGACGTGAGGAGAGAGAGTAAAAAAAAAAAAAAAAGTGGAACGTATGATATAACCTGAATATAATTGTATAAATAATGTGATAAGTGGCGAGGTCAGGTCCCCCACCCTTATGTTCATATTGTACATTCATCGCAGTTTCATTGTGAGATCCTCAGCAGCAACAAACCACAAATGCTGATTTCAACAAGGCAAATGTTGATTTGTTGTTTTTGAACAGATGGAATCGATGCAACTATCGGAGCAAAAGGACACATTACTCAAGAGACTTGCAGACACAGAGGCAGAAAATGCTGTGAGTCTAATAAAACTGAAACTTCTACATTTTAATGAGCTGCTGTTGTTGTTTTGTATGTTCTCTTTTTTTACTGTGTTGTGTTTTTTTCCTGCTGTGTGTGACGTGGTACAAAAATAAAGCTTGTCTCACTTTTGCTTTCACAGCATCTTGTGGTGAAACTTCAAGAGAAAGAGAAAGAGGTTAATCAACTATCCAGACTTTTAGATACAGAGAAGGTACAGAGAGCACAGCCATCAGTGTGTGTGTGTGACACTTTTATTGAGATGTCTCTTCAGTCTCTAAAGCTGACTGTAACAGGAAAGGTTTGTATTTTTACTAATGTAAATTCTTTTTGCAGGACAACGCCAAGAGCACTGCTGATTTGTCGAAGACTCTGGAGTCAACGAGAGCTCATCTACAGGGGCAGCTCCGCAGCAAAGAGGCTGAGAACAACCGACTCACTGTGCAGATCAAGGTTTGTCATGGGATCTGCTCTGTCTCACTACTGTGGTTGTCTGTGGTGTGTATAAATGAAGTTTGAGCGATTTTGTCACCAAGGTTAGACTCACTGTTGTCTGATCCTCTGCTTCACACATGAAAAGCACCCAGTAAACCCAGCTGTAATCCCTCCTCTCCATTGGTTCAGAACCTGGAGCGAGCAGCCAATCAGCAGAAGGCAGAAATGGAGCATCTGATGGAGCAGCTGATGAGCCTGAAGCAGGAGGCCAGTGCAGACAGAGAGGCTCTGAAACGAGCCACACGAGCCCAGAAACAGCGAGCGGAGCGCAGTGAGGTCACTGCAGGACAGCTGAGTGTCCAGCTGCTGGACATGGTAGGAACAGGGTCTAGAGACACAAGCTGAGGTCAACGTCTTCACCTAAAGAACTCTTCAAACCTCATTTTGTCACCCCCCACACTCATTACATGTCTGTAACAGAGTCACTTTTTAATTTAATCTTACAGGAGAAGCAGGTGGCAGACGCACTGTCAGCAGCTGAGACCTGGGAAAGTCGTCACGCACAGGAGGTGAAAGACAAAAATAAACTGGAGCTTGAACTATCGCTGTTGAACAGGTATCAGTTCCACAACAGACAAATATAAGCGTCTGTCCTTATTAATAATTAGAGCACTAGCAGTCATCCTGAGCTGGTCAAATTTACCAAAAAGCAGACGGGGACAGGAAATGGACAGGAAGATACTGTGCATAGGGTTCCTTACACTTCCTACAGCCAATCAGCATCTCTTCTTCCCTGCTGCTGCTCTTGTTTCTCCTACAGTTATAAAACAATAAACAAACACTTTAACCTGAATGGCAAGTCAGCCCCGCCCCCTCTCACATGCTGTCAGGTCATTGGAGAGCCTAATGACTTTGCATCACCTGGTTCAATCAGATTGGACTCTGGAGGGGAGCAGAGGAGGGTGGTCAGTTCACAACAGGAAGTGAAATCGGTCTAACTGTGTTCTGTACCGTTGACCTGCACTGAGCAAATGTTTGGCATGTCCTTAAATGAGGGGTGAACTATAACTATTGATTGATTATCAGGTTCTGTGGAGTCGCTGTTAAACCCACTCAGTACCTGTAGTAATCCCACTGACAGGAAGTGCTATTAATCATCAGACACATGCACATATAGACCTCAGGTGGTGCTCAAGCAACTGCCATTGTGGCCTCTGACTAGAGAATATTCCTATTTTTCTATTTTTAAATTTGGCCCATGGCATCAGTTCTCATCTAAAACATTTTTAAACCAATCAACCAATAACTGCATTTGGTTTATATTTTGTTCTATTGGGCCCTAAGGTAGCACTGTGTTGCATGGTTCTCTTTGTTGTTGTGTGTTCTTGTGACATGTAGAAGTGGTCAATGCTAAAGACTATTGTTTTTGTGAGAATTGATTTTGATCTTGTTGAAATCTGTTGCGTAGTAACCATCTGCAAGTGTACAGCTATTGAAATGAATAAATATGCAAGTAACATTATTGAATAATAAATAGAGAGATGCCTTTCTTTCACTTGTGCACCTGCCCCCCAAAATGTCTGTGCACAGCCCTGCTAATGATGTATAAAGCATTAAGTTAACATCTTAACTGTGACTAGAATGAGACTCTTTGACTGTAGCTTCCTTCTAAATTTCACCAACCAGTGAAAAGCTGCAGGTGTTTCTGGTTCATTGAGCTGCCATTCTAAATGAAAATATGACGTCCTGTCGTATGATACAACAGCCGTATAGCAGAGCTGACGGAGCAGCTGCAGAGCACAGAGCATAAAGGAAGACTGGAGAGAGAGGCTCTGCTGGATCACCTGCATGGACTGACCACAGACAGCACTGCTGCCAAACTGGAGAGCCAGTCACTCAAGGTGAAACAAGCAGGACCCATTCTTTAATTAATATTCATCTGCAGATGCCAGTGTCAGAGTTTCTACATATCTGTTCTGCTTCTGTGTCTTGGATAACATCCTTCCTGTTCCTTTAATAGACTTACATTAGATTAGGTGGATGTATTTTCCAGTTCATTGCAGTAATAACTGATGACACATCATGTAAACCGGTGTTTTCCTGTCAGGCCACAGTGTCTGCAGTGGAGGAGAAGCTGGCCATGTCTCAGTCAGAGCTTCAGCAGGTCAGAGCTTCCATCAAGCAATATGAAAGTCTGGTGGACAGCTACAAGATCCAGGTATCTGAAGCTCACAGTGAAACTCCACACAAAACTGTGAACACTGTTAATGACCATGTAGAGTCTAAACCTAGTTTTTCCCTCTGTCCAGGTGGGGAAAACACGGGCAGAGGCAGATGAGTATGCTGCTCGTCTGGCTCAGGCAGAGCGAGAGGCCCAGGCCATGCGGGGAAAGCTGGAGCAGGAGATAGAGGAGGTGCGCAGGGAGATGCTGGGGCGGCTGGCTGAGCTGGAGCCTCTCCCTGAAGCCTTGCGACAGTCTGAACTCCAGCTGCAGGAGGCTCAAGACAGGGAGCGCAGCCAGGAGAGACGCAGCGTGGAGCTCAGCACAACCCTGGCTGATCTCCGCATGAAGGTTGTAACAGTCCCGTGGCTGTATGCCAGCTCAAAGTCAGCATCACAAAAACAAGTCCAATGTCACATGCTTGTCTTATCTCATGTCAGGTGGAGACCCAGGGCAGCCAAATGGAGCTGTTTAGACAAAAAAATAAGGTGCTGCTGGAGGAGAACAGACAGCTTCAGCAGCGGGTGGAGAGTCTGGAAAGGTCAGTCACCTCCTCTGATTTACTCTGCTGACTCTTTGTCTGACACTGTGCCAAATTATCATTAAAAGTGGCCAGATTCGTCTTTAGCTGTTTGGAGTGCAGACAACTATCAGTGGAGCACTGAGATACTGAAGAAAACTTAAAAACATGATGATTCTTGTAAGTTCAGCTGAACATCTTATTCTCAGGCACAAGGTCCTTTTGAAACAACAACTTGGAACAAGATGGCTGCTGCTGCACTGGTTAAATTAGTAATACACATTATATTATATTATGACAGTTACTGTAACAGTACTAAATCTAACTCAACAGGCAGTGTTGCTGTCATTACAAGCAGCCATGGTTCTGTTTCATGGAGTGTCCCAGTTCAACAGCATCTGATCTGTTCACAGCAGTGTCATGACCCAGTGATGACAAAAAGATAAGAATATATTAAAATGAGAATAAACTTATTTGCAATAAACAAAGTGACTAACACAAAGAAACAAAGGAAAACCATGAGGTGAGGTTTTCAGTACAATCAGTGGTGTGGGTGCAATGTATGAAGTGTGAGGAGAGCGAGCTCTTAGACTCTGAAGAGGCAGCCTCTTACAGGGCGAAGTACTGGGCCCAGGTGCTTCCAGCTATGTTGACTCCACAACCCAGCTACCTGCTGCAAAAGAAAAACAGAAACATAAACCACCTGGAAAACAAAGATCAAGACCTAAAGACGGGTCAGGGGACTGTCGCAACAGGGATAAAATACGGTGGCCAAAGCCAAAATAAACCTGGAGCACTTTGTTTTCACAGTGTGCAGGTTAAAACCACACTAAGTTTGTTTGTGTTAACATATGTAAAACACACACACACAGAGAACATAGAAGTTATAAGGAAGAAGGAAACTCACCTCAGAGCCAGAGAAGTAATAACTGCTGGGAGGGCTTTGTTAGACTGTGACATATCTGTGCTTCATGGTCAGATAGGACATCTGTGCTAATGTAGACCCTTCCTGTCCTTGTGGGGTTTTTTTTCCTTTGAAAGCAGCAAACTTCAGGTTTTAAAGCTGCAGTTCTTACAACTGAAACTAAATTTGGTCCCTAATCTGTTGCCACAGAAAACCTCTAAATAGGTGAAGTAAAATCTACTTTAGACGAGGACTCAATTAGCACAGAGATTCTCAGAATTTCACTCAAGTTAATTTGCAACAAGGCATGTATACTAACAGTCTGACTGAATACAGGAGCCCCCAAAGGCGTTTCAGATTATACAAATCAAGTGAACATCCTACATAAAAAATCACCCCCGGACAAAGGAGAAACTATCCTTACATACTGACATCTGTGAGGTGCATAAATGGGACAGTTGCTCAGGCTGCCTCGTTTCTCCACAAAGAAAGCCTTGAAGGATTATATTTTTGGTTTTGTATTTTTTTAGTGTCTTCCGCTCCCTTCCTGAGCCACACTAGGTTGCGATGACCCAGCCAAGGTGTTGTTACTGGAAGCCTCATGGGAAATTGCGCCCATCCTGGTGCACTTCAAGTATCGCAGGAGAAGCTATGGATTATTTCATATCATCCTTCTAACAAACTTTCAAACAACACAGATTAGCTTTTGCACACAGATGAGACCCCCACATGCTGCTTTTACTAAGTCATCAACTGTCACATAGTCACATCATTAATGATTATTCTTTTCTATACGTGCTTTGTATTATGGGTAAGTGTGAGCATGATACACATCCCATCCCAAGTATCCCAAGCTGGTTTTCTGTAAAGTTTCTTTACACAAGCCATTCACATCTACAGCCAGTGCATTTTTGTAAAGACCAACATGCTGATCAAATGCACATGTTGTGGTCTTGACCTGGCCCTGTTTCGTTCTGATGGCTGATGGCACAAAGTACTTTTAAAAAACAGTCTCTCTCAGCCCTCTGTGCCATATTTGGATTTATGTCAGAAGCAATGTGAGTATGATAATAGCTTCAACTTCCTCAATTGATAGAGGGCTTTTTCTTCTCAGCAGCATGGCCCCCTCCCTTTACAAATAGACTCAGTAGGACATCAACTAGTACTACTGAGTTTCTCAACTGTGTGTATCCATGCTTGTACAAGCTTGTTGTAAGTCACACTGAACTTAAAGATGTGGATCAGGTCTGCGTTTAGAAAGTCAAAAGAATCCTGATCACTGATCGTAACAATATGAGACAAACAACAGTTTACTGCTTATTTTAACTGCTCATTGTTGTTGTTCATTTTGTCGTCTGGCAGAAAGCTGGAGGAGGCTGTCAGTCAGAACAGTGACCTGATGGTGGTCATCACCAAACGTGAAGACACCATCCACAACAACCAGGTCCGTCTGGAGGAGAAGACCAGGGAATGTTCCCAGCTGAGCCGGAAGCTGGAGGAGGCTCTGGATGATGCTCGACAACAGGTCTGAACCTCACAACAGCTGGATGCTGCTGGACACTGGCCATACAATTAGTGTATTGTTAATGCAGCAGTAGACCTGCAGTAGTACCGCATCAGAAAAACACCCTGAATGTTACTGAACACCTGCTCAGACCTTAAAGTTCAGTGTTAGTCCCAGGGGCCTCTGTGCCCTGGGTGTACAAGGTTTTGTAAAATTATAACAGTATCTGCATGTCTTAAAGTTCATATTGATAGTTGTTGTACACTAGTTGTGTACTATTTTTTAACCCACTGTGGCCTATTAATTAAGTTCAGCGTGTTGTGTTTATCTACAGATGTCAGAGACCAGGGAACGAGCTGCCACTAAAGAGCGCTCCACCCAGGCCAAGATCCTGGACTTAGAAACCCAACTCAGCAGGACCTCCTCAGAAATCAACCAACTGAAACGAAACAAAGAGGAGGTAGAGGCCCCTGTTAGTAGTTCACTCTAACTGAGTCTGTGTAAAATATCAGCAGTGTGTGTGTGAGATGTGTATTTGTTATACTCAGGTTGAGCGACGATACCAGAGCCGACTGCAGGATGTGAAGGATCGCCTGGAGCAGTCGGACAGCACCAACCGAAGCCTGCAGAACTACGTCCAGTTCCTCAAAGCCTCCTACACCAATGTGTTTGGAGATCTGGCCCTCAGCAGCTCTCTGCGGGCCCCCTCACCCATCTGACAGTCCCTCCAGAACAGTATTGTTACTTTACATCTGCTAACAAGAGCAGGAGTGTCCGTCAGTTGCTTGTTACATGCTAGTGAAGAGCAACAGCATCTATGGGGCTTTTACAATATAAGACTGTTACCTATAAAGATTTATTTAGATAATTATTTGATGGACAATAAGATCTTCCAGTGGATAATAAAACAAAATCATTTGTGCGATTGAAGCCCTTACATTTAGGATTGAAATGTCTTTAGTAACTTAAAGAGGAAGTGGAGACTCAGAAGCCTCATTGACCAACGTGCTGTATGATGTTTAATCCACTAAATCCATTTCTGCCCTTATAATGGGTTAGACAATAAGTTATGAGTTGAGAATATTAGAGAGGAGGTAAAAAATTTACCAGTTATCAAGCATAAATATTATGGTACTGATATGTTAGATTATTGGGGTGGGAAAAGATGTGCAATGCAAAATGGATAGTGAACTATCTGTGGTCAGCACCTCAAATATAACTATTAATATAAATACACAACAGCTATGCAGAACTGATGCAAAAATCTGCTGGAGCTCAAAGAAGAAAGAAATTTTGTGGGGCAGCATGGTGGGGCATTGGTTAGCACTGTCACCTCACAGGAAGAAGGGCCCTGTGGATTTTGTATGTTCTCCCAGTGTCTGTGTGGTTTCCCTCTAGATTCTCCTCCCACAGTCCAAATACATGCATGTTCATTGGTGACTCTAAATTGCCCATAGGTGTGAATACGAGTGTGTCTGGTTGCATGTCTTAATATGTCAGTCCTGCGATGGACAGGCGACCTGTCCAGGGTGGACCTCGCCCTGGTCCAGTGTCAGCAGAGATTGTGTTCCCTCCCCCTGTGACAAACGGCATAGATAACGGATGGATGTACATTTTGTGGCTTTTCCAATATTTTCTAGAATTTCCTGAGAATTTCTTGTCTCTTCGAGACCAAATGTCTGACACCAAATATCCTCATTTCACTAAAGCTAATGTTTTTCACCAGTTAGCTTTGATGGTGCCTAGTCGCATTTCAGACTGAATGTGGTCTTCATAAACGTATTATTGGACATTGAAGTGAAGTTTGTATTTTCCAAGCCAAAAACAGTGGAAATTTCTCATTTTCCTTAACCTCACCTAGTGATGACAAAAGGTAATGTATACCAGAGTAAGACAGAGATATACTGTATATTGTATTTGTACTGCTATTTACAAAAACTGCTGATTTATTTTTGACATCAATACAACAACCAGCATGATGTGACACAATGTGTTCAAATGTATGTCTGCTCTGTACGAGCTGGAAACACTGGTGCTATCGCTGTCTGCAAGACCGTGTGACTTTGTTTTTACATTCCCACACACTGTCAGCACAATCAATAGCTGTTAATAGATTACTTTAACTGTTTTTAGAGTATATTTAATAACTGAATCATTTACAGTGTATCTATAACATTAAGGCAACAATATGCAATGTCAACAACTGAAAATTAATGGTATATGCATTTTTGTTTTTGTTTTTGTTCAATTCTTGTATGTAATGTAAACAGGATGCAAGCCAACATAAGACTGTTTGATGTTAGTAGATGCACAATTAGTGGCTGAGTCTGTGTTTGCCATTAAAAGTAACTGTCCCATTGAGGTCATATTGCACCAAAGCAGCTGTTATGTAATGCACAACCTTGTCACAATACTGAGTTTGTATCATGTTCAGTTCAAGAAAACCGGCCTAAAAGATCCCAACAAGCCCCTTAAACTACGATATAACAAATTAAGACGCATATACACAATGTAGAGGTGTGACTATGTGAGAATTTGTACATGTTTAGTTTACTTTAGAAAATATCAGATGAAAATAACTTTTCTCCCAACACATAACAGTGCAGACACAGATGATCTCTTGTGATAGTCAGCTGATCGAAAGAATGCTGAAGGAATTCTCAGATAACGCTGATCATAGAGACATTATGTACGGGCGGAAATGTTTTTTACTTGTGGTTGAAGTCAGTCTCCTCAGTGTTATGGAGAGTCATTGAAAGTTATTTTACTGATGCAGCAGCTGTCCTACATCAGCACTGTGGCCCGAGCCTGCAGGGAAAAAGCACATGATAACCCTGTGCAAGTGTTTGTTTTACAGTGTGTTCCTGTACTGAGGAATGGAGCTACGTCTGATTCAAAGTCTTGATTTGAATGTTTTAATAATGCAGTTTAAACATGGTGACTCCCCAGCTGTCAGTGTGTGGCCACTATTACTGCTAAACATGATAAGAACATGGTCATAAGTGCTGAACTGAGGTCATAAATAAAATCATACATGATCATAGAGATTTTGTCAGTCACGATCTTCAGTTTGAAAAAAAGACATTGGTGTTCATTGTGTGAAATGGGCTGGAAAGATATATCCTGACATTATTTACAATGTTGAATAGAAGCATACTGTTTGGTAACTTCAATAAGAAGAAATAAACTTAAAAACTTGCTTTGTTATTTGATTAATATTTTTTTATTTTGTACTTTGCCCCTTCTTATGTTGTTTTATCTGTAATAATTTTCCGTTGTATTATCGACAAAGATGTTAATAAAATAAAATAAAACATTAAATTAAATAAGAGTTCGTGCATAGAGCCTCGGCTCCTTTCGTTGTTTATCGGTTCTTTCCGTACAGCTGCAGAGGTTACGTCACGCTCGGGTTAAAAAAAAAAAAAAAAAAATCAGCCATCCCAGAGAGCGACCTCCTATTCTCCGTCGTCGATCCGCCTGGATAACCACCACTTCTTAAGCTCTTAGAAAACACATCGAGGTACGAAAAACGCTCACACCTGTATGTTTTGTTTTCAGAGATTATCTGCACAGTCCAGACGGTGTTTTTCTTGCTAAAAAGACTGTTGGTTCAGTTTGTGTTCCCTGCTAGCTTAACGTTAGCTAACTGCAGCCACTCCTATTGTTGAACCGTATTTACGGAGCTGTAGCTCTCTCTCACACACAGAAAACAGCAGACACGACTTAACAGTTTCCCTCTGAAGCCTCTGACAGTTAGAATAATAATAACACATTTAAATAATAATATTTAAGCGCGCACGTTAGCCTCCCTACCAGATGACATTAGCTTGCATTGACACCCGTTGACCTGCGTTGCATTCAAACAAAATGGTAGATTTAATCACCTTTTAAGTCGAAGGATAAATGTCAGTTAACTGTATTCCTCGGCTGTGAAGTGTAGCTAACGCTGTAATATGAAGTGTTCAGCTACAAATGTCCACGTTAGCAGGGCTGTCCTGAGCTCCTGTCTGCTAACGTCAGTTAGTTTAAATTTGCATTAACGTAAATCACATCTGATTTCACCTATTTGTTGAAACGGCGCTTCCTCTAACATGTGTACACTTGTGCGTTTTCAATCAATGAAGCTATAATCGGTATGCTGTAGAGAAATACGGACAAGGTTAAGCAGATATCTACGTTAGCCTTGTCGGCCGTGGTCGAGTGGGAGCCGCCCAGTGCAGTTGAATACCTTTGGACATATGGCCCCAGCTGTTCGTCCTCCTATTACCCTGCACGTAATTAAAAAGAGGACAGTGTCCCCGTTAATAATTCACACCAGCATCGTGGTGGATGGCTGTTCTCAATCAATTAGTCAATTAGTCAAATGTAATGCCATTAGTTGGCGTTACATGTTTTGAAGGAGTGGTACAAGCCTGTGAAAAGACCGTGATGTGTCCAACAAAGCCTGACACTGTACAGTTCAAAGTGTAGTTTGCATAAAGACGGTCGTAGTCAGTAAAAGCAGACTCGTGATAAGGTGAAGGCACCGTCTCACACCTCTGCTACTGACCTTCCCAGCAAATGGGCTTGACAGGGTGGTGCCAAGTGCCTGACATACCAACTGCCCCCCACCCACCACCACCACTCTGAAGAGGAATTCAGATAGAAGGTTTCAACATAGTGATTAAATGACATGGGAAGGAAAGGCTACCCAGACTTAAGTTAAGAGTCATTATTAACCACAGAGACAGAGATTTAAAGCTCCAAATCAAGGGTTTCAATGTCTGTAGTATTATTGACCTGAAATGTGTGAATAAGTCATCTTTAATCAGCTCAATAACAGCTACTGATCTGGAGGTAACAGTTTCTATCAGAAATAACATCTGAATACGTGTCCTTCATTAACTGTACATGGAATTTATGTGTTTTATGTCATATAAATTTCCCTGCGTGTTTGTAGGCTAATGCCACAGCCTGTGCTTTAAAAGCAAATCTGCCATTTGACAGTAAGTGAAAACAGGGGTTGAATAAAATGAGTATAAGACCTGCACTTCATTTGACCATTATACTCACCTGAAATGTGTAGAATAGCAGGAACAGGAGAGCTGTGTACATTCTTTGTCAACCTTTGCTAATAATGTCAACAGCATTTTGTTGAATGCTGGAGTCTGAACTGATGCTGCTGCAATACAGAAGCACGGAGACAAAATGGGACGGCAGTACCACCTAAAATACCTCCCAGATATTCCCAAAGCAAATTAATCTCCCTCCACCCTGCCTCATCTCAATCGCAGTACAGTCCCCACTTGAATAGACGTCATTCCATTATTTGGGTGAATAGCTAGATTGACGCAATATGAAAAGTACATCAATTTGCTCTGAGTCCAGCTGTTAAGACCAATCGCAACATTTAGTTCAATGCATTACGTGCATGATTGTGGTGTTTGTACAATCATGTACAAATCAAATCAAAATTGTGCTGATAACTAATGCCATTTGAACACAGCTGTACAGACATTGACTCCCTCTCCACCTATGCAACCTACAAATTGTCTTTTTCCATTGTAACTGTAGTGTGACCATGACCCCAAAAGGAAATAGGCCTCCTTGTCTCCAGGCTGTCAGATGTGGTGTGAGGCCTGCAGATACAATATAACCTGCTAACTCATTGTCATTTTCCTGCCCGCATGAACTACTTTCCACACATGAGCCTCTGTGTGTCGTTCTTCTGTCCCAGATGTATATTGATTCTTCACTGCATTGAAATATTATCATGATGAACTTCCAATGAATTCCTCCTCTTATTCTGACTGCTCACGGCGATCAATATACCCTGTAGTCAGCCCACACAGACACACAGCATGTCAACCTTTACTAAACCCAAGCTCAAGGTAACAACCGTATTTGTGTCACTACTGTGTGCCTTTGTGTGTTTGTGTGTGTGCTATTGTGTGTTTTTGTTTGTACAGAAAGAAGGTTCGAGAGAAGTGTAGGCTAGTGGTGATGTTGTTTTGCTGAGTAAAGGGATGGGAGTGAGCCGGAGGGTGGGGGTGGGTGGTGCGGAGCGGAGACGCATGGGCTGGGCTACATCTTGGCTTGCTCTTTTGTACAGCGTAGTCACTGCAGGTGCAATGCGTCTGTGCTGCTGTAGATGAGACTTTGCTTCCTCAATCACGGTCAGATTGTTGAGGAGTGAGCTACAGATGTACACACCGCTGCTGACTATGACTTTGCTACAGATGTAGCCCTCTGATCAGACATAATACAAGAAAACCCAAGGCTCCAGACCAGAGATATCTCATGTGCGTGGTTTGACTTTGCTATTTTTCTTCTTGTATTAACAATCATCTCAGATTTATTGATATGAAACTGTAATGGTTGAATGTGACAAGGATTTGGTAAGTGGCTGGTGATCTTTATTGTGCATGCGTTTGTTTGTCTGTGTTGACATCCTGCTCAGAGTCGTTTTGAAATAATGGACATGAGTTGAGTTTTACAGCATGCTTTTGTTGATGTGATGGTCTTTGCATGAAAATGAAGTGTGGTCTTATCTTGAAATCATTTAAAGAAAATGATTCAGATTCAGAAAACATTTAAATTAGTTTGCATATTCCTGGAGCAGTGGGGTCCTTTTTGGTCTTTCATGGGCAAAACTATATTTTTCTATCTATCTGTATTAATAGATAGAGTCCATTTAAATTACATTACTAATGTGGGTTTTTACATTAGTTAACAGTTGCAAAGCTACAATCTGGTACAGGATTGCTGAGTGACTATGGTTGCTTTGAATTCTTGATTTCTATCAGTAATTATTGTGAACTTACGTCACACATTGGTCTTGGATGACTGATGGATAGCCCCACAATCCGTTCAGTTTGAGGAAAAGGAAAAGACGTGTTGTTGCTGTTATGTCATCGTCCTCTCCTCTGTAAGGGACGTAGACTCGCCTAGTCTCATGAGACTCACCCATTTCCTGTTAATTCTGTTATCTTCCATAATCCCAGTATGGCGTCAGTATGACCCCTCTTCATAACAGATGGGTCACCATAGTAACTGGGAGTTGCTAAGTGAATGACTTCATCCGACTCCTCTGAACTTTGATTGTAACAGAGAACTGAAGGAAGGTCTGTTATTTGCTGGAGAGATGCTGTGGGTCTAATGTGAGGGTGTAGCTACACCCTAGGGTCTTTTATACATTCTGCACATGGCTAAAAAGCTTCTATTTATTTCGTGAAGCTCTGCATTTAACAGAATATAGGCCCATCCTCTTGAAGCCCCCCCCCAACTTATTCAACAGGCAGCACTGATCCTGAGGTTTGTCCTTTGGGTCACATGCACTTCCTCTAACCCCGTCAGACCTGCTCTCAGCTGTTGTTGGGGTTGTGGGACAGGGTATTTTGTGTAGCAGGGTTCTGTGAGGGCGTAGAGTCTGGTCTCTAGCAGGAAGGAGGCATGGACCTTGGTAGAGGCTCTTCGGTGGATAATTCATGTCATGTGAACATTCATTTTAATGGAGTGAATCGATAACTTTGCTCTCTGCTCATCCACCAATGATGCTCACTGATGGTTTTTATCTCCTCTCAGCACTTAAAAGTAGCTCTGGATGCACTATATATGCTCCCGTGTCTGTTCTTCTAAACATGTATACTGACCTGCTCTTCAGATAAGAAAATGTTGAAACAATCAGTAGGACAGGTCCTTTGAAGAAGCAATTGAACGATTTCCTTGAACAAAATCAACATATGTTAAATTATTTTTATCTACAAACTACTGTCAAACTATAGTAAAATCAATAAAGCCATTATGAAATTGGAGCCTGCAAAAAGCCATCTTAATGTGCTTCCCCCAGATCTTTTTTAGCAGCAGTTACACTGGATCTTTGTCAAGGCTTGTAAAAACATTATGGATTTTTCAGTGTGGTTTTTGTTGTACCTGTGTGGTGCACATGCATAGGACGCTCGTGATCAGCCAGGTTCGCCATGTGTTTCCACCATATGTGTTATTTGACATTTTGTCCTACAGAGTCATGTCATTTGTGACTCCATGGCATTGCAGCAGCAGCCCTGATAGCAAATGAAGGAATTGCTGGCCCTTCCTAAATTGCTGCCACGTATTTTAACTTCATCTCATCTCATTCAGGTACCAGCAGGTACCTCTCATCAGCAGCTACTCTTGCTGACGGGAGAAATGATCCTTGCCTGCAGCTCTTGTTTATGCAGTAGCTCTGTCAGTGGCTTCCAGTGGCGAAATGCAAACCGATGAATCAGGGATTTTTATTATTCCAGTTTCTTGGTATCTTAGTGTATTTGCTTCAGCTCCAGTTTCCACATCAATCCCTCTCTGTGAAGAACAAAAAATATTTTTGCTTTATTTTAATTTCCATTCATTTCCAAACAGAGAAAGGTATTTATAGTGACAGTAGTGTTGCATTTTCTTTTTCTTTGGCTGTGGAAGTGAATAATTGGACTTTGGAAGGATGATGATGGAAGTAAGGGTTATGTGACTAGCTATCCATTTAAGAGACGCTGGCAGAGCTGATGTGCGTGTGTGGGTGTTTGAGGTGGAGAGCAGAACACCTCACAGAGGCAGCTGAGAGGTGAAGAGAGGGAAAGCTGTTATCTACTGATACAAGAAGGGAGGAAGAGCTATCAGCAGTGGCCGTGCTGTATTTCAGGGCGTCAGAGCTGTTAGCAGTCCTGCTCTGACGCTAATTTAGCTGTTTTCAGATATTCAATTAAAGCCTCTCAGTTCTGTTGTAATTATAATGGGACTTTTATAAAACCAAATCTTTATTTGTCCCTTTTACTCATCAGCTCATTAGGGACCTGGTCATCATTGAAGTCTTGTTGTCTTTAAATTGAATTGATAGAGGTCTCATAGCTGTAAAAAAATTTGCTGAGTCACTCTTGGATTCACACCGAGTGGCATCAGGTGCCTTAGAGTAACGTGTGTGACGTGGAAGTAAATCAACATTTACTCATGTTTATGTCACTTTTTATGATTTGAAGAAACTTAACAGGCAGTTACACATTTACAATTTGTATAAAGTCAGGCTAAATAGCTGTGTATGGACAGTAAGTTTATGCTGAGTATGTCAGTGAATGTTTTATAATATAATTATATTACTTTTATTATTTTACGTTTCTGGTATAAGTGATGCGACCACTGAACAGCAGTTCAGGTCCAATGTACACAAAGCAAATCAACTGGCAACTGCAAAAAAAGATGCAGCTATTATGAAAAATATGGCACATGGTGGGAAATATCACAAGATTGAATATTATGGACTATTGGTCCGAGTCTAGCAAAACCTGTGCTGGAAGCTCTTGTAGTATTTGTGGAACTCAGGTCTGTGTAAATAAAGTGTGTTGACCAGTAAAACCTTTACTGGTATAAAAGGCAAGTTATGTCCATTTTTCTGAAGACTACAGCCTCATTCATGGTCTCCTCTGAAAGCTGATGTTCTGGATTGCCAGAAAATAAAGGTCACGATCCAGGTTTGAGCAGACAGCCACTTACACTGCTACTTTTTTATTTTACGATTTCCATTCATACTGACATGCCTAATGACAGAGCATGTGCCAGCCAGATGAAACAGAAAGCAGATTGTCCACAAGGTCAATTATGGACAATCTAATACTGTAATTCATTACCCAGGTTGTTTCATTAGCCTCGACAGGTAGTCGAGGCTAATGAGACCCAATCAGGGAGGAATCGTGTGTGTCATATCATCGTCTGTGTTTCAGTTTCTGTCCATCCAGACTACAACATAACACATCAAAACAGGTCTAGGAGTCATGTGGACAGAGGAGGAAACATTAGCAGAAGAGAACATTAGGGCGTAATGGTGTGGACGGAGCCTAATGCTGCACATCTGTAAGAAGATCAGCCCATTGTGTTCCATATACTAAGTAACCACACGGAAATAAACACTAAACAGAGTTAGTTTGTCTAGACTTATGTGATCACTCTTTTTCCTCTTCTCCAAAACCAAAAGTCCATCTCTAGTTTTAATCTGGTCGTAAATGCTATACTGGTCTTTGTGTGTAGTAATAGTGAAATCAGACAGCTATGTGTAGCTCTGATGTTAAAGTTAGTGGAAGTGTCATTTGTGTGTCCCTGTTGCAGACATCACTGAGCAGAATGAGGCTGAGGTCTGTTAAATCCCTGAGATGATTTAAGCTCTCTGTGAACTGGGACAAGCTTTTAGATGGGGGAGGGGTGCTGGCTGGCACTGTTTCCCACCAAATTAGATTCTATATGTGGCAGTGGCTGACGGTGATGGGGAGGTGGGTTTGTTGCCTATTGTGGTTGGCCAGTGAGCCCTGTCCCGGCACATAGACAGGGCCGGTGGAGACTAACAGGAGCGGTAAAAACTTAATGGATGCTTTGGCAGTGCTTTATTACAGACGGGCCTATTATCAATTCATTTAATAGAGAGAGAGAGAGCGAGAGCAAGGAGGGGCTGAGTGTATCGGGCTACATCCACATTAATACATTCCTCCATATCAGAATAATCTGCTGGTCATGTTGATAGGAGTGAGGAGAATCAGGAAAGGAAATGTCATTACTGAAAAGAGCAGATCAGGAAATGAGTATAGCTGTCTGCACCACTGTTTCCAAAGGTCTGTGTGCCTGTCCATCCAGAATACAACACAACCCCAGAGTTCAGGAGTAAGTGTAGCAAAAGTGATGTCTCAGTACTAAAATGTAATAGTGTTTCTATTATATGTAATGTAATATGTGGTGGTTAATGTCGATGCAGCGGCGCGCTGCTATAAATAAATCAATGCATAGGAAACTCTTGGCCAACTTCCTTCACTTGTTCCAGGCAGTGGGTTGATGGCACAGCTTACAGTATCCAATGTGCTGTATGTGTGTGGCCTCACTGGGCTGTTTACCTGTCTGGAGAGATAATGGGCATCTCTTGGGACCAAAGCATGTCTGTGTGCTGGCTATGGGTAAAAAGCTCACTTCAGCTGCAATGCTGACTCCACTAATCCTCCCATTCAGTCCTGGATCAGGAGACTGTCTGCAACATCAACAAAAACCTCTTTCATCTACATTAGGTTTGACAGACTCCACACACCCTAATTCACCCTGCACTCAGCTGTTGGCATCAGCTATTGTTCTTAGGGTCTAGTTTGCCTTGGTTTGGTGAGACAGATCAATATTTCTCTCTCTCTTCCTCTTTGTCTCTGTTGATGGGGAGACCCTGACACATAAATAGAATATATTCTTATTACAGCATGGTTCTCCTCCTCCTTGGTGTAAACCACCAAATAACCACAAGAGAAACTTTTAATCTAGTGTGTCTTATAAGTTAAAACAAACCCATCAACAGTTGCACCTTAACTAGTTCACCGGTGTTTATTTTTATTTTGACTTTCTGTTTTATTTCTGCTGTTGAGACAGTGTTGCCCACGCCCTGCTGATTTCCTGCGGTGGATGTCAGTTAAGATCATGTTCTGTCACAGTTCAGCAGGGTTTCTAGCTGGACCTAGTGAGCTGTAACCTACAGTGTGAGGGCCCAGAGACACAGTGGACAGAGAAGCTGAGTGCAGCAGTCCCATTGTGCACTGAAGCCTGGTTACTGTTTGCAAGCGTGTGGAATTTCCGCCCCCACCCCCGTTTGGCATTTGACTATTTCAGCTGCCGGCCCCTTGGTTGCACAGCTTGGAACAGGATGGAGGGGGGAGTATTTGAGGCAAACAGCCTTGTTTGTTATATCCTGCGTCATAGACCCAAGTTTCTGTCAAGAGAAATTGAAGAGCTTCAGGATCTTGGGGATGCAAACAATTCCTTTTGTCATTGTTTTCAGAGCTTTTATACTCATTTAAAATATTTTTTATTTTGATCAGAGTCAGGCAGACAGGTGGTTATTTCATCACTGATCTTATCTGGGGAAATAGAAAAAGTCAAATTTTCACAAATTAAATGTGATGCTATGTGGCTGGTAATTGTCATATAGTAGCAGGGAGCATGTGTAACATCTTTGAGACGACATATATTTAAAATTGCAATTTGGCAAAGTGCAATATCCAAATCACAAGAGATGCAACTTGTTTGACGAAGGTCAGACGTATCACAACATTGTTGTGCATTGTTAACACAATAACTCCTATTCTCCAGATTTAAACAAACATGTCTAGTGTAAATTAAATGAAAAGAACAACACAATCTGCCAAGATTGAGGCCAGTGATTGATTTGATTGATTGAATTTATTTTTTGCATATCTTGCAGGCCTGTGTACCACTCTGTTTGGATATCACGAGTTATACACAAACCTGTTAAAGCTAGGAGCTGTTTTACTGTATGAATGGCTTGTCTATATGTTTCCATATGCTAGTGTCTGGGTGGTCTGAACAGGTTAAAGGTCAAAATGTTTTAGGTTCATTTGAGCTGCTTTTCTACACAGCTGAATTGTCATGATGTACTTGGTGGTATGATATAAAACAGTTTGATGGTCTTATCTGTGTTCAGAACTTAGTAATGAGTGTAATCTGTGTTTTGTTTGTAGAAGATGGACACCGCAGGGGCCAAAGTGCTGGAGACAGCCGAAGATATCCAGGAGCGCCGGCAGCAGGTGCTGGACCGCTACCGGCGTTTCAAGGAGCTGTCGATGATGCGCCGGCAGAAGCTGGAGGACTCTTACCGCTTTCAGTTCTTCCGCCGTGATGCTGATGAGTTGGAGAAGTGGATCCAGGAGAAGCTGCAGATCGCCTCTGACGAGAACTATAAGGACCCCTCCAACCTGCAGGTCTGTGGACATGGGTTTCACTGCCTCTTTGTTTGAATTTGAGTCTCTGTCTTCTGGAGAACCAATCCAGTGGGGTTATTTTCTTGTACTGCCATAAGTATCAGATGTGTCTGTCTCAATATGTTCAATACTGAAGTGGATGAATAGATGCTGGAGTTAGTTTCTCTCTCTGTTGGGGTCTGTTCAGGTCAATCAAGTCTAATTAATCTTGGTATAATCGAGTTTGGTTGTCCTGTGCTCAGGCCCCTTTTAGGTCAGGTCTCTCTCTTTTTTTAAAATTTGTTTGCATGTTGGGTTCAGGTAGATTTTCCACTGGACTATTTTGGCTCGGGTGCCTCTAAATTTAACCCAAAAGACTGTTAACTTGCCATCGGTACTCTCTCTGAATTCAGTGCAGATGAAACTAAATATTAATTGTATTTCTTTTACACAGGGTAAGCTGCAGAAACATCAGGCCTTTGAAGCTGAAGTTCAGGCCAATGCTGGGGCCATTATCAAACTGGACGACACTGGAAATCTCATGATCACCGAGGGCCACTTCGCCTCTGAAACCATTCGAGTAAGGCTCCATCAAACATACAGTGATGTTGTATGATAACGTGTATCCATGGTGGGCTGGACAGTTAAACTGCATCACTAAGGAGCAAACAGAATCTTAAATGCACATAAAAGGCTTGCATGGTTAACTCCCTCCATCTGATTCAGTCCTACACGCCTTACCGGACACAACAGAGACCCATAGTTACAAGTGTCAATATGGGTGAATATATACAAGTAGGTGTTAAACTGCTGTGTGAATCCTGAGTGCTGTGAATCTCAATTGGCTTTCTCTTTTTGTTGTTCCGTTGTGAGGAAATGGCTGACTTGTGTGTGAGTCGGCTCCCAGAGGAACAGTTCTTCTGTAAATCTTTTTATTTCCAGACGTTTTTTTTTTAAACAGATATATCATTTTAATAGAATACTTTTAACACTTTGACTCACTTTTCTATTATAGATACTGATTCTCAGAAGATTTCTAATTAAGTATAAAGACAGCTGCAGTGGTATCTGGTCTACTGTTTCATTTACAGTGGAAACTGCTCACAGTGGTCATGATCACTATAAGCGGATGACTGTTATAACTGAACTCTTTTCTTTATTCTTTTCTTTTTATTTTCATAATCTCTTTCACCTTTCTCTCCTCCTTCTAGTAACTTTAAAAACAAGTGTTGCTCCTCTCCCATGTGAATTAGACTCGTCTGGAGGAGCTGCATCGCCTGTGGGAGCTCCTGCTGCAAAGGACCAAGGAGAAGGGCATGCGTCTCCTGCAGGCTCAGAAGCTGGTCCAGTACCTGCGTGAGTGTGAAGATGCCCTGGACTGGATCAGTGATAAGGTCAGATTCACAAAGCTTTGAAACTCTCCTCAGGCTAATTGTACCTTGAAACCTTTCACAGAAAACTAATTAAAATCAACTTAACAGCTCATTATTACTGTGGTATCTCAAAGCAAACAATGAATCTTACATTTAACCATATATCTGTTCAATTGACTGTGGTTTGTTACATCCCATGACTTATTTCATTGTTTTAACTCAGTTTTCCCAATGCAAGGCTCAAAGTGTCATGGGAAGGATAAAGATAAATGACAAAGCAAATGGAAGTTGACAGGAAAAGGAAAGGAAATCAGCATTTTGAAGCCTCATTGATGGATTCATATTTCATTTATAAATAATTCCTCTTTTTATCAGCTTCCCTGATAACTCATCTGGTAAAGTGTGTACCATTAAGGCTTAGTCCTAACCGCAGTGGCCCGGGCTCAAGTCCAACATGAGGCAATTAGCTGCATGTCGGCTCCCCTCTCTCTCTTCCTGATTTTCCTGTATGTCTCTCACTCTGGCCAAATAAAGGATAAATAAATAATAATAAAAAATGCCAGACAACGTATTTGAAAAGTCAAATAAAGAATAACTTTTTTGGTTTATTTAGTTATAGACTAGTAAATTAATATGCTAACATTTGCAACACAAATGTACAAATTATTATTATATTAATACCTGTTTTTACTGTGCAATTAGTTTATTAAAAAAGTGTTCTATTGCTATTTCCATGACACTTGTCCTCCATACATCAGGACTTTACCACCTTGTATGCCTTTATATAAAAATGAGCCATTTTTATAGCTTTAAGTAACTTTAGTGTTTGGCCTCAATCTTGGTCTTCCACCTCCACCTGTAGGAAGCCATGGCCACCTCCGAGGAGCTGGGCCAGGACCTGGAGCACGTGGAGCTCCTGCAGAAGAAGTTTGAGGAGTTCCAGACAGACCTGGCAGCCCACGAGGAACGTGTGAATGAAGTAAACCAGCTGGCAGCCAAGCTGATACAGGAGACCCACCCAGAGGCTGAGTTGATAGTTCGCAAGCAGGACGAGGTCAACACTGCCTGGCAGCGCCTAAAGGGCCTGGCCCAGCAGAGGCAGGGCAAGTTGTTTGGGGCTGCTGAGGTGCAGCGGTTCAACAGGTAAACAACAGGTGCACTGTTTGTCCACTGTGTGTATATATGGTAATCGTGTAACGTTATCGTGACTTGCTGTGTGTTTTCACTCTGACACAGGGATGTGGATGAGACCATCAGTTGGATCAAGGAGAAGGAGCAGCTGATGGCCTCTGATGACTTTGGCCGTGACCTGGCCAGTGTGCAGGCTTTGCTGCGCAAACACGAGGGTCTGGAAAGAGACCTGGCGGCTTTAGAAGATAAGGCAGGACATACTCTGCTCTGCAGAATATCGACACATAAAGAGATTAAAAGCCTGATGTTCTCATTTCTTATTGTCTCCTCCTTTGTTATTAATCCATCAGGTCAACACACTGGGTGGTGATGCAGAGCGCCTGCAGGAGACACATCCCCAGAACGCCTCCCAGATTCACCTGAAAAAGGATGAACTCATCACAAACTGGGAACAAATTCACACTCTGGCTGCTGAGCGTCATGCCCGTCTGGACGACTCCAACCAGTAAAATACGCAATAATTTAATTAATAAAACAATAATTTTCACCTCTTTTCCTGCTGAAATGTCTTACAAAGCTCAGAAAAAAAGAAAATCACCTAACAAACGAAGAACTTTCACGTTGTTTTTAATGACATTCCAGTTAGTTTGGGAGAGTAGAACTGGCCTCTTCATTCTGTCTCAGATGGCTGCTTATTTTTAAGATCCAACGCTGCTGCTTTCAACAGGCAGACATCATTTCAGTGACAGTGTACAGGACATGTAAGGCTGCATCTGAGAGACAAATGTGCTCACTCCTGCCCTCTTGTGTCCTTTAGGCTGCAGCGTTTCACTGCTGACTTCAGAGATCTGACCAGCTGGGTGACAGAGATGAAAGCCCTGATCAATGCCGATGAACTGGCTAATGATGTTGCTGGAGCTGAGGCTCTGCTAGACCGCCACCAGGAGCACAAGGTAAAATGTGCTGAAACACAGGTGTCTCAGACCTAACCACTTCATGACATCTTGGAGGCTAAAGACCATTTAAGTTTAAAAGCTAAAATTGAATTAAAAACAAAAAGAAGCATTTCAAAGTGTTTTTCTGTCATGTGCTTCAGGGAGAGATCGATGCCCATGAGGACAGTTTCAGGGCCACTGATAAAGCTGGCCAGGCCTTGCTCACTACAGGACATTACGCCTCTGAGGAGGTGAAGGAGAAGGTGGGACTATGATGGCATCCAGATTGTTTGTTTCTTTCTTCTGTGATGCTGTTGTTCCGTATCTACACCTGCACACTGTTGTGTACCATGTTTAAAAGGGTGTGTTGTGTTGTGTGCAGCTGGGCATCCTTTCTGAGGAGAAGGAGTCTCTGCTCGAGCTGTGGGAGGTTCGCAGGCAACAGTATGAGCAGTGCATGGACCTACAGCTCTTCTACAGGGATACTGAGCAAGTTGACAACTGGATGAGCAAACAAGAGGTAACAAACAGACATTAACAGGAAAAAAATCACCCTGGTGCATGTGGTCAAGTAGGTGGGATGCGCTGGTTTTTAACGTTGTATTTTGACTGTATAGGCTTTTCTCCTGAATGAAGACCTTGGTGACTCCCTGGACAGTGTAGAGGCACTGCTGAAGAAACAT
The DNA here is from genome assembly GCA_038496675.1 of Rachycentron canadum. Classification (NCBI taxonomy): domain Eukaryota; kingdom Metazoa; phylum Chordata; class Actinopteri; order Carangiformes; family Rachycentridae; genus Rachycentron; species Rachycentron canadum. The sequence goes on from CM076666.1 coordinate 3,251,689, forward strand.
GAGGACTTTGAGAAGTCACTTAGTGCCCAGGAAGAGAAGATCACTGTAAGTTCCTCCAGTCTGTCCACTTGTATGTTTCACAATCCATCCTCATGTTTTGCAGTTACCTCTAGACTTCTAGTGTAGAAGACACTCTTAATGTTTTATACGTTTCCAGGCACTGGATGAGTTTGCTACCAAACTGATCCAGAACAACCACTACGCCAAAGATGACGTGGCAACTCGCAGAGATGCTGTAAGTACCACTGTCAGCTTCATGTGCACTGAATGCTAAAGCAAAAAGTGGAATTTCTTTCAATGTGAACTCCAAAGTAATTTGTCTACTCTTCCATTTCACGTCTTTAGTTGCTCAGCCGCCGCAATGCCCTGCATGAGCGTGCTCAGTCCCGTCGTGCTGCCTTGGAAGACTCTTTCCACCTGCAGCAGTTCTTCAGGGATTCTGATGAGCTCAAGAGCTGGATCAACGAGAAGATGAAGACTGCCACTGATGAAGCTTACAAGGTAGTTTATTAAAAGGGTGGGATTTAATTTCCTTCCAGTCTTATGCTTTGTCTGCTCAACCTTTTATACTTCTGTTTTCTTGAAAACAGGACCCCTCCAACCTCCAGGGCAAAGTGCAGAAACATCAGGCTTTTGAAGCTGAGCTGTCAGCAAACCAAAGCCGCATCGATGCTCTGCAAAAGTCTGGCCAGGAGCTGCTGGATGGAAAGCATTACGCCTCCACCGAAGTGGCTGGTCGCATGGAGGAAGTCAGCTCCCAGTGGAAGAAACTGCTGGAGGCCACTGAGCTCAAAGGTACTGGCAGGAGGCTGAATGATACTGTAGCTGCTAGTGCAAATGGATTGATTTGGAGATCTTGCTCTTTCTCTTGCTTTAACTTCAAAGATTAGAACTTTGAATTTGAATAATAAACAGAAAGTTCTATTTGAGAATTGGGGAAAAAAGGCAAACAAGATGAGTCAGACCTGGGTTGAAGTGGTTGATGAAACATGGACCATGACTTGGGCCGTGATGACAACAGGATTGGATTCAGCACTATCACTGGCCACAACCTTGAATTTGTTCTTCCATTTTATTTTAGGCATCAAGCTGCGTGAGGCCAACCAACAGCAGCAGTTCAACAGGAACGTAGAGGACATTGAGCTGTGGCTGTATGAGGTTGAGGGTCACCTGGCCTCAGATGACTATGGGAAAGACCTGACAAGTGTCCAGAACCTGCAGAAGAAACATGCACTGCTGGAGGCAGACGTGGCTGCTCACCAGGTACACAGTGCTAGGCCCACATCAGGAGGGCATACCTGATTTTTCTTATCTTTTTTTTTTTTTTTTTTCCCCCACACACAGTAGCGTAGTGTAAATGTCTAAATTCTTCTGTGAATGTCTCTCCCAGGATCGGATCGATGGCATAACAATTCAGGCTCGCCAGTTCCAAGAGGCCGGGCACTTTGATGCTGACAACATCCGCAAGAAGCAGGAGGCTTTAGTCGTTCGTTATGAAGCTCTGCGTGAGCCCATGGCCGCACGTAAGCAGAAGCTCTCCGACTCTCTCAGGCTCCAGCAGCTGTTCAGAGATGTGGAGGACGAAGAGACTTGGATCCGTGAGAAAGAGCCCATCGCTGCCTCTACTAACAGAGGTAAAACTTTATGTAATTAACAGCCAGGCCACTGCATTATACGCCACTGTACAATACCTAGGCTCCTACAAAAGGTTGCATAACACGAATGAGCAGTGAATTTGGGGGATGCTTCAGATCCTCTCATATTTCAGGTGACTGAAGTTTCACTTGGTGTTTTCCTCAGGAAAAGACCTGATTGGCGTCCAGAACTTGCTGAAGAAGCACCAGGCCCTGCAGGCTGAGATCACAGGTCATGAACCTCGCATTAAGGCCGTCACCCAGAAAGGAGAGGCCATGATCGAGGAAGGTAAATCATTTAATCCTTGTGACCCCTTTAAGCAAGTGAAATATTGTCCCATTGAAAATACTGACCATTCAATTTCTCCAGGTCACTTTGCTGGTGAGGATGTGAAAGCAAAGCTGGCTGAACTTCATGGACGCTGGGACACACTGAAGGCTAAAGCCTCTCAGAGGAGACAGGACCTGGAGGATTCTCTGCAGGCCCAGCAATATTTCGCTGATGCCAACGAGGCTGAGTCATGGATGAGGGAGAAGGAGCCCATCGTGGGGAGCACTGACTACGGCAAAGATGAGGACTCTGCTGAGGTGCGTGAATGGAAGAAATGTGGGAATAAAACATTAATATTAATTGATTAAAAAAATATATATAATTAATTCATTCATTCATTCATTTTATACAAATTATTGATTTCCCAACAATATTGGCTGATTTTTGCTGCCAGAACAACCTTCCTAAAGCCTCAGTGGCAGAAAGACATAACCCATTTAAAATACATCTTGAGCCAAAAGAAAGACACAACAGTAATTTTACCACTTGCTGATGCACATGTATCTTTCTGGGTCTTAGAGAACACCAGGGAAAAAAACCTGAATACTTTATGACTGGTGTGGTGGTGCACTTCAGCCTCGTGTGGCAGAAATGAGTATTACAAAGATGAACACAAACAGATGTTTTCACCTGAGATAACTTTTGACTATTTTTACAGATGTTTAGGAAGAAGGCAGAACTTTTAAGTCATTTACAGGAAAGAAAACAATGTAGATCAGACTCCTGTCAGTTCAGGTGTGAATCCTGATGGTCAGTCTTAGTCTGAAGTATTATGATTTATCAGGTCATTGTTATGAGCAAATATTTTTAAAACCACTGTCCAAATCATTTTTTCAGTCACTGAGCCTTTTATCATGTTACTTTGTGCTACTGTTACCTTGTGTGTGACAATCAGTGTTCTGAATACTGTGTCCTCCACAGGCTCTGCTGAAGAAGCACGAGGCTCTGATGTCTGACCTTAGTGCCTACGGCAGCAGCATCCAATCCCTGAAGGAACAGGCCCAGTCCTGCAGGGTAAAACCCAGTTCTCCTTCACACTTCCACTTGGAGTTCATTAGACATTTGTCCTAATTTTCCAAGTAATTAAATGTTCTTAAGATTTTTGAGAATATAAATCAGTGACACAGTTTGTTTAATTCAGCAACAAGTGGCACCAACTGATGACGAGACCGGGAAGGAGCTGGTCCTGGCTCTGTACGACTACCAGGAGAAGAGCCCCCGTGAAGTGACCATGAAGAAAGGGGATATCCTCACCCTGCTCAACAGCACCAACAAGGTACAGACAACCGGCTCAGTGTGTAACAGACTGTCTGACTGACTGCACCATGAACTGAAACTGTTCAGCTTCAACAGATACAGATTGTTCATGGGCTGTTTCATGATTCATGATTTGACCCTCAGTCTATTACACCTTAACATTTCTCCAGCCTCCAATGTGTTGGCCACAAGAACCTCCAATCCAATTAATCACAGAAACTTGACGTGTGTGGCTCATTCATCTGTTGGTGCTCATGATGTTTTGACTCAGATTTATTGTTTCGTTTTTTATTTCCTAAAACTTGTGTCACTCAAACAGGAGGAAATGCTTCTGTTGGGAACTTTTTTTAGTGGCGGATTAATTTAGTGGCCCAGAGCTCAGGCTCAGACAGAACTCATTAGACCTTATGGGACTTCTGGAATATGGCATATGTAAAATATCGATATCTCTCATATCTCATAGTTTTCTAACATGAAACATATGAGCACTTTGCCTGAATAAAATGTAAACACTGAAAATGATTTCCATTATCATCATATTTCATCATCATCACTTGTTAACATTGCTCTCTTCCCTGCTACAGGACTGGTGGAAGGTGGAGGTGAATGATCGCCAGGGCTTTGTTCCTGCTGCTTACGTGAAGAAGCTGGACCCCACCCAGTCCTCCTCCAGGGAAAACCTGCTGGACGAACACGGCAGCATCGCACTGCGCCAAGACCAGATTGACAACCAGTAAGACACCCACATCATATACTCCATCAGGGTGTAGCTTACTAACTCGTTTCTCCTCTCCTACAAGATACTGTTTCTCCTCTGCTTTTAACCTCTCTTTACTTCCATCCAGTCATGTTTTTTGCTCAGGTGTTAACACTAATGACCTTGCCCCTGGCCTCTCTCTGTCTCTTCTTTGCTGTCCTCTCGCTGTAAAACCTTATTCTTGCCTTGCTGTGTGCTCACGCTGCCTTGCCACTGAGCAGGCTTGTCACCAAGGAGGCCTGCAGCGTCTCTGTGCGCATGAAGCAGGTGGAAGAGCTGTGAGTAGGAACCAGCGTCCCTCTGCGTGTTCTTGTGATCATTATACCACTGAATGTCATCAGCAGTTGTACATCCCTCCCCACCCTCAAACCTCTCAAACCCTCCTGCTGTGACACTGTGTCCACGTCATCCCTCTTCTTCTATTCAGCAAAGGGATAGAAGTACCTGTGGTGCTCACCTTTTACATCCTCCTCATCTCAGGCTTGTCTGTGGATGCTCACTTCTTGTTTTCTTTTCTGTCACTGTATCATAAGTCATCATGGTTGTCCTCATTATGTTCTGCCCACATCAGGCTTGGATTCATTTTTTTAGTTACCTTAAGTCCAAGGCACAAGGTCCCCGTCAGAGAAATTAGCTTTAATAATTAATCAATAACTTAAAAGGACTGAAATTCAGCTGATCCCAGTCCCTCCAAGAATCAAGACTGAAATGGGTTGAAGGGTTAAAGACTGGCCTGGGATAGTGTTCAACATAGAGACAGATGGACAAATGTATGTGCTAATAAATTTTGATTATTTTCTTTTATCTATGTAATATTATCCTCATAATGAGCCACAGTACTGAGAAAAGAAATGATAAAGGAACCTTCGTGACAATAGGTTGACATGTGATCAGAGGTCAACTGATCTGATCTGATATTTAGCATTTTCAGTCAATCGGCAATTATTGAGTTGTGATTTATTTTAACCCATGGCTGATGATAAATCAAATTCAAATGCCCTACCTTCGTCCTTGTCTGAAGAAACCTCTGTGGTGTCTAGCCGTGTCCCACCCACCACATTATCTGATTTTCTGATTATGTGACTGTTAAACGTCAGCTTTATTTTACTTTATTCGAGAGAAAAGATTCAATATACGACAATATAAAACAGAAAAGCAATCATTTGACTAATTGTCACAAGCCACATTTGTCAGGTGTCATTTTGAAACTTTGATTTAGAGACGAGACAAAGTGACAATTTGACAAATACACAAAAGGAGGGGTCCAATCATCTTAATCTTGAATAATGAGCCACAGTTTGGAAGGATGAAGACGCATTAAATGCCTCTAAAATTTAAATTCTGAGCAGGTTCTCATCCTTGGCTTTCAGTTAAACAATCATTTCTTCATGCTTTTATTTAAAAGTGTTTTTTTTTTTTTTTTTTTTTAAGCTCATCAATCTGTCACGCTGTGTGAGGCTTCTCTTCACGTGATCTTACACACACAGTTTACACAGGTGTTTACTTAAATTTTTACTTGGGTGTTTACACAGGGTTTAGAGAAGAAGTTCACATTACCTTCATAAAGTCTTTTAAATTTGTATTGATCAAGCTGTAACAAAACTATAAAATAAAACCAATATTGACCAATAACAACTGATGCAAACTGCAGAATTGGATCAGAATTTGTCTGATGAGCCAGTAGGTTGGGCTGTGATGTGTGGGCAAACATGGAGTCTCCTCTACTTGTGAAAGTAATAAGTAAAGTTAATAGTTTCTGTCAATGTTATGTTCATCTGATATGTCTGTGATCTGGCTCAAGAACAGAAGATTTAGTGCTTAGTTGATCAAAATAATTAAGTTGCTACTTTACTTTGTCCAAGAAAACTATGGGTTTTGGTGTAAAGGAATCAGAGTCGCATGGGGAGTCAGAAAAACACAAAAAAGCTGCCAAACACACACACACATTCTTCTTACATCACACAGTTCTGTGTTGTCATGTCCACCTGAGTGTTCCTCCTTTTTTACTTTTTTGTCTAGTATGGATGTGAAATTGGTCTCAAATTTCACTCATAATGGTCTTAAAACGCGCACACAGAGTTTTCCTGCCCCTGACGTTCCAGTGGATTTCTGACGTATTGCCTCTGGTTGTCTGTTTTTAAGGTATGGCACTCTGTTGGAGCTGGGAGAGAAACGCAAGGACATGTTAGAGAAGAGCTGCAAGAAGTTCATGTTGTTCCGTGAAGCCAATGAGCTCCAGCAGTGGATCAACGAGAAGGAGAGCGCCCTCACTAACGAGGAGGTTGGCTCGGACTTGGAGCAGGTTGAGGTCCTGCAGAAGAAGTTCGATGACTTCCAGAAGGTGATGTCCACTTTCCCTCTATAGAGAGACAAAGGCATTGCATCACAACCCGGGTTCCTCTAAATCCACAGAATTCACCAAAGCTCTCTCCTAAAGAGATGTTTCAGATGTGTTTAATCTGTGACCTCTGCTGTTTTGCTTTGTTGGGTGTTATTGACGAGTTACTAAGGAAGCCTTTGCTCCAGTGTTTTCATATGGACTGTTATTACATCTCTGAACTAACTACAGACACTCAACTCAGCCCTCACCCTGCCATGCGCTATGGGTTTACAGGGAAAACACTACTCAACATACTCTTGAGAGAGACTCTTTTCTAAGGCTGGATTTTTACTTAGTTGTTATCTATCAATGATTATTAGTTTCTCCAGACCATAAGGCTTTGCCCAAATTAATAGTTCAGTTTTAAATCTAAAACGTTCTGATCTCCATCCACACTAACACACCTGAAAACGCATATCACATGTGGAGATTGTTCGTACTTTGTTCGAGGCCTTGACTCAAAGAAAGTGTGTACTCACTTGTTCATTGCAGGACCTGAAGGCCAATGAGTCTCGTCTGAGGGACATCAACAAGGTGGCGTCTGAGCTGGAGTCTGAAGGCCTCATGGCTGAGGAGGCCCCCATGGTTCAGGCTCAGGTAACTTCTCTCTACCTGGCTCAGCTGTGCGAGTTGTCCTCCATGTTGTACATGTAAATTAATGCAGATTGTTGTTTCTTTCTGTTTGCAGCAACAAGAGATGGTTGGTGCAGCTCCTGGCAAGGTTGTGGTTATTTCTGTCATTTACACACATTTTATTTGATATGTAATATTTGAGCCATGTTTTACTCACCAGCTTGTCCTTTATTTCTTGAACAGGATGAAGCTGATTCCAAGACTGCATCACCATGGAAGGTAAGACCCACCCATCACTGTTTCATCTTTTCAGACAATACTCTGATCCTGTAACTGTGCATGACTCTGATACTGGTGCATCTGTTCAGGAGTTTACTGTAATCATGCCTTATAAGACATTTTACTAGCATGGTTCTTATATTAATGTGTTTGAAGAGGAGAAAGTCACTGAGTATTTGGTTTGATTGATCATGATTCAGTGTTTGGGTGGTTGCAGTGCTGACTGTTTCCTGGTTGGTGTTGAAGTCTTGGTTTGTTCTTAGAGGACGACCAAGATAAACTCTGGGAGTTTCCATAACATTCTTGAATCGTGTGGTGTTCTTCTGTTTTTTCCCTTCTTTCTGCCATGTTTGTTCACGTATAGAATATACGCTTGGCTGTTCAAACTACGGCTAACTTTAATACCATCAAGGTAAGATTAACTAGTCTACCCTGACCCAATCATGACTCTGCCTGCGTCTGTGTCCTGCATCGTGATCAAAAAACTAACCCCATAATCACAGTTTCCTTTTGTTGTCACATGATCTCTCCCCCTCTCCTTGTCGTCTGAAACTTGTCTCCAGCATCAACAGTGTTTGGTTTAGTTTCCTTCCTTCCTGTTTACCATGGCAGCACGTCCGTCCTGTTGTTTACTGTAGTATGAATGATGGCTGACATACTACCTGAGTTATGTCTTCAGCATCTCTGTGCAGATGTTGATTTTTGCTGTAATGTTCTTTGTCCTATCAATGTGTGATGTTCAGGGCTGGATTGGAAAAAAAAAAAAAAAAAAAAGCACTGATATTCTGATTGATGATTTTTATTTGAATCAGTTCTTAAATTACAGAGGCCAATCTTTGCAGTTGCTGCGTTTCCTCAGTAAACGTGTTTGTCTGTGCTAAATGTTGTGTGTGAAGTAGTTACCTGTTAGTGGTTTAGTTAGAGCTGCATGATGTGTAAAATGTCCACTGGATATTAAGTCATCACAAAAAGGTTAAAGTTAAACAGTAACATAAATGGCTTTGTAGCGCTCTTGAGTCACAGCAGTTCTGTAGACTGTGCTGTGAGGGGTCCTGGCCTGTGTGGACCTGCCTCCGTTTACAGGACTGTCAGGACTCAGGATGATGTCAGACTGAGAAAAGGTTGATCTGAGCTCAGTTTGTGTTTGTGGAGCAGATTTTATCTCTTGTTACGAGATGTGAGGTTGTAGAAGTGAAAACAGTTTGCGGATTTTAGAGCTATCTATCCACAGCTGTCCGGCTGATGTCAACTAAAGATGTGTCACGTTTTCATTGTTTTACATTTGCATGTTTCACACCTGTGAACTGTGTTTATAATCCACCTCTAAGGGCAAGTAAGTGTTGCTCAGTTGTTGAATGTAGAAGAAATTTAAGGTCCCAGGATCAATTCTGAGAAAATGATTTATACTGGAGTTAAATAAAAATAAATCGAGAGTTCAGTGCCTATATCCAGCCCTGTAATGTTTTACCCTGCATCCAGTCCTGTGCATCTCACCCTCATTATCTGCCTGTTTGTCCGTCACTGTCCGTGCACATAAAACACACATCAGCACAAACTATGAAAATCACTACACGCTGTATTTACATCCTTATATTTAATTTAAATATGTTAAATTTAGCATTGCTCACCTTTAAAAACTGATCTCTATGTTTATCTGACAAAGCAGTTTGATGCAAATTTCTAGGCCTTTAATTTAGGTCGCACGTTGCTGCTGTCTCATGTCAATTGTTTCATGTTCAGGAACTGAATAACCGCTGGCGATCACTGCAGCAGCTGGCTGAGGAAAGAAGCAACATGCTCGGCAGTGCACATGAGGTGCAGCGCTTCCACAGGTACGAACCACCTTCTTCTGTGATATCACCTGCAGGTTTTTGTTGAAACCTCACTGGCATCTATCACAGAGCAATGACCATTCAAACTCGGACATGAAGGGTGGAGCCCAAGGCTTCTTCATGAGTAACATTGTTAGTATAGAGCATATTCCAGATTATATTTTCACTGTTGGGGATTCAACCTGTGCAAAACGGTATCTATGTGGAGAATTTGAAGCGAGCCTGTGTTACTTCTCCTGAGCAGCCTCAGGTGGAGATGACCTGGTTCCAAACCACTGAATCAATGCTTATGCCTGCAGTTTGTTCAGTGATTGAAACAGATCTGCTTCTGTATTCAGAAAGGGGACGGCATCCTCATGCAGAGCTTGTTACCTCACTAGATCCACAAAGGATAGTTTATGTTAAATTGGTGACTTTAAATTGCCCGTAAGTGAAGATCACGTTGAATGAATAAAGTGAAACAAAATGTCAGTTCAATAAAAAGGTAAAACTAAAACAAAATGGCAGTAAAAAAAGAGGCGTGTCCTGAAACCCTCAGTCCATCACATTGTTCTTCCAGGTGTTACAGATGTTTGATTACACTCTGATTCTCTTTGACCAGCATTTGACTAAACTTGTGTTTGTGCCTCCGCAGGGATGCAGATGAAACTAAAGAGTGGATTGAGGAGAAGAACCAGGCCCTCAACACTGACAACTATGGTCATGACTTGGCCAGTGTTCAGGCTCTGCAGCGCAAACATGAGGGCTTTGAGAGAGACCTGGCAGCTCTTGGTGATAAGGTCAGTCACTCATAAAGTATTTTTGTCTGAATATAAGATTTTACATGAGGTTCCTCTGAGGCTCTGACTCACATCTTGTGATCTTCCACCCAGGTGAACTCTCTGGGTGAGACAGCAGAGCGTCTCATTCAGTCCCACCCAGAGGCAGTGGACGACATCCAGGAGAAATGCACTGAGCTGAATACGGCCTGGAGCAGCCTGGTGGGACGTGCTGACCAGCGCAAAGACAAGCTTGGCAACTCACATGACCTGCAGCGCTTCCTGTCTGACTTCAGGTGAGGAGGGAACAGCCAGTGGAAATCTCCAGATGATGTTATAGTGACGAACTAGATTTAAAATGAGATGTGTTAATGTTTGTGGGGATGTTTCATCTTTATGCAGAGATCTGATGTCCTGGATTAATGGCATCCGGGGACTCGTGTCCTCAGAGGAGCTGGCCAAAGACGTGACTGGAGCAGAGGCCCTTCTGGAGAGACACCAGGTGCTGAATTCCTCACTTCTGTTTCTGTGCAGACGTCAGCACTAGTTCCTACTCACTGAACAACCTGCGTTTCTTTTTCCATCTTCCAGGAACACCGGACTGAGATCGATGCTCGTGCTGGAACGTTCCAGGCCTTTGAGCAGTTTGGTCAGCAGCTGCTGGCGCGAGGCCATTATGCCAGTCCTGAGATTCAGCAGAAACTGGAGGCTCTGGAACGCGAGCGTACCGACCTGGAGCAGGCCTGGGTGCAGCGTCGCATGATGTTGGACCAGTGCCTCGAGCTCCAGGTAATGAAGTGCTGACCCACAAAGTCATCGCTGACTGATGTCCCTCTTCTGAATGTTGTCCTTGTCTCTCCTCTTACTGACTGTTGTGCTTGTCCCTTGCCAGCTCTTCAACAGGGACTGTGAACAGGCTGAGAACTGGATGGCGGCTCGTGAAGCCTTCCTGGCCAGTGATGATAAGGGCGACTCCTTGGACAGCGTGGAGGCCCTGATCAAGAAACATGAAGACTTTGACAAAGCCATTAATGTGCAGGTCAGTGAGATGAGAGTTTTGAACCCATTCAGTGGTTGTGTTCTATAAATGATGAAATATTGTCCTGTGGCATTATAGGAGGAGAAGATTGCTGCTCTGCAGTCCTTTGCTGATCAGCTGATTGGAGCTGATCACTATGCAAAACCTGAGATCTACAACCGCCGTGGCGAAGTCCTTGGCAGGTAGGAAACATCTGGATTTCTTCAAAGATCAACAGAACACACCGATCCAAGGCCATCACTTTAATATGAGAGGAGCCCATGGTGCATGTTTAGTAATTCTCCCCAGCAGTGCCCAGCAACCCCCCACTGGCAATATAAGTCCTTCAGTCATTCCACTGTACCATGCAGAATGACACTGTCAGAAGTGACAGGATGAATGAGAAGTTATCAATAGAAATGACATTAGACAAAACAGAACTTGTGTTTTCTGTCCAATGTTGACATACAACAGTTTCTTAGTTTGTTAGGGTCAAAATGACAAATGCACTGAGAGCTTGTACAGACATTTTGACACATTCTGAATATTTAACGTTTGGTTCAGACTACAGGATTTTTAACCCTGATTCACCTTCAGTCTAATGTTAGCTGTCATACCAGTGTACAGATATTAAACCTCTAGTTCTCACTGCAGAACAGACAACCATTTTCCCATCAAGACTTGTTTAGATTAGATAGTTATACTTGTTGCATCACAGACTCCATTGTGTTTACATCTGCCTCCCATGAGATCAGATGTGCTTGTGCATCGCTCCTTCTGGTACAATCCTAATAATATCCAGCAGTGTGTCATGTGCCATGATTTTCAAACCCTGTAGTCTGTGTATGTTAAAGAGAAGACAATCTGTTAATTTTCTTATATCTGTGATGCAACTGATTGTAAAGCTGGACTTTTTGTGTTGACTTTAAAATTGAATGTTGATGTTTGAAGGTGGCGCCGGCTGAAAGCCCAGATGATTGAAAAAAGATCGAAGCTGGGTGAATCCCAGACGCTGCAGCAGTTCAGCAGGGATGTGGATGAGATCGAGGCTTGGATCAGCGAGAAGCTGCAGACCGCAACTGATGAGTCCTACAAGGACCCTACTAACATCCAGGTACATGTGTCTGCCAGCACAGACCAGACTCGGAGCTTTACAGCAACACAGCTAGTGAGAAAAGAGAACATAGAAAAACTGATGAAATGAGGAGGAAAGACAGCTTCTGTGTCAGAAACAGTCAAAAAAAGTTAGACCATTTACAGCTGGTACCTGACTCTAGGCCAGGTGCTCAGTCATGTGACCTCAGCCACATATTAAAATTGCTAATGTGTTTTTGTGGTGTTGTATTGATGATACTTCTCTCTAACTGTGTGAAATCCCTCCCTTTGTCCTGTCTGAAGTGAGACTGAACTTTTCTCCCACTGTCTTATTTTTTTTAGCTGTCCAAGCTGCTGGTAAGTTTAAGTAGTGTGTCAGCTGACTAACAACCGAGCAGGTTCTCCTCCATGTGTCCATGTCTGCTGTGTGTGTAGACACGACGTAGAACAAGCATTCTGTCCATCTTGAGTTTGTCCCTCATCAGCACTGTTGAGTGCCGGCTTCTTTCCCACTTGGGTTTTAATTTTGATTAATTCTGTTCATATTTGTATTTTAGTCCAAGTTTGTTTTGCCATCAAAAGCTGCTAGTTTTTGGGTGTGGCTTCATTTTTTTAATTTCAGTCCTTGAGGAGGGTTGCCTTTAAACTTGCGTCAGATGTTTGAGTCAAAACTGATCAAATTCAGACTAAATTTCAGAGGACTGAACGATTGCTGACCAACAGCTTAGCAGGTTGAGTGAAACACAATCTTTGGTCCCTATCTAGATCTGTGGCTGAAGTTTAAATATACAATGATGATGTGAGTGTGTTGCGGGTCATCTGGAAAGACATGTTGGAGTGTAGACACAAACGTGAAGTGACTTTAAAGTGACTCCTCCTCATGTAGGTTTTCTCAGTCAGCTCTGCTGCAGACGTCATTTTTTGTCCTTCACCTGTTTGTCCTGTTTGTGTATTCATGTCCCACACATTGTCTGTCATATTTGCTGCCCTGTGTTGAATTAATTTTTTTTTTTTTTGCACCTACTGGTTTGTCAGTTACAAACACAATTTCAAACACAAATTTACATTTGATGTCAGTGTCAGCTTATTGACGCTTTAGCCAAACTTGATCAGGATGGAAGAAAATAAAAAATTTCAGTTCTTGTGCTGAGTGTAAGTATGAAAACAGTGCTAGCTGCTAATGTCAAATGACCTGCACTACTGCTTCAGAAGACCTTCAGTTTTTCAGTTTTAATTGAAGTTGATGGACTTCAGGTCTGGAGACCAGTCTGGTCTGTCTCTCTCCACTCTGACAGCAGTATACAGTCCTGCTTCCTGCAACAGGGCCCTAACAATAACACACTAGAGGGACAGAGTGACACTGTTTACCATTGACTTGAGCTGCTGCAATTTCAACAAAAAACTGTAAAACTGGGGATGATCTCAAACTACGTTTGTCTCAGTTTAAGTTCAAGAGTTTAAGAGTTCAGAACATTTAGACCATAAATCAGGAGCTGGTTCACCTCATGGTTCTCACGCTGTGTCTATTTTCCCTCTTGCCTCTGTCTGTGCTGTCAGAGCAAGCATCAGAAACATCAGGCGTTTGAGGCCGAGCTACATGCCAACGCAGACCGGATCCGTGGAGTCATCGATACTGGTAATGCTTTGATCCAGAGAGGAGCCTGTGCCGGCAGTGAGGATGCAGTCAAGGTATTGTCACCCTGTCTGCGTGTGCTGCACATGAGAATACAGGGTTATTATTTAATAGGTTGCATTTTTGGAAATAACTTAGTTCAAACATGACCTTTCTGCTCCTCAGGCACGGCTCAATGCTCTGGATGAACAGTGGCAGTTCCTTGTCAGCAAATCTGCAGAGAAGAGCCAGAAACTCAAAGAGGCCAACAAGCAGCAGAACTTCAACACAGGCATTAAGGACTTTGACTTCTGGCTTTCTGAGGTGAGTCTGTGCGACAAATGGAGATGCTCAGATCATCCTGTGTGCAGTTGTGTCACAGTCTGATGTTTGTTGTTGGTTCTCAGGTGGAAGCTCTGCTCGCATCTGAGGATTATGGTAAAGATCTGGCCTCAGTCAACAACCTGCTGAAGAAACACCAGCTGCTGGAGGCTGACATTTCTGCCCATGAGGTATTTACTTGCACCGATGTCTCTGCACCTCAGGGATCACAAACTAGAGAACTCCCACTTAGAAAATGATTTTAAATGACCATTCTAAGAAAGATACAGTGGGATCCTCAGACAAACTCTCCACACCCCTGCAGGATCGTCTGAAGGATCTGAACGGCCAGGCCGACAGCCTCATGGCCAGCAACGCCTTCGACACCTCGCAGGTGAAGGACAAACGTGATGCTGTTAACGGCCGCTTCTCTAAGATCAAGAGCATGGCCGCTGGCCGCCGGGCTAAACTTAATGAGTCCCACCGCCTGCACCAGTTCTTCAGGGACCTAGATGATGAAGAGTCTTGGATCAAGTAAGGGAGTCATGTTTGTCTAAAAGAAAATCAATGGTGGATATGAGTCATGCACAACTTAACTATCTAACACCCCCCCCCCCACCCACATACAGAGAGAAGAAGTTGCTTGTGAGTTCGGAGGACTATGGACGTGATTTGACAGGTGTACAGAATCTGAGGAAGAAGCACAAGAGACTGGAGGCTGAGCTGGGAGCTCACGAGCCGGCCATTCAGGTGAGGCAGTGATCAGTTTATCTGAATGGATGGAGAGGACTGAGCCTCTGTGTCTGCTCTGTCAGGAAAAAAAAAAACAACAGAGGCTATATGACCCCCAATGAATAATGAGACCTCAGCTAAATCACTAGAGGTTCGCTGGACCATCCTTTAGGAAAGGAAGTGATGTACCACAGTTACCTTTTTCTTGGTTCTTGTTTTCCATCAAGGTCAAAGAAAAGTGGTGAGGAAAGAAGCTCTGGTGTCAAGGACATGGCTCGCCGGTTAGCAGTTAGCTTAGCACAAAGATTGCAAGCACAAGAGAACCAGTTTCCTCCAAAGTTCATGAATAAATTTACCACCTCAGTTACAGCTCATGAGAAACTGCTGTTAACTACATATGTGACCTTTAGAAGTGGATGTTGGTGTGAGGCTGCTCCCAGTCTTTATGCTAAGCTAGGCTAACTGCCTCTTGACTCAGCTCTGAACTTAAAAAAAATCCCTGTCAGTGGTTTTGATCTTCATCTCATTCTCAGAGAGAAATTGATGGACTGTCAGTGACTGTTGTCTCTGGTTAGTGCTCTTGGTTCACAGTAATACAGCTGTGTGATGCAGTAGGTGTATATTGTGTTTGTGCTCCCAGTCGGTGCTTGACACTGGGAAGAAGCTGTCTGATGACAACACCATCGGCCAGGAGGAGATCCAGCAGAGGCTCGCCCAGTTTGTCGACCACTGGAAGGAACTGAAAGACTTATCTGGAGCAAGGTAAGTCTTTGCCCCACAGCTGCAACCTAAAGACCCAAACAGTGTGTAACTGTGTGCATGTGTGTGTTTGCTCTCAGGGGACAGAGGTTGGAGGAGTCACTGGAGTACCAGCAGTTTGTGGCGAACGTGGAAGAAGAAGAAGCTTGGATTAATGAGAAGTTGAACCTAGTGGGGAGTGAGGACTACGGAGACACACTGGCTGCTGTGCAGGTGCTGCTCAGAGACAGAATCAGATCAGTGTTGAACATTAACCGTGGTGATGAGATTTACTGACATTGTTCTGTTTATACAGGGCTTGCTGAAGAAGCACGAAGCCTTTGAGACGGACTTCACGGTGCACAGGGACAGAGTCAACGACGTGTGTGCTAACGGAGAGGAGCTGATCAAGAAGGTGCTGGGACAAACCCACTTTTTTTCAAACCTCTGAGTTAATCATCTCTGTGAGCTGTGTAGGGTGAGTCCAGAAGCAGAGGTGCATTAAGATCTGTTCCTGTGTTTCCAACAGAACAACCACCACGTGGACAACATCAGTGCCAAGATGACGGCTCTGCGAGGCAAAGTGTCAGAGCTGGAGAGGGCAGCAGCTCAGAGGAAGGCCAAGCTGGATGAGAACTCCGCCTTCCTTCAGTTCAACTGGAAGGCTGACGTGGTGGAGTCCTGGATCGGTACGAACACATAGACTGTCTCTCATGTATCAGTAGTTGTTTGGGAAGCTACTGTCCAGGCTGGTTTGTGTTTGTCTGCTTTGATCAGTTGTGAACCTGTGGATGTGATTTGTGTCCAGGTGAGAAAGAGAACAGCCTGAAGACTGATGACTATGGCAGAGACCTGTCGTCTGTGCAGACTCTGCTCACCAAGCAGGTACTCGCCCTCTCACCCACTGTTGTATGTTTCCACTGCATCATCTGCTCGCCCCACTGACGCCGCCTGCTTCTGTCTGCAGGAAACGTTTGATGCTGGCCTGCAGGCCTTCCAGCAGGAGGGTATCACCAACATCACAGCACTGAAGGACCAGCTGCTGGCCGCCAAGCACGTCCAGTCGAAAGCTATTGAAGCTCGCCATGCTGCCTTGATGAAGCGCTGGAACCAGCTGCTGTCCAACTCAGCTGCTCGCAAGAAGAAGCTTCTGGAGGCTCAGGAGCACTTCAGAAAGGTAAACGGGCATGAGGATGGTTTTGTTTAGAGGTGGTCTCTGACTGAAGAACAAAAACACTCAAAGCTTAAATGCAGAAGTAGCGTCTCATCAAACTCAGTGACATGTTTTGATGATGGCGTCTTTCCCACTCCAGGTTGAAGACTTATTCCTGACATTCGCCAAGAAGGCGTCGGCCTTCAACAGCTGGTTCGAGAACGCAGAGGAGGATCTGACAGACCCAGTGAGGTGCAACTCTCTGGAGGAGATCCGGGCGCTGAGAGAGGCCCATGAAGCCTTCCGCTCCTCACTCAGCTCAGCTCAGGCTGACTTTAACCAGTTGGCCGAGCTGGACCAGCAGATCAAGGGCTACCAGGTGGTTTCCAACCCCTACACCTGGTTCACAATGGAGGCCCTGGAAGAGACCTGGAGGAACCTGCAGAAGATCATCAAGGTCCCTACATCAGATTAAACATACATGCACCTTCCAACATGCAGACACCTCAGCTGTCTGAACTGTGGTGCAGCAGCTTCACACACTGACCTTGTTGACTTTGCTGGTGCAGGAGCGAGAGCTGGAGCTGCAGAAGGAGCAGAGGAGACAGGAGGAGAACGACAAGCTGCGTCAGGAGTTCGCGCAGCACGCAAACGCCTTCCACCAGTGGCTGCAGGAGACCAGGTACAGGAGCCTGTCTGGACCTGGGCTCAGGGTTTTAGCTTGTTCTTTAATGTGGAGGTGGTGAGGATGAACATGTCTGCTGCTGACCTGACAGTCGTTACCTAGGTGATGACTCAGGTGTGTGATAGTGCTCTGTGCTGTGTTGATTTACCTGTCGATTGGTGAAGTGTTTGCTCTCTGACACAGACTTCAGACGCCGAGGCATCAAACACTTGGACCACTCTGCACACTTGTGTTGAGCTTGTCATGTTGTTGCATTGTGTTGTTGCCTCATGTTGTTAATGTATATTTGTTTCTCTTTTTCTCCCCCCCTTCCTTTGGCTGCTTCCTCGCTGGTGTTGGGGATCACTGTGCTAATCAGGACTTATCTTCTGGATGGGTTAATATCACTTTTTCTCTTTTTATAATACACTTGATCCAAAGGTCTGAGAGCAGTGGGACCTGCTCTCAGACCTTTGGACCCTCTGTCTGTGTGAAATTCTGTGTGGCTGTGAAATCTGAGATTTGATGATGACGATGATGATCTCTGAGGTGGGTGTGTTGAAATGATCCAGCCTGGTAAGACGAGTCTGTTGATGAATCTTTTTCTGTCTCCCTGTTTCATGTGATCTCTGGTCCTCTCTCTGAATAGCATAGCCTATCGGCGAGTTATCTGTGTCTATCAGTACCAGGTTGCTGATGATCTTTCTGGAAGGTCAACCTCTTTCAAGCCTCACTCTGGTTTCCTTTGCTTCCTCTGACCTCATGCACTTTAGTCTGAAAGCTGTGTGCCCAGCACCTCCCCGCTCTACTAACTCTCACCCAGTCCTCAGACTCAAAGCAGCAGGCTGCAGTCGGCACTGCTTTCTACTCATGGACTGGATAGTGGCCACCTGGTGAAGTGTGTGCTGCAGTAATGGAAACTGTACAAGTCTCTTCTGAAGGTGGCTTTGGTCCCATTGATTGTCCCGTTCATTAGACCTTGACATTCGTGATCTTTGATGATCTGGTGCAGTTTCCACTCCTGTGTGCAGGAGCCCTCCCTTGCATGGTTTGGGTTACCAGTAGATCTATTAGAGCATTAATTCTTCTGCACTGTGACAGAATAACAGTGATACATTGTATTAAAACACTCAAGAACCAGTTAATCTGCACATTTAAAGGTTTCTGTGGGATGTTGTAGGGAATGCGTCAACCTAACATTGTGTGTCAGTGTGAGTGCAGGAGCTCTCCATACTCCTCTCTAACATCAGTCTCTGTTGGTGTCAGGTCGTGTATGGTGGAGGAGTCTGGTACCCTGGAGTCCCAGCTGGAGGCCACTAAGGTAAATACTGTGTGTTAACATCACTGCTGCTGCAGGAGGTGAGAGCCCAGTGAAGCCCCTGTTCCACTGGTCAGAAAAGCTGCTCAGTCAGTATTCAGACGGGTCACTCTGCAGTAGTAGGCATTGATTGACAGTAATGTAAACATGCTCATTTTCAAACCTCCTGCTGTAACGTTGCTGAGAGCACAGACACACACCTATCACACCTCAAACAATGACATCACTCCTTACAGTTGTGTCAATTCAAGCAGAACGGTTTACCCATGTTTTTTAAAAAAAAAAACATGGAATCCACCACTAATTATGTTGGAATAAGGGCATCATAGACCAAGGTCTTTGTCCTGAGCTGACATGGACACCATGTGACCACCTGTGTTGATGTGTGCAGCGTAAACACCAGGAGATCCGAGCCATGCGCAGCCAGCTGAAGAAAATTGAAGATTTGGGTGCAGCTATGGAGGAAGCGTTGATATTGGACAACAAGTACACAGAGCACAGCACAGTGGGCCTGGCCCAGCAGTGGGACCAACTGGACCAACTGGGAATGAGGATGCAGCACAACCTGGAGCAGCAGATACAGGCCAGGTACACACTGATGTTCACTTTGAGTTGGTCTGGATTTCACACACACTGAAGGAAGCTAGTGAGGTGTTATTCTCTGATCTAAACCGGATCCTCTCTGTATTACAGGAACACCACAGGTGTGACGGAGGAGGCCCTGAAGGAGTTCAGCATGATGTTCAAGTGAGTGACCTGCCTCCATCATGACGTCTGTCATTTCTGGGTCTGATCTGACCGAGTCACCACCTCACGCTTTGCTTCTTCACAGGCACTTCGACAAGGAGAAGTCTGGCCGTCTGAACCACCAGGAGTTCAAGTCGTGTCTGCGCTCACTGGGCTACGACCTGCCCATGGTGGAAGAAGGAGAGCCTGATCCTGAGTTCGAGGCCATACTCGACACGGTGGATCCCAACAGGTCTGTGACGTGTAGAGAACAGTGCAGCTCTTTGTATCTTGACACTATATTATTTGCTGCCTAACTGAGGAGTGTTGTGTGCGTGCAGGGATGGCAACGTGTCGCTGCAGGAGTACATGGCATTCATGATCAGCCGCGAGACAGAGAACGTTAAGTCCAGTGAGGAGATAGAGAGCGCTTTCCGAGCTCTCAGCACCGAGAACAAACCCTACGTGACTAAAGAAGAGCTCTACCAGGTGAGGCCAGTTCTCTGTAGATATGGCTTCGAAGTCTCATCTTGGAGGTCTAAACTTTCCCCCTCTTCCTTTCAGAACCTGACCAAGGAGCAGGCGGACTACTGTCTCTCACACATGAAGCCCTACCTCGACAGCAAGGGCCGGGAGCTGCCATCAGCCTTCGATTTTGTCGAATTCACCCGCTCGCTCTTCGTTAACTGATCCCTGCCGCCCACCAGTGACCAATCGGGACGCGTTTTCCCACACACACTTCAACACGAACACACGGCTGAAACTGCATGATTGTGGCACTAGGAAAACTCACTAATAACAACTGTCTGTTGTATTTATCTCGCTCTACCTTAACTTTGTGCTTCTCATGATAGCATAGTGGATCTGTCTGCATTTGAATGTGATTGTTTTTAGCTGGTTTAGCTTGTGCTTTCGATGAATTTAAGAACTTAATAGTAACAATAATGTTGTACCAACACCTAAACAACTGCAGTGTGCTTTAATAAACGCTACTGGTTAGAACTGGAAACCTCTAATCTCTGGTTTTTATTTCACTTACACAATTTTTTACAAGAGTCCTGTGATGGGTCTCATTCTGCCACCTGATTGGCTATCTGCTCCAGCTGGCTGCTCTCTCTGGGGCTCTGCTCTGTCAGATTTGCACTCAGCTGCCAAACACCAACTGTCCCATCCGTGTTTCCCACCGCCAGGAGGTGGGGGCTCTGATGGTTGAAGGCCAAACAAGTAGCAGCTTGCCCTGCAGGTCCCTGCTCGATGGTGGTGACTGGCTTCAGGGACCTGCGACCCAGGTCGAATATCTGCACCTCCCCTGAGAAAGAGAGAGACAGTGAGACACACAGCAACTGGCACAGACTCCAGTTTCATCATAGATAACAGGTCTGGTTACTAATCTGGGTCTGATGTGGTTCTGATGTGTAAATGAACCATGAATGTATCATCATATTGCACCTTGTCCTGTGGCTGCAGCAAAAACCAGCGGTCTGGTTGGAGACCACTGCACCTGGAACACGTAGGATTCTGAGACCCTGAGAGACATGAGTGGATTGGCCTGCAGCATAGAGTGGAGGTGGGCCAGACCATCGGTTCCTGCACTCACAAACAAGTTCCTACAGACAACACAAGTCAAAGTCACAACTGGGTCACCTGTAAAATACCTGCGTGTGTGTGGGGGGAGCCATCACCTGTGGAAAGGGGAGCAGTGTATGGAGTGGACGGGGCCGCTGCGTGGCCTGAACGAAAAGACCGCCGGAGCTCTCAGAGTCACGCTCTGGCCCTCGGAGGGAACTGCAGCCAGCGTCTTAGAGGAGAAGGAACACCTGAGCAGCAGGCCGCCCTCAGAGCCCAGCAGGAAGGTGTCAGGGTCCCACGGAGACAGAGCCAGGGAGGTCACACCCACAGTGCTGCTGCCTCGGGCCTGTGAGCAACACACAACTGAAACTGTCCAGCATCTATACTCATTCTAAACAGGTGTGAAAAACCAACAAAATAAAATCTAACAAAGGCTTCATTTTTGCGTCTCCCACAAAGCATTGCTTAAAGAAAATGGAGGAAAAAACTGAGTTGAAACAAGGAACTGAATTTACATTATGTTTGTTATATGGTGAAATGTCTTATGTCACCTGATTAACATTTACAGCTCACTCAAAACAGTTTAACTTCACAAAGCACAAGCAGGTCCACCACATAGTTACCTCCTGTTATTACTTTGAGGCTTTTATTCTGAAAATCAGGCCTACTCCTCACCCTTGAGTCAAGATCCTGTCTCTGCTTGGGCACCAAATATGGTGGGTCATGGCTGCCGTGACCAGCCCCACCACTCAAAACACTACTACACACCCCCACATGAAAACTGTCGGTGTATTAATATGGTGGACTCAGTCAATCCGGACTCACTGCTTCAATAATCTGTTCCTCGACACCGTCAGAGAGCTGAGACATGTTCAGTTTGTCACATGACGTCATCCTGAGACTCACCTTGAGGCCGACGCTGCTGCTGTGAGGAACCTGCTGTCGTACTAAAGCATAGGCTGCATTCAGGGCAAACCTGCCCTGCTCCGAGTCCACTGTCCACAGCAGCACCCTCCCTCCTGAACCAGCACTCAGCACCCCAAACTCTCCTTTCTTCTGCAGGGGTACCCAGGCAACCTACACACACACACAGAGGATGTTGTCTGTTAATGCACCCATTAGACTAATTAATCAATAACAAGTTTACTCAATGTAATGGTGCTTTCACTTGATATTAGCCTCCACAGAGACAACAATCAGTCAGCAACAGACACCAATGTGGTTTATTGCTGATCATGTGACACTGAACTGACCTCAAATGACACATATGTCATCAATCATCAGGATCAACCATGTATCTACTGACCTGATACACAGGCTCCCTGTGGCTGTCTGCCGACATCCCAGTCAGGGCCAGCACAGGGTCCTGAGTCCGACTGGTGTCCCAGACCACCACCTCTCCACTATACAGACCCCCTGTGCGCACACACACACACACTCAGTGTTTATATTGAGCTCTACTTAAACACAGACAAACCATCTTGAAGTAACACAACATTTCCAAATCTTGACATTACTAACAGGATTGTTTTAGTCTGACAAAAGCCTGGAGCAGTTGCACGGACTGACAGTGTACCTGCAATGAGGGCGGGCTGCTCTGGGTGACAGCACAGAGCCGTGACTGCAGTGGGAACATCGATGACCAGATCAGCTTGTCTGGGCCTCAGACTTTGACGGTTCAGATTCCACGTACACACATACGACCTCTCAGTGCTCCAGTGTCCATCGTCAATCCTGCCCAGAAAACACACACACACCTGAACCCACCGACCACATGATGACTACAGGAGAGCTTAACATTTGTTTGTTTATGTTTTAAAACAGGTGAAATTAGGTGCTAACATACCGACCATATGCACAGGCAATAACTGAACCTGTACAAGTCCAGGACACACTCGTCACATGAAGACCTCTCTCTTGAGCGATGGGATGTTGCAAGTGATGGAGGCATGAAACCTGTAAACATGGAGGAAAAGCCTTATACACACTCTCTCCAAAACTAGAGGAGCTGCCTCCTGATTTGTTGGTCCTGCTTACCAGCTGACTGTGATCGCCCCAGTTCACCTGGAACCCATCGAAGGCGTGACTCCTGGCATTTTTGACTAACTCCTTGATGACTGTCTCTTCAACCCGCTGCAGGAAGTCCTTCAGGCCAGGTGTGTCTGGCTCGTCGTGGTTTTGCTGGAGGAGCTGCTCTGATGTCTGGTCCTCTGGCTCCGTCTGGGTGCAGCTGATGGTGGTGGACACAGTCTGGATCTGTGCCTCAGCAGTGTGCACCGCTCTGGTCTGACAGGCTCTCTGAAACACCAACAAGAAACAGCCACTTTACTGAGGGATGCACATCAGACAGAGAGTAGGTGCAATCACAAGTTTGAATTACACAATTACGTAATTTGACTTAAGCAGGTGCAATAGTGATGGTTTGTGTTAAGTGTTTCAGGTCCCACTGGGTGAGTGCATCAACTACAGCAGTTAGACTTGAACAAAAGATTGAAGAAACCCGTCCCTGAGCTGTAAAGCTACTTGCTATGGTTTTATCAGAGGCACAGGAGAGGCAGACCAGGCAAATGTGTGGGGCTCCAAGGGAAAAGGGGGCCCTATATGGCCCCCTGTAAAGACACGATACAGTGCGCTGCTGTTGCCCCAAACACCCCCTAAAGTGGGGTTTCCTATTGCCTGAACGTGAGGCAATCTCTTTAATTCTGATAATCTGTAAATGGAAATTATGTCAACACTGTATGTGTGTGGGGGGTGGGGGCCCCGCACGCAGATGCCCCCCTCCCGGAGTCGAGGTTCGCCACTGCACTTGATGCTCGTGCTTGATTACATTTCCCATCAACACCTGGGCGTAACGTGCCAGCTAAAGTTAGCTTCTCACAGCTAGCTAAGTGCTGTGTGTACACCACCGTTTCTCTCCTACAGTCGTGTGAACAGGGCACCGTGAGCTGCTGCTCTAACGTACTGACTCCCGCTCGGACTGCTGGGACTTCCTCCACACAGAGCGGACGCTCACGGAGTCCAGGGCTTCGTCGGTAAACATGCTGACCCAGGTTTAGACCGACAGGTGTGTGTAGTTCATTAGCATTACGTGGCTAAGCTAACTGCACTGAGACAAGGACCTCTGAATGCTAACAGGTCGGAGGTTTTCTAGCTGCTTGGCACTTTCATCGCATCCCTACACGATACCGCGAGCCATCTACAACGAAGATCACGTCTCATTGGTTACGGACAGGATATCCGGTTCAGAGACGTTCACTTCCGCTTCACCTTCAGGATAAAATTCCCAGTTGGATCTGTTCATGTATGATATTTAAATTTAAACAGAGCGAAGAGAAAATTTGTAAACTGTTTCCACAATATTTAATAAATTGTAGCTGTTGATATTCTTTATTCTTTGTCGTCTGCGCTGAGGATTTAGCTCATGCTACAACATGAAGCAGGCTAATGTCTCTCTGGTCCCCAGAGCTCCTCAGACATCACCAGGCCTCTGGGCTGATACTAAGGGATGAGGGACTGTTGCCTGGCAACGTCGATCATGTGTGCAATTAATTGACTGAAGCAGAAAAGGAGCAGTACACCAAACTGCACAGGTCCAGGCCCACGGGCCCCGGACCCCCTCAGTCCACGGCTGCTTGCAGTGAGTCTGTGTAAGTGAGTGCTGACGGGCCGTGAAGGTCTGAACTCGCCCTTGTGTGTGAACACTGTGAATTTAAAACATGAAACTCAACGCAGTGAGAAAACCACAGGAGTGACGCAGTTTCCAACGTCCCTGTGACGTGTCTGCCCCCTATTGGTGGGAGAACTACATGACGGATTTAAGGTTTATTATCATGATGTGTTACAACAGGCCCAGTGAATTAACCCTCAGCTCCAACACCACCTGCGTAGCTTATTCCTATCCCATCACCACACACAAACACTGTGGTTGTGTGTGTGTCAGTCAGTGCAGCTCTTCTCTCCACAACACGTAAACAACATCCCAGTAATTACTGGTAAGCGTCAGTCCAGTGGTCCTGAGGAGCCCCTCAGCAGACTTCACCATTAGCTTCTCTAATGTTTCCTAAAATCACTTCATCCTTGTGACCCGAGCATCACTTCTGTACTTCCTGCTTTGTGCGGACAGGCTGTTGCATTAGTAGCAGCAGAAACTACTATGCAATGTGTTTTAAACTGAATGAAACATGGGAAACACTCAATGAGCAACATTTTATCCAAACATGCAACTGTTAATTTGGTGTTGGATGGGCCTGACTGATGCTTCCATCTCAAATGTGCCGGCTCCAAACCTTCAACAGCACACTGATCTAATAACTCAGCTCCTGCTGGACAACTGACCCACTGCGACACCTGAGGTGTAACTGACCCTCATGAGAAAACAGAGCACGGCGCAGAGCACGGTTTTATCCAGGAGCAGCAGCCAAACTGCCCACCTGTGACCAAACTACTCCAAACATCATGTACACATTTATTTATTGTAACAAAGCAACTGGTACACTTAATTTAACGTGAACAGGTTTCCAGTGGAACAGGAGAAACGCTGCAGAAATCTTTCTCTCCTGACTCAAAATGTTAAGCCGAGCCCCAAAATTAGATCTTTAGGTTGTTTTTATAAAAAAAATGTACATTTCAAACTTTGTTGTGGGTGCCTGAAAAACAAGATAATGAAAATTTATTTAACAGAAGTCCAGAGTCGGTGTCAAAGCCCTGCTGCCCCACCAGACCCCCCCCTCCCTCCCCTTAAACTGTGTACAATTAACAACTGTCTTACCAAGATACATGAATATCCCAAAAACATTTACAACAGTTGAAAGGAACAAGCTGGTGCTTTCAATCAGTTCCATTAGTACAATAAGTCACAAAGGAAAATGCAACTTCTAATAAGCCTTAGTACCCCCCCACCACTGGATATATTATAATATACATTTATATATAAAAGTGGCTAAAGATGCTATGATTGAGTTATCACTGCACCATGGCTTATTTTTATTGAACTCACAACTTCAACAGAAACTGTCATTTCATATCTTACATAAAAATTGCTATTGTACGTATTTTAAATCTACGTAGGATGACGTGCAGAATGCTACAAATTTTTTTTTATTCTTTTGCATGTCTTTGGGAGATGTAGAGAAACAATGACAGGTGAGACTTCCAGAGAGCCACTGACACCCCCACCCCAGTGCGACCCGCGGAGACCTGCCATATGGAGCTGGTCTGAAGACATGGTGTGGACAGGCCTTGGCTGCAGAGGAAGAGGATGGACAGGCTGACAACACACAGGAAAATTCTTTTTTACAAAACCACCCCACCCCAAAACAAAATACTTTGCTCCCATGGGTTGTAGGATGATCACAGAGGGAGGACTGGGAAAAGGTGTTGGCTGAAACGTTTAATCATCCTCTCCGTCGTCCTGGAAGAGAAACGATAAGTCGCAGGTTGTTTCAGGACCATCTTCATCTGAGTCACTGTTCATCGGACAGATGGATCAACACCACATGTTGTCATGCTTACCTCTCCATCTTCTCCATCACCATCCTCATCTTCATCTTCACCTTCTTCTTCCTCCCCCTCGTCAATATCTTCCAGACCTTCCTCCTCCTCCTCGTCATCGTCGCCGTCACCTTCTTCATCTTCCATGTCAGGGACCTTAGGAACATTTACACGTCAGACCCAATGATCAATGACCCAGCCTGAGCTTCAATTACAGCCTGTACCAGTCAGACAGTTTGGTGTAACTAACAGGAATGAACCTGAAAGCATCATAAACTTTATTTGAACATGTACATTGTGACAGTGCTGCAGTCATCTGGAAACATCTGGGCACTGCTGGGAAAACAACACCAGTAAAAGTTTGAGCTCTCTTCTACTATTTAAGTAAAAAGAGCTTCATTAACTCATTTGGCTTTAATTAACTGGTTCAGACAAGAATTATCAGCAGGTGATAAATTCTCACTCTTCGATCTTTGTGGCAATACTCAGTAAACATGGACTCCCCAGAGAAGATCTAGAGATGAAGCTCAGTGATGTAGAGCAGTGAACTCGATGTGGAGACCAAGACAGCTTTCAGGCAAAACAAACTCCTGGATCTGAATGTCTGGGATCACACATCATGTCCTACCAGGTAGTACTGCAGCGGATTCGGCCAGATGTCGTCCTTGATCACTTCTCCCAGCTCATCGGCCCCTGCGTCTGAGTGGTCGGTGAACCAGGTGAAGAAGCTCTCTGGCTCCTCGTGCTGCCTTTTCTTCCCGGCTTTGTTAGGCGTCTGACCCGTGCGCTTCGTCAGGTCCTGGGGGAGGAAACGTGCTCGGTCAAGGTTCCAAGATATAAAGTTTTTATTGATAAGAGCGAAAATGCATAAAGCTAAGGCTTGGGAGGTTGTGTAACAGCATCAAAAAGCAAACCCAGACAGACAAAAGACACCAACCTTTCCAGCTTTCCATTTGATTTCAGTGGATTTGGAAACAGGATCTCCGCTCTCGTTTACATTGAACTCTTTGGAGAGGGCTTTGTTCTCAAAGTAGGGGTTCTCATCAAAATACTGCAGGAAACAGAACACATCTGTGTCACATCTCTATCACAACATGTCCATTTAGAGCTGACAACCACAAAGTGAAGCTAACAACTCACAAAATCTATTCTATATCCAGACTTGATGTCCTCGAACTCGGTGACCTCCACCCTCGACAAGTAATGAAGTGCTTCCTCGTCCTCCTCCCCCAGAAGAGCTGAAACTACAGGTCAGAAAACAGACACTGTTACATCCTGATCACTTTGTGTTTACAATGACAATTAACAGCATGAAACAGCTGTAAATACATCAAGACCATGTTTAGTTCATTGATGATCATTACTGTTTGCTTCTTCACTTCATACACATAAAAACACACAATCAGAACTAAATAAGTCTTTACCTTGTGGATGGTTGACGAATGTTGTGACCCAGAAGTTGGGGATTTTGGCTATGAGTTCTGATCTCTTCTGAAAGAACGGCTGGCGTAATTTGTTGTACTTCTGCTCTACTTTTAAAATTTCTTCACTAGCCTGTTCGTTCAGTCTGGAGAGAGGGAGGAGGGGGACACAAGAAAAACAAGTCAGTAAGAAAACTGTCTGCGCTCCAACCACCTTTCACTGATGAAAAAATTCAGACTCACCTGTCAATTTCATTCTGTACTTCATCAATGTGTTCAATGGCTTCCTGTTGCTCTTTTTCTGAAAAGAAGAGAAAACATCATCAATAGAGGCGACAGACAAGTACAGCTTCGGTCAGATAACAAGGACCCTGAGGTGACGGTGTTTGGGGGTGTGGTTAAAATGTTTGAAAATTACAATATCATACATTAATATTGCTCAGGTGTTGGAGAGTAGGGCGATCGGCCCTTTATTCTCTCCCAAAAAATATTTGATCTTTTAATATATAAATGAATTTTGCTGTTTTACCTCTGGTTATTTTTGTGGGGGTCATTTTCACAGATGTAATCCTGTTCCAATATTGGTTTAATTAGAGCAGCAATGTAATGACCAGACTTTTTCTTCGCATCATCGCATCATAATCACAGCAATACATTTTAATAATAAATTTATTTATCAGGGGTGTACAATTAACAAATATATAATTGAAATCACATTGAGGTCAAGTGCAATATCCAAATCGCAGGACCTAAAACTTTTTTGATAAAGGTAACACCATAACACCACTGTTAACACCATAGGTATTATGAAGTTACAGAGGCTTTTTCAGCCTAACATGATAATCTCCAGACGTAAAGAAACATGTCTGTTTGATACAAGACCCAACAAAAATTAAATCATTGCTTTCTTAGTGTATATGAAATGGAAAAATACAACTCTTTCAACTGAAATCACAATATATACACAATATTTATGTTTTAGATTCTTATACAATATATAACCATTCTATTGTATTGTGATATTGTATTTTTTATGTACAGTTTTAGTTTTAGTCCTCAGTTTGTTTTGAGCCTATGTGCATCTTCTTAATCTTGACAAAGTCAACCCTTATTTCAGATTACATTAAGAAACAACAGTTTGGCTGCCCAGCTGCCATTATCTCTGATTAACAGTTACGTAATTAAAGATCAGCAGTAGATAATAGTTATATTTCCTCCATCACTACCTGTGGTGACAGTGGTACATTAGCTCAGTAGAGAATCAAATCGTCTGCATACACTGCTGGTTTTTCTCTTCTCTTTCTGTAAAAGTCTGGTAACAGAGTGGACACTCCAAACAGGCATGTTTATTTTTAGTATATGGCCATGATTCTTTCAAATACAATTTAAGAGATGTTAAAAAAAAAAACCAATAAATCTGCTATGACTTTATGTAAAACAATTATAATTTTAATAAAATATAGAAATTAGGAGGAAAAAATTAAAACTGGAACATTGATGGTGGATCAGGCTCAAACATGCACCAAAAGTCTGGTTTATTATCTTATACTAGGGCTGAAAAATTATTTTAAATATTAAAGAAATCATAATATGTGCAGTCATCCAGATTGCCAGAACAGAAATTTTTGGATAAAGGTAAAAGTTCACAACAGACCATGAATACAACATTGCTACAGAGAGGCTCCAGCCAACAAATCATATTCTCTCCAGAAATTACTTCATTTTCATTTTTCAGTGGAAATTAAATTAAAACGTTACCAAACTGAAATCGTAACATGTTGCAAGAAACTTTTTTATTATTTATATACATTTTATCCAGAAACTTCTTTACTTGACTTTTAATTAACGGTCACACAATTTCATCTTTGCCTTCAGACTAAATGTAACCTCACGTTCACTTTACACACCACATGCTTTAACAACTCACAGTGGTGTTTTTCACTATCATCCATATGTACGTGAAGTACACACGTCTCACTTGTGTCTCACTTGTCTCACACTGATTATGATGGTGGTTTGTTTTTAAAGTGTCTTTGATTTCAGTCGAAGTCTGTCTGCGGCCACGGGACCTCCTCCACTGAGTGTGCGGTGTATCAAATAACGCGGGACGCCAGCCGTAGTGTGTTTGGTTGGTTGTGTGTGTGTGTGTGTGTGTGTGTGTGTGTGTGGTGGATTCATGGCAGACAGACCCACTGCCTCCTGCAGTCTGGAGCTTCCTGTTGCTGCTAAAGGCGGCCTGGTTTGAATGAGGGGCTTGACGACGTCTCGCTGCAAAATGCTGTCTGCCTCGCACTGATAATAACACAACCCGAGCCCCGCCACGGTCTCTGTACACACACCACACACACTAACACACACCTCCACCTCACAGCGTCGGTGGAAACCCGCCCAAAGGAAGAAGAAGCGCTTGTTTACATTTTGCTCAGCTAACTCGTACACAAAAGCCAAGATCGCAGGCATGGTTGTGTTGATGTGAAGAGCTAACATTAACGTTATCAGCGCTCGGCCCCGTCCTGACTGGTGGGAAACAGGATGCAGTGACTGTTGCACTTGCTAGTACTGGGTGCAAACAACCGTTTGTGAAGCTCCGGACACAAACGTGTACGAGGAGACGCGCGGCTGCACCGATTTCACCAGCGCCTCCTCACTACAACCCCCCCGAAACTGTCCGCAGAAACAGCGGCTGCACATCCCGCTGCACGCAGCTTATGCAATACAAATATCGGCCTCGTTCATGTCAACTAGCTGTTAGTAGCCAATGTAAGCTAATAGCTAGCTAACATATCATGCTGGCTAAGTAGTTAGCCTATGCTAGCATGCTACATTACTGGAGAGTCCTGCACAGCAGCGTTTTATCCCAGTGTGTATATGCAGGAAAATGTGAATTCAGCTTCCCATCCACAAACGTGTGTGATTTCAACTCGATACTACACAACAAACTACAGTGAAAATAACAAAATGACGAAAAACAAATGAAAATGGCGTTGTACAGGATAACCGCCATTCCTTAACGTTACCAGAGGTCTCGTCCGCTCCGTCGTGATTTGAATTCTCCTTCCTACTGACTTTCGCCGATGAGGCCGACATGGTTGTCTTTCTGTGTGACTCTCTGGACCAGAGGTATGTCCCGGGCGGTCTGGAACTCTTCTCTGCGGGATAAAAGTTACTTCCACCTTACACAGTGCGTGTCTCGGAGCCCACGATGAGGAGGAATGAGCGCAGCTTCGCACGCTTGTTTCCCTCTGTGGCGCCCGGTCAGTGAACATATTTATTGTGCTCTACTGCCCCCGGGCGGCCGGAGTGCGACACTGCAGCCTGTACAAGCAGCACAAACTATCGTCGACGACCCGACAAAGGAAAAAATGTTCCAATATTAGCTTATGATTGGAAAAGTGTATTACAAAATCTTCCTAAATTTCCAAATGTGCCCTGGCGCTCACTTCAATCAACATGGCTGCTCTTTTATTGAAAGTGTGTCTTCTCTAATCTTTTCTTTCATTGTGTATATCTATTATAGAGCTGTTGAAGCAGTTATCCTGCCAATCATGTCACTCTGATTGGGTATAAATGGCTTTAGCTTCCTCTGAAGATGATGACTGATAGTGGAATACTTTCCAGCCAAAGTCTGTTAGTCTGGCCACATCTCAACTACTGACTGGACCGCTGAGACGTTTTGAGACATTCATGGTCACCTCATGATGAACCGTAATAACTCTGATGACCCTCTGACCTTTAACCTGGCACAGAATTGAACTTTGTCTCATATTTTAGTTCATGATGAAACACTTTCCGAACTAATCACATTCTCATCAGCCTTGCATCATGTCTTTGTTTCTGACTGTTTAAAAATGGAATGCAAATGTTTTGTTTTTGTATTTATTGTAATGCGTTATATTAACACACATCTTTCTCCAACAATAAACCGCCAGTACATATTCTTTATACACTTAATATATTGCTCTATTGTAAGTATTTTTAATCAAATTTATTTATGTTACACTTTATATTTGTGTTCCTTGCATCACAGTACTTGCTTTTTACTTTTTACTCTCTTGTCTTTTTACTTCATTTTAAAAGACAATTTTGATTCTGATTCTGAGTTAAGAGTCTTTGAGAAGAAGCTGGAGCAGATGAAGAAGATGAAGTCTCCACAGAGAGGAGGCAGCTGGTCAGTAAGATCTGTCTTGACATCTGTCCACTCGGTAACTAATGAAGAACGAGGGACACATTCACAAATTCACATCTTGTTTTGGTCTTGTAATTGTGATTTTAAGAAAGGACCTTCTATCCTTCAGGCATTTTAAATGTTTAACGTTATTCTACTTCACCTTCAGCTGTTCTTGTTGTAACTGATTCATTAGCTTTAAAGTTCTAATTGCTTTGTTTATTCCTTAGGTTTTACTGTTTTACTAAGTTGACTTGGCATTACTTTTACTACGTCTCCATATTTATGAATTTCATTTTTTCTGTGGTTCCTGGATTTTTTGTTAATTTTTTACTAGATTGGATAATGTCTCATAATAACTACCTCAATGTGTTTTCTAGTTCAAATAAAGGTTGAATGAATGAATAATTAAAGTTTAATGTTTCAGTCCCCATGTTGGCATCCTGTGGGAACAGATTAAAACTAACAGAAATAACAGAATAAACTGGTCTTTCCGACTGCCACTTCTTTCATGAAATAAATAAAATACTGTTTTATTTGGATGACATGCCAACAGCTCAACAAAAACAGCAGAACAAGTCCCCCGAGAAGCTTCTGTCAGCTCAGTCCATCTTAGACTACAGCAGCAAGTCATTAACCAGTTTGTCCAGTTCATTACTGAAGACACATGTAGGCCTATGTCAAGTCATTAACAGAAGTCACACGACCTGGTTTCACACTTGTTCAGGCAGTTTTCACAAAATGCATTCATCAGACACAATCCAGGACAGAATTGAGGAAGCTGTGCTATTTACATTTATTTTATAGCCTTGTCAATGTAATCTGGGGCCTGCGATTTTAATGCACATTACCTAACCAAGAAATGACAATTAATTTAATTTCCCTCCGGTCATAAATATCTATCTATCTATCTATCTATCTATCTATCTATCTATCTATCTATAACCTATTACTTTTTAATTATACAGCAACTCAAATACAGTTATTGTAAGATAGAACAGTTCATTATCGAAGATACATCAACAGCAGCAGAAGCCTAGGGAGATAAGGGGGCTTCACACATTAAATTTCATATTATTTTAAGGGCTTCTATCTAAAGAGGAGAGTGTACTTGGTTCAATTCTTAAACAAAATAAAGATTTCAAATTTGAAAAATGTAATTCATAAATAATGACATTAATTAAATGTAATTTTATTATAGTTTTGCATATTTGCCATACCTGCGTGAGAGGAAATCAGAGGCTTCCTGATTCAACCTCGGCAGGTGCACTGAATAATCAAATGTGATTGGCTCCTGCACCTTCGCTGTCATCCAATCCTGCTGCAGGCCGATGACGTCGGTTTTGCGTCGCCCTCCAGTTTAACTCGATTCAAACTGCCAGTCAGTTCGGTGCGAGGTGTCCACGGGGGCAGAGCCGTGGGGAGGCGGTGAGCGGCGGTGAGCGGCGGTGGCTTCACACGATCCTGTCACTTTAGCTGAACTAGCAGTGTCCGTCTTCCTGGAGCTGGTCCACCGACTGTCTGACCAGAAGACCCGGGAGCCGCAGCGGACGTTGACGCCGTGTGAATGTCCGGCGCGGTCAACTGTCAGCCACCATGTCCGGTTTGACTCTACAGGTAACTTTAATGCTAACAGTGACTACATGGCGCTAACTGGCTAAAGCAGGCGCGCTGGATTTTCCTGTTTGTCTTGTTTCCCCTCTTCTCATAGTTCCTCTGTCTCTTTGACAAACACCTGTTAACCTGAACTGTGACCATTTAAAAGAGTTTATCTTCATCCTCGACGTGACCTGAACCTGTTTCCTAAACCTGTGAAGAGAGTTTCTGATTTGAGCAAACACCAAATCTCGACTGAAAAACATCGACCTTAAATCCGTTTGGGGAAAAAAAGGATATTTCTCTGCTTCGTGCTCAGTACAGACTCAGACCTCTCAAAGCTGGACCAGATTGTCAGTTTTCAGCTGCAGAATTATGAAACAATTGAATCAATTATGTTTGAGAATAAAACACAAAATAGATTTGAACAGATTTGTACCTATCTGGTCCAGATCTAGATTAAAAACCTAAACCTAAACTCAAACCTATACTTAGGTTTATATATATACTAGACTATATATATCTATTTTGTTTTTATTTGTGTCTGACCCAAACACACATGTTCCCTTACATTACAATGGTCTCCTGTGACTAATTTATTTTATTATTATATTATTTTATTTTTAAAAACTGCCACTTCTGTCATTTGGATGTTGCACTTGGCCATATTGTGATTAATTGTTTAGCCCTAATCTAGCCTGCATCATTCCAGGTCTAGATCAAAAACCTAAAATAAAAACTAGACTATATTTCAGATTTCTAAAACTTTTATTGTAATTGTAAAAACACTAAGATGGGTTATTTCACTGCTGTGTTAATACCCAGACTATTACTACGACCAGAAGATAGAATAGATGATCTGGCAAATATATAATATAAACTCTTAATAATGAAGGACATGTCTGCAGGCAGGCTGGTGCTCAGCTGAATGGTAAAGGAGAACACAGCAGGTATCAGGGGACTAAGACAGACTACAGTACAGAGATCATCAGAGGTAAAGAAAATGAAGATGAAGCAGTGAAACAAGGTGAACATGACAGTTTGAGGACAAGTGAGAGAACAAGACAAATCAAATCTCTTATCTTATAGTAACTACATTTGAGCTAATGTGTAGTTAAAAATAATTTGGGTAAAGAGCATTAAAATCACAGGCCCCAGATTACATGAACAAGGCTATAAAACAAAAGTCAACAGCACAGCTTTCTCAGTTTTGTCCTGAGTTGTATCTAATGGCTGCACTTGGTGAAAAATTGCCTGAACAAGAGAGAAACCAGACTGTGAGACTTCATTAAGATGAGGATGGAGCGAGAACATCAGCAGATATTGAATGTGAGCTGAAACGTAGGTGAGGAAGAACAGGAAGAGCCATGCTACCAATAACAGGAGGAGGTCCTGCTTCTGACTTGGCACCAAGAGTTTCAATGGAAATGAGTGACCTCTACAGACGCAGCCCAAGATTTGAGGATCTTGGGCTCACTTCAGGTTCAGTCCTAAGACAGTGGTTCACTTGTTACTGGGGTAAATCACCATGGTAACTGATGCTGAACATCTAACCTGCTCTGGGGCTGGTTAACCTCAGAGGACCAGCTTAAGACCTGTCGACAACCAAACTACTGACGAATCAGGTACCTGGAAAAAACTGAGTCATCATTTCTACGGGAATCCAAAGGGGACAAAACAGATCACAATTAAATGATAGATAATAATGAGCAGCAGAGATTTCTACAAATCAATGGATTCATTTTGCTGTTTGAGTCTTTCCATGTGTTTGAAAATGGATCTGTTAACAGAGGAAAGTTTATCATGCTTCAGAAAGTGCTGAGACTTTGACTGGGCAGTCTGTCTGAAGATATACAGGTACAATTCAGTTTTGTAAGTAATCTGTTCATATAGAGCTGGTGTAGACTGTATTCTCTAATATTAATACAGATACACATCAATTCCCACCATGAGCAAACACTTGGTGACAGTGGCACAAAACAAACTTCCTTTTAAGAGGCAGGGAACGTTTATTTCAAAGTAAATGTCTTCAGACTGTTTGTTGAACAGATCTGGATTGTGATCTGGATCTGCACCAAACCGTACAAACTGATGTGAACACCATTCATATATCAGATTTAGATCAAAATCCAAACAATATTTCCTGATAAACTGACAAAGTGTTGATAAATGTTTTATTGCACAATGTGATGGAAACTGATAAAAGATCTGCTCCTTTTACCAGATCAACACCAACATGTAATGGGTTTGTCACTGGACAATGACTCATCCCTCAGATTTGTTCAGTACTCTTTTGCATAATCCTGTTGACAGACAAACAGTGAGATCGCAGAGACAAAAAAGCCTCTTTGAAGCTGCTGATGTAGTAACAAGCTCATCCTCTAGCTGGAGATGTTGCATCATTATTTAGTTGTTTAGTTTCAATATTTAGTCTCTTGTTGGTTTAACCTGGTTTAACTAAACTAGCTTCCCTCCCAGTCAAGTGATGCTTGTCCTGCATCAACCAGTGAACACAACCTGTGCTTCATTTCCATTGAGTGTCTGAATGGACACAGCTGATGGAGATGTGGATGTGGATGATGTTTGTTTAAAGAATGTGTTCAAGAATAACTACTATCAGACCTGGATGAGAGATCTAGATCATGTTTCTACAGCAGTAAAGTAGAAACCTTAGCAGATGTAACATGACACATAAAGACATATAATAATAGTAATAATAAGTAAAAGCACAGTGATCAAACTGTGAAGCTGCTGTGTTTTTTGTTTTGTTTTTTTTCTTCCAGAGCAGCAACCTGAAGGGTCTGGATGAGGGGGACATTCTGGACCCAGAGTTCCAGCAGCGTCTGGAAGATGCTCGGATTGTGCTCAGGCAGGAGATCCAGCGGGAGCTGAAGATCAAGGAGGCGGCTGAGAGGCTGCGGCGGGCCGTCACCAATCGCAAGAGTGCAGCCGATGTGGAGGGTCAACTTAAGGCCTCAAGCCGCAAGCTGAACAAGCTACACTGGGAGCTACAGGAGCTCAATGCCAGGTCTATGGCCACAGAAAAAGACGGCACCACAGGTAACTTTATAATTCTACTTTTCCTGATACAGCGGTAGCAGCTCAACCCATCATCTTCTCATGGAAACTCCCAGGGCCTCACCTAGAACAAATATATCACACTAACAAATCAAGATTACTGTCTGTATTTCCTCATTGACTGCTAATCCGATTGAATTCACTTGGCAGATCTTTTTATGAGTAAGTGCAGCCATTTGGAGGAGCGGTTATTGAGACCCTAACCCTTCATAAATATGTCACTGTGAGTTTGTAATCAGAACCCAGAAGCAGGCACTGCAGTAAAATGATGAAAAGGAATTGTCAATCAAGACATCTGGACAGCTGCTGTTAGACATATTGATATATTTATCACCCTCATTATTTTGAGTGGTATTGGTGATGCTCCTCTCAGGTTTAAATATTATCTGGTATGTTGAAAACTAATCTTTAGATTTCTGTGACAGAGATTATTCATGTTCTTGAGAGGACACTGCTACTCCAGGGTTGTGTCATGATACCAAAACATACACCCTTTGAATATTTAAATATATGCTGCACTCAAACAAATTACAGTCTTTAGAGACATTAACCAAACTAGTCATTTAACCCTTTAACCCCCATCATGTGACTGTTGTTACTCAGGCAGTTTGGAGGAAGAAGATAACCAGTTAGCAGAGTCGTGTCAGTGGGAAGAGGTCACGTCACCGCTGGCCAGTCGAGTCAGGACCCTGAAGAAGCAGCTCACCATGGAGACCAAAGTCAAACAGGGTGCTGAGAACATGATCCACACATACACCAACAGTTCAGTTAAGGTACAGTACAATACAGTCCAAATCACACTCATCAACACGACTTGCTTCACAACCCACTTTCATGAGACATTCCCTGATCCCTGACCATATTAACCTAACGGTGAAGTCTTAGTGCTCTTTACCCACAATGACACAAGTCTCCATCTAGAGGCCCTCTAGTGGTCTTCATTGTGGTCTTTAGTTGTCCATTTTGTTTTGCAGGACAGGAAGATGCTGTCGACAGCCCAGCAGATGTTGCAGGACAGCCGCACAAAAATTGAGTTGCTGCGCATGCAAATAGTCAAAGTCAGTCAAGCCAGAGACGAGGAGCAGGATAGTACACATGGTAAATCTTACTTTGCATGAACAGACACACCCACACAGCTCTGGTCTCAGCCTAATAGCACATGGACCCTGTCATTGCAGTAGTCTGCACATACAGTATAACTGTGAACAAAGGTGCCATATTAACTAATAAGTGGTATAAGTAAGTGGTCATAAGTGGTGGTCTGCTGGGCTTAGTACTGTATCTGAATCCGAGTTCTCCACCTGCCCTCAGGTCACACCATGGAGATGATCAGTCCTCTGGAGCTGCGGGTGGCTGAGCTCATGCACCACATGAAGATAGAGTCGGCCGTAGCAGAAGGTGCTAAAAATGTGGTGAGGCAGTTGAGTGAGCGTAAGATCCAGGACCGCCGCATACTTGCAGAGGTATGTAGCAGCTGGATAGTTCTTATTGTACATCAGGAATCAGCCTCTGACCACCACTGTGTCTGCACACAGGGTAGAAACATCAGGGGCAGATAATAGTAGTTAGCTATAGAGACTGAAGAATATATGTCTTTTAAATGCTGGGGATCGTAAACTGTTTTTCATTTTTGTTGATGACAGATTAATTTGTCTCCAGCCCACATGATTATCTTTTACATTGTGGTGGAAACAAAAACCTCTGGGGCAATGCTGCGGTTTAACATTATAGAATTAGAACAAGTTCCTTTGACAGAGGATGACAGATGCCATCAACCAGTCTAACCAGAAGCTGCGCACGTTTTAATAACAATGAGACATTGAATTATAATTAGACAGTTATTTTCTGTGTGTAGTGATTTACGTAACAAATGGTAAGAGACAACATTAGGGTGTGTGTCTATGTTGTGGCATTTTCCGGCAGAGAATGAGGAGGAACTCCTGCTCTGTGCTTCCTTAAAAAAAGTGCTGCACAAGGGTTTTTTTTTTTTTTTTCATGATAAGAATGTCTATAGCAGCATATCACCACCACCATTCAGAGTCCAGAAGACCTGCTCCCACAACTAGGCTTTTCTCTGTCTTTGGTAGTTTCTATAAGTTGATTTCCTGAAAAAGTGCTGCAGTGAAAATGCTTTTCCACTGGAAGTACTCGGAGAGGCCTCACAGAGGCGGAGTACTCTGAAAAAAGCCATTGGGTGCAGGCAGCCACATACACTCACGCCCTGCGTTAAACAATTGGAAAAAGAAGGACACAACTAAAGCAAACTCAGCTGATCAGATCTGACTGGTCTGGTTTATGTCTTGACTTGAACATGGACACAGAGCAGTACATGTTCAATTTATAGTATAGACAGTGAATATTACATCAAAAACCATTGCAATAAACAACAGGAGAACTGTTAGCAGCTGGTTGTAGCACTTTGCATATATTCATGTCATGTGCTGGAAAACAATCCAAACAATGTATAAGACTTGACAGACAGGTTGTTTATTTTATAGCAGGGATATAAAATAATAGTTATTTTCTTGTTTTTCTTTCAAATCCAGTTTCATTCAGCCTCTTCCTGCTTCTACATTTCATATTTAAACAGGTCAAGAATAAGTCAAGTCAGCTCTTTTACACCCTTCATACCATCATCTGTGATCTCAGGTCAAGTTTCATACACATTTCAGGGCATTCACCAACCAGTGCAATTTGGTAAAGGCTACACATGTGACCATACCGCATGTGTGTATGCCTTTCCCCTTTTTTTCCAACTATTATGGGCAAAAGATCAGTGTGTGTGTTGTGTGTATGTCCACTGAAACAGTTCTCCCTTTAAACACTAACAATCATACCCCACTCCCCCTTGTCTGTATTCTTGTTGCATGTCCCTCAGGCTCAGGCACGAATGCAGGAGTCATCACAGAAGGTGGATTTGTTGCGTCTCTCCTTGGAGAGGCGTTTGAGTGAGTTGCCTCATGACCATCCCAAGCATGTCGCCATTAAAGAGGAGCTAGTGTTGGGAACCTCTCCTTCCTACGGCACACCAAATAAGAAGTCCAAGGCTCCCTCCTCCTACTCCTCTTCCTTCTTCAAACCAGCTAGTTTAACAGGTAGCAATGTTTAAATTTACTTTACTTTCCTTTTTTCCTTCTTAATGACTTCATCTTTCTCTGTATTTTCTAAAGCACTGAACTGATGACTGAAACGCTGATTTTTCAGGTCGATTAGAGGTATGTTTGATGGGCTGCCAAGACCTGTTGGAGTCAGTTCCGGGCCGTGGTCGTGTGACTGCTGTCTCGACCACCCCTGGAAGCCTCTCAGATGGAAAGTCCCTGAAGGTTAGAACTGGCCTATCAGGACGCAGTGCCAATGGCAAGACAACTAAGGCTGATGAGCTGTCCTGTAAGTTAATACTCCAACTAAACCATGCTTTGTTGTGTAGGGAGGTAAAATGTTACATGTCGTCATTAAACTATTACCATGACACCCCAAATATACCACAGAAACATACAGAAGATGTGAGTAGATTTATGAGGCTCCACCACACAGAAAATAGCTCTGTGTGGTCACAAAAGTCATGGTTCTCAACCTCTTTGAGCTGTGACAACCCCTTGAGCTGAGAGGCTTTGTTTGAGAAGTCACTGATCCATATTCAACCACTTTGCAGTAGTTGGCAAATGTTAGCACCTGCAACTGTGCTGACCCACAGTTAGTCTCCCACTTCACCTGGAGGAGCCGACTCCTCCTTCCCAGATTCACACAAACTCCCTCAATTTATAAATAAATAAATTAAGACTACATTATAACATTGGTGTGGAAGAAAAATATTCATGAATTTCTTATTTATTTTTATTTTTAAACCTTCCTGTTACCACTGGGAGAGGCTGCTCTAAAAGCCAAGGCCAAAACTCATAATTATGATATACTATCTCATAATTATGGGAAAGTATCTTATAATCATGAGATAATGCACTACAGACTGATGTGGCAGAATCATTAGGTTTTTAAGATGTCTTCAGTGTCAGTGAGCCACTGGTACAGAGTTTTAAAAAATAATTCGATGTACCTAATTTTCCAAAATTAAAACAAATGCCGGCAGGTATCCATGGAATAACATTTTCTAAGATCCTTTGTTGGAAAAAAAACTAAACTAAAAGGTCGCACATAGTCTAAAGGTAGACCTCCATGTGTTCTTTCATTATAAAGCAGGTCTAGGTTCTATATCAATACTGTGAGAGTATCAAAGGCCTCAGTCCACAGAGAAATGCTCACAGCCTGTTTTCAGAAACTGAGCCTAAAACCAGCTGTTAGGACTTCTGGGACTTTGTGATGTCACAACAAAACAGGCACTGCCCTCAGCAATGCCCACAAGCTCCACCCATAAGCTCCACCCACCTGGACCCTCCATCCAACTTACTTCATTAAGAGCGCAACACAGAATGAATGAATCAAGAGAAACCCAGACCCTCTCTTCTGATTGGCTGGCTGACTGACCTGTTGTTACTAGAGCTCAGCCTGAGAGAGGAGATGTAAAACTACACTGAGATGGTTTTTGGTTCTTCAAACCACAAATGTATCTTCTTATGGAGACCAACACTCACACTGGAGAAGTTAAAATATGGGACCTTTTAATTTATATTGCTCTTTAAGCTCATCCTTGTAGATCTTATATTTATAGATATAAAACAGGTAAATCAGGAGATGCCATATTGCCTCTGTCTTCATAAGAAATGATGCTTGACTGTAATTATGAGATATGTGTAATTATATCGTGTAATTATGAGATGATGAATCATAACTTTGAGATACAGAAGTAAATACACAATGAGGTCTGTCTTCTGTATGGGTATACTGCCTATAAAGCTTGTGTTTCCTTCAATCATCACTATGACCTCACAGAAATATCAACTGAATGTCTCTTTCCTCAAGGAGTGACCTGCTGGACAGTCAGAGGACACTGTTCAAAGACTGTCTGTGTTCACACTCTGTGCCGTTACAGCAGCTAACACGATCTCTCTCTATTTAAAGCAGCCTAATACAACCTGTGTAGCCTTTATTAGCTGCTGTGTGTTTCACTTTGCATCTTTGTGTTTGTGTCAGCGGAGATAAGTGCTGTACTCAAGGTGGACAACAGGATCGTGGGACACACACACTGGAGACAGCTGGGAAAAGAGGCCTGGGGCCAGAGCTTCAGCATTGAGCTGGAAAGGGTCAGTGACTCTCACTTCATTACATCTGAGCTACAGTTTCTGGTTAGCACTCACAGTGAGAGGGTTCTGGGTTCTGTGTGGATTTTACATCTTCTCCCCAAGTCGGCGTAGGTTTCTTCCCACAGTCCAAACACATACAGGTTAACTCCTGAGTCTAAAACATCTCAGCAGCTCTCCACCAATCAAGTCTTTACTATAGAGACCATCAGAGACACCGAGTTACAGACATGTAAGCCTGCTGGAGTCTGACTGACAGCAACACTCTGAGAATAGGGGGAACGAGACTCTCTGGTCTAGTGAGACAAAACTCCAAACACTAATGGACACCTAAAGATGACAGTTCAGACAATTCACATCGAATCCGTCAGAGCCTCAGAGGATCTGTCGCTGGAGGCTGTAACTGCTGCCAGTCCTGGTTTAACATAAAAACATCTCTCCTCCTTTATTGGCACCTTGAATCAGACATTAAACAATGATCACTGTCCAGAAAACCACTGGTCTTCTCTATCACTCCAAATGCTGAACATCTGTTAACAGCACAGACTATGACTCTGGTCCCTCTGAGTCTTTGATAGTCTCGTGTAATTCCAACACTAATCCTCTCACATTTGCTCTAATCTGGTTTGAAGCACCACTGCTGAAGACTTGGGTTTAGCTGAGTTCATGACTCCATCAGGGTTTTATCTTAGCTTGAGCTCAGAGACAACAAACATGGGGTAGGCAAAGAGATGCTACAAGCTACTTCAATACCCAGATGGAGCCTGTCAGATGAATCAGAGCTTTAAAAAATTCATCCAAACTTCACATCACAACTTCCACAATGTGAAAGTGAATGAATTTAATATAAATTCTCAGCACTGTGGTCCTGAGTCTGGTGATTAGATGTTTGTTTCTGAAATGCATGCTTGGAGTTTTTTTTTTTTTTTTTTTTTTGCAGTGATGATTCAACCAGGAGTAGAAGTATAGCACTAGTAACTTTCTAATTACACAATGCATGTAACGTTGACTATTAGAGAAATAAATTTGACTTTTACTTCCAGAAATCTGTAACTTTTTATGAAACTCAACACTGAGTCCCCAGAGTCCCCAAATAATCATCCAGTCTTTAAGGGAAAGAAACGCATAGAAATGAGAAATGTGTGTTGCTCCATGATGTAGTATGTGTTGATGAAGTGTGTGGATCCAGTCCAGGGAGCTGGAGATCGCTGTGTACTGGAGAGACTGGCGGGCGTTGGGTGGGGTGAAGTTCCTGCGGCTCGAGGACTTCCTGGATA
This sequence comes from Rachycentron canadum, assembly GCA_038496675.1. Classification (NCBI taxonomy): domain Eukaryota; kingdom Metazoa; phylum Chordata; class Actinopteri; order Carangiformes; family Rachycentridae; genus Rachycentron; species Rachycentron canadum. Next base: position 3,294,655 of record CM076666.1, read on the forward strand.
ACCAGCGACATGGCATGTGTCTGCATCTGGAGCCTCAGGGCATCCTCTTCATCGAGGTTCTCATTCTCATTTCTAACCTGAAATTTGACACCTGTGTGTCTGTAATTAAATTACACTTCGAAACAATAAATCATGAACACGTTCATTTCAGAGATGAGGGTTTTTTGGTTTTTTTTTTTTGTTTGTTTTGTTTTGTTTTGTTTTTTAAATGTTCAATAATTTTGTTCTTATATTATTACTGCTCCACCATAAAAATAAAATTTTTAAAATAAATAAATAAATAATTCGGGTTCAGGGGAAGGAACCTAAACCTCAGCTGCTCTCGTCATTTCCAGGTGACATTCATTAAGCCTGTCATCGAGCGGCGATCTAAACTCCAGAGGCAGAGGAGGATTTTCCCCAAAGAGAAAGGTAAAAACATTTATTAATATTGTTTTGTATCAGTTTTTCATATGAGCTTTATTTGTTGATATGATCTTGTTCGAAATCAGCCAGGCTGTGGTCTGAATTAGTGTGTGTGTGTGTGTGTGTGTGTGTGTGTGTGTGTGTGTGTGTGTGTTGAACTCAGTCCAGGTTTGATCTCTTTATGTCCCTCTCCTCATAGGGAAGGACTTCCTGCGTGCTGCCCAGATGAACATGAACTTTGCCACGTGGGGTCGTTTGATGATGAGCATCCTGCCTCCCTGCAGCTCCCTGGAGCCCATGAGTCCTCCATTAGCAGGCACAAACCCTGGCTCCACCCCCTCCACCTCTCAGTCACGGTAAGACTGTGACCCAGAAACACGTCTCTGACAGAGCTGTTTCAACAGGGACTTATTAATGTCTTTGTGTATCTCTCCACTGTGACTTGAGGCTATTTATCTACCCACTCATATTTCTGAGACTAGAGAGGATGTGACTCCAGTGGACGGCAACATTATCACTGACCCGCACTCAGAGTTAAGAGTCAGACACAGAGGTTTTATAATGATGATATGATGAAAGGGGAACAGTGTTGATCTTCAGTGTTTTTTTTTTTTTTTTTTTTTTTTATTGAAAAATCCCACGAGTTAAACCAAAACATTGATATATCCTTTTAACAGAAACTGTATCTGTTATCTTTGTCCAGAAACTTTTAAAACACATCAGTGAGTCTCGTGTCACTATTCATCATCATGAACACTCAATAGATTCTCAGCCTCGCACACACTGTTCTGCTGCCACAAATACTCACTAGAGCACCAAATGTGGATTAATCCACTGCTGGAAATAGTCCCAAATTGACTCAGAAGATTTATTGTATGTCTTTAAAATGTTTTTAAAGACAAGAGTGTAAAGTTGAAGCAAGAGTCAATAAATAATCATTAAAATAATTCTGGAAAAACTTATTTATTTCTATTTGTAAGTTTTGCTATTGCTACATAGCTAACGTTAGCGTTATCAGCTGTTTAATTATCTGTCTAGAAGAAACGCCAACATCTGTCTCCAGAGGTGGAAACAAACACCAATGTCAACTCTTGTCACTATCACCTAGCATGCTAACCACCTAGCCCAGCCAGTCTCATCACTTTCTGATAGCGACTCACTGTAGCTTCTGGACTCCAGAGTTTTCAGCTGTTAAAACAGCTATAGAAACGCAGTTTGACCCATTTCAGTCTGAAAACTCCAGGGCTGTGTTGTGGTTTGGACGGACAGACGGACCCCCAAGGTCGCTCCCTGATTGGGTCTCATCAGCCCTGACTACCAGTGGTGAAACGGCCTGGAGGATGAACTACAGTGTTACTGAACTTGTTGTATTTGTGGCAGCTGTTGTTCAGTTCAGTTTTGTATTATAAAAACTGCAGCTGTCTTTGTTGAGCAATATTTTTCTGTAACTAACAAACTGTAGAGACAATCTGTTTCCTGTTTACATCAGCTTACACATGTTCAGGGTACTTAAAGGGATTAGTATGTATGTGTTTTCAGGTGTGTTATGAATGGAGATCATTTCTAATATGGAGCTAAAACCCTCGTTGGGACAGAGACATGTTTAGTTTTAAAATGGTATGTCTATGAATTAAGATAAAGGAGGATCTGATAAATGACTAACAAAGGTATAAGAACAGTCAAGTGTTTGTTATATTGGGTGTTTTTATTTTTATTTTTTATTTTCTTCATTGTAAACATTAAAAAAAACTTAAATATTGTAGAAATGCAGAGAACAAGTGTCTTTGGTTGTGGAAGATGCTGCCGAAAGACATTTAGGAGATTAAAGTTGTGTCAGTGAAGCAGCATCACCACAGAGAGGTGTCAGTGTAACGCAGTCCCCTTCCTGTTCCTCTCAGAGAACCTGCTGTAATGAGTCTGAATTTTGCTGAAGAACAACCCAGATCTCCACATCGCTCCAGAAGAAACACTAAAGACTCTCCACAGGTGAGCCTGTCACTGTAACAATGGCACCATCACTGAGAGCAGGTACATAAAACACCGGTGGTTTTCTTCTATTCACTGTCAGTTAACATCTCTGCCTGTTCACCTCCCTGATCAAAGTCTCCAGGTGCAAACAAGAGCCCAAAGCCCAAGAGACAACCCTCCATCCATCCATCTCCACAGTAAGTCCAACAGGGAGAATGTGGAGCTCAGTGTTTCTGTGGGGACAGGGTCCTTCCTGAAATACTTTAACATGCATGCAAAACACGCAGTTCATTCACTTCTTTCACGTGTTAAGTTGCAGTCGGATGATAAAATCGTATAGATGCTAATTTGTGAATTTATTAAAAAGGAACTGAAATATGACCTTGACAGAAGTATTCAGACACTTCACTTTGACTCTTGGAATTTAACTCCAGTTCAGTTTTGATACAATGTTTTTGTGATTCTGATGAGATGAATTCAAACCTAATAACCAATTTCATTTCCCTGCTTATGTGCAGTGTTACCTTCATCCTCTAATTAATCTCAGCCCGCATTAGGGTTATTTGCTTCTATCTGTAATAATTTAACATAAGTTCTGTTCAGTAACCGATAAGTCACATAACAACTTTACTGTAGTCTAACTCTTCCCGGGCCGGTGGGTTGGTCAAATGGCTGTGATTGGCTGGATGAGTGCAGGTCGCCTGCAGAATGTCCAGTCAGCAGAGTTCACCACAGATTGACTCCATTCAAGATGCAGAAACCTCTCAGAGCAGATCCAGAGAGATGGAGGAACCTGCGTCTGAAAACTTCTGTTGAAGCAGTGACTTAAAATAAAACATATACATGACACAGTCTGTGACTCGTGAGCACAGGACACAGTATAAACAAGTAGATGTCTGTTAAAACAGTTCCATGTGCTGAAGATCTGTGTGTCCTTGTGCAGCAGGATTGAAGGTCTACAGATGGAAGACTTCAACTGCATTTCAGTCCTGGGAAGAGGTCACTTTGGAAAGGTACGCATACAGCTGGTTGGCTTCCTGTGAATGTTGCCATGTTGTGATTGAAATTCTTGTGAACTGAAGATGAGTTTGGATGTGTCAGATGACGCACCAGAAAGTGACGAGCAGAGAGTGAGGAATAGTCGGGCCACACCAGTTTGTGAAGATGTCTGACAGTAGGTGAATATTTCCAGGTTTTACCACAACTTGTTCCAGATAAGGTTAAAATCTGTTCTATTAGTTTTGACTTCACATGGGCTGATTATTGATCTGATCTCTGTTATCACATCTATCAGAACAAAGATATAATAGGACTTTAAAATCATGTGAAAATGACCAGCAGACTATTACTTCATTCTCCAACACTCTCCATGTTCAGGTTTATAAAAAAAATTCTCTCCAGTTTTGAGGTTAAGCACAAACACAGAGACAAATAACATCGACTTATGCCAAGGTTATGGAAAAGACAATAAAAAGAGAAACAAATTAATAAATTCACAGATAAGTCACATTGTTATGATAATAACCATCACAAGGAGCTTTGTCCGTGGTATTCCGACATTTTCACTGCTTGCTTTAGCAAACGTACAGGGTTGTATGGTCCTGATATTGGTTGTTGATATTATTGTAGCACAGGGCTCCACACACTAAAGACTTTATGTGGTTTGTTGATATCTCAGCCTCTCAACATGTTGACTCCCATCAGTACTCTCCACCGTGTCTCAAACGGAGGGGGTGAGTCAGATTTTCACAACTTCAAAATACATCTCTTAGCACTCACTATGCTGAAAACCAGTCATGGACTTTCCAAACAACGTTGTTTCAGGATCAGTGGTTTAAGTGACCCCAAGGACCTTAGAATATTTTCTGTTTGCATTTGCTTTCTACCTCCTTATCTATAAGACCTTGTATACGCCTGCCATGGAGGATAGAAGTGTCTCTGGCTGGACACTATCAGATATAACAGTGTCCAAACACTAACCCATTGTACAACACAGTGAAGATGAGGTTTAGGAAAAGAGGAGGAAGGAAATCCTCCACACGTCAGGAGGGGTGATTTAACCAGGAAACTGCAGCTGAATACTAATAATAAAATGAAGGTGAAGATCGTCCTCATGACCTCAGTACTCATGTCGTCACAACAGCCTGTCTGTGTCCAAACCAGGAACCTTAGTTACATATCTCCTCCCTCAGCTCCTGTCAGATCTCAATAATTTAACCAGCAGACATGAAGCTCACTGTTGATCAGACATTTCTCCTGATCCCAGGTGCTGCTAGCGGAGTATAGAAGGTCAGGCAAACTGTACGCCATCAAAGCCCTGAAGAAAGCAGACATTGTGACACGTGACGAAGTGGACAGGTAAGAAACCCCACAGCTTATGATCAGCTGAGGCAGCAGGGCAGCTTTCATCTCATTGGTGACCAGCTCTGTGCGTGTCTGTGCCCAGCCTCATGTGTGAGAAGAGGATATTCGAAGTGATCAACACCTCTCGCCATCCCTTCCTGGTGAACCTTTACGGCTGCTTCCAGACCACAGACCATGTGTGCTTCGTGATGGCCTACTCCCCAGGAGGAGACCTCATGACCCACATCCACACCAGCATCTTCACTGAGAACCAGGCCCGGTGAGCCCACGTTGCTCCTTCAGCCACAGTCCACTGACACCACCATGATATCGTCTCTGTCTCATCATCACGTCTGTGTTTTCAGGTTTTACTCGTCGTGTGTGCTGCTGGGTCTGGAGTTCCTCCACAAAAACCACATAGTGTACAGGTGAGTCCTCCTCACGCTGCTCTCAGAACAGTGTCACCTCACATCTCGTGTGTTTGGAGTATGTATCATAGTGTGTGTGTGTGTGTGTGTGTGTGTGTCAGGGACCTGAAGCTGGATAACCTACTGATGGATGCTGATGGTTTCGTCAGGATAGCAGACTTTGGTTTGTGTAAAGAAGGTAAAGATGTTTTTAAAAGATTTTAAAGAAAGTAAAACTTCATGTGATCAAACTATTGAATCATCAGTGATTTCCTGATTGGATCTGGTTCAGGTCTTGATAAGAGCTGGTTCAGGTCCTGACAGGTCTCTGTGTGATCAGGTATTTTCTAATGACATCTGTAACTTATCTGGATGTTCTCACTCATGCTGAGTCATCACTGCGTTGTGTGCAGGGATGGGCCACGGCGACCGCACCTCGACCTTCTGTGGCACACCTGAGTTTCTGGCTCCTGAGGTCCTGACAGACAACAACTACACTCGCAGCGTGGACTGGTGGGGGCTGGGGGTTCTCATCTACGAGATGTTAGTGGGGGAGGTCAGTATAATCTGAACCAGAACCAGGTTTGTTGCCAAGTGGTTTTTTATACGATGGATTTGCTCTTTTGTTTTGGTTCATAATAAGAAACATATATATATATATATATATATATATATATATATATATATATATATATAATACAAATATGTACAAAGTGCAAGGCTGGAGGGCATAACCACTGATCCTCAGGGGCCCCAAAGACCCCAGATTCACTGTGTTGCAGGTGTCAAATAGATGAACTGCAAATATGCAGCAATAAAAACTGAGCAATAAAAAAAAGATGTTAGAAAGGAGTACACGCTATATTCACTTTTCCATCAACTCATACATACGTCTTTGGTGGCATTTTGTTTGCTTGTGCACTGTATCAGCAACAGACCAATCAGAGCACGTACAGTTACTATGGTTACAGCGGCTGCCAAAATTGCCCATGATTTATATTTGTGTTATCAACTCAATGTGACATCTGTGAACATTTAGAGTCATGTTCTCTGACCCAATGTGTATGAGGCCAATTTAATCAATATTACATAAATAATTAAATACAGCTATGAAAAAAATGAATTGGCTAATAAATGTTGAAATATATAAATGTAAATACATAAATATAAAATAAATAAACATTTACAAATGCATTACCCAATTAATTTATTTTTGGATTATTTCCATAGCTCTATATATTTATGTATGTATTGCAGCAGGGCGCAGCTCTAATCATAAAGAAGTCATCATATTAAAATGCTGGTTAATATTTTGTCTTAATAAATGTCCTCTGTCTTCCTGGTGTCCATGAAATGATCTGTCTGACTCTGCTGCTTTAGTGAGAACCAGGCCTCTGGGTTGTGTCTCCCTCCTTTGACAGTGGACGTAGATGATGAATGTGTCTGTTCTCAGTCTGACAGCAGGATCACAGTTCAGCTGAGTATTGAGTTGCTCTGTTCTTCTTCAGTCCCCGTTCCCAGGTGATGATGAGGAGGAGGTGTTTGACAGCATTGTCAATGATGAAGTCCGCTACCCTCGCTTCCTCTCCCCTGAGTCTGTGTCCCTCATACAGAAGGTTGGACCTGAATCTTTCACGGGTGTTTTCCCACAATGCTTTTAGACACAGTTAAAACCAGGATCAAAATCAGAAACGCTTCAGTGTGTCCTGTTGTACTGACTCCACATCCATTGCTCTCACTGTTTCAGCTGCTGCAGAAAAACCCTGAGGTGAGACTGGGAGCAGGAGAGGGGGACGCCTCAGAGATCAAGAGACACAGATTCTTCCAGGTCCTTATTCTGCACTAATCACTGCACCATGTTCACTGAAATAGTTGAAAGACTCAGAGGTTTGGGTGCTGTCTAAGTACCAGTGCTTTGAAGATTTGAAGACTCAGTTGAAACTGTCAAAGACATAACTGAGCAGGAAGTGGAGCTGCTGAAAGAGGCTGCTGCTGCTGCTTAAGGTTTATAAACTGAAGTGTGTTGCATCTGTACAGTAACAGCAGAGACACTCTGAGTTAAAGAATAAGACATTAAGTGTCAGCTGATGTGTAACAACTGAGAGCTGGTGAGGTGTCAGGATAAGGGAAGATGATGATGATGATGTTGCTACATCATCAACTAAGGTTTAATTTTACACCAACTCGAGCGACAACAGCACTTACTACAGACTGACTTCAAATTAATGCAGCAAGTTTTAGTCTCGGTGTCTGTATGTAACAATGTTTCTAGATTTTAGTCATTTCCAGGACAAGTCTGGAAAATTTGTTTCCATTTTGTCCCTGTTGTTTTCTAAAATCCTAAATTCTGTTTTACCACTGAAGAGGAAGCAAGACAAATACAGTAGTTTGCCACAGTCATAGAGTTCATGCTGTACTAAAGTCATTTAAAGGTCAATGTCCATGTGGTCTTTGATCATAAATCAGGTCCAGGTTCTATATTAATACAGTGAAAGTGTCAAAGGTCTCAGTCCACAGAGAAATGCTCACAGACGGTTTTCAGAAACTGAGCCTTAAAACCAGCCGTCAGGACTGGAACTTTGTGATGTCACAACAAAGCAGAAATCACAAATTTATCTTCATGTGAATATAAACGCTTCAGATAAAACGCTGGAGAAGTAAAAACAATGTTTTCAGATGTATTAAATCAATAGCCTGTAACAACATGAATGTTTGTCGGGGGAAATAATTGCTTTGTAAAACTGTGACCTGCCAGTCATTTCTGCTGTTGTGTGTTGACAGGGGACCGACTGGGACACTCTCCTGGCAAAGAAAGTGAAACCGCCATTTCTGCCCGTCATCAGGGCGCCACAAGACGTCAGTAACTTCGATGAGGAGTTCACTCGCCTTAAGCCGGTCCTCACCCTCCCACGAACGCCCTGCATCCTAACGACCGAGCAGCAGGAAATCTTTGCTGACTTTGACTTCTCCTTCATGAGCTGACCTGAGGGGTCTGCGTCGCCTCACCTCTGTCAGCCGGCTCCTTTTTTATACAAACCACACTCTGGCCTCTTTCAGGGCCACCAGCCGACACCATCGTCTTTGTGGACCGTTTCCTGCCCTTCACTGCCGCAGTCTGACCCTCGCTGCCTCTGGTTGACAGCGTTTGTTTGGGGCTGATTGTTTCTGTGCTGGGATGATTTTTTTGTTTTATATATATGGATATTGTGCCAGTGATGCTCAGCACCTCAAAGTTCAACTGTAAATATCTGAGCTAAATGAAAACAACTGAATGAAACATTTCTACTCTGATTATTGTTATTAAATAACCTGTTTTATATTGTTGGGGTGAGATGTACTGATATACATATAGTCACTACAGCTGCTTGTGGATTTTTTAAATAAGAATCATGACGGTTATATTAAACTACATGAAGGAAATATGAATAAACAGATCTGCTGGACTCTGAACAAGCAGGAAACTTCAAAGTTTTATTTGACGTATTTTCAAAGTAGTAAAAAACACTGCATGACAGTATTGCATATAATTCAGAAGTACATGATATGAGTTAATGTAAATTCATATAAACCAGGGCTCTGACTAACAACCACTGTCTAATCGGAGGCAACCTGCTGTGTACATTTAATCCAACACCACGTTTATTGCTGTTTTAATATTGCACGAGGAAAAGCTCAGACAGAAGAACCACAGGTGAACAGCACTCAGACCTTCTTCAGTTACTCTATTAAAACACTCATAAAAAACTTTAAAAATGATTCACGATATAAAATAGCTTGAAATGCTCCTGTACATCATGGTTGGATTCAAACAACAGTACAGTACAGTACGTTATAAATTTACAAATAAATGAAACAAAAAAAAAAAAACAGATTTTCACTTGGTCTGACAAAGTGGACCCTGTAAACCCCCTGAATAAATAACAGCTACACAATTTTATCACATGAAAACAAATTTAAAAGAAAAAATCTCCAGCTTGTTGATTGGGATCTGAATCCAGAGAGACCAGAACTGACCCCACATCTGGATCATCTACCCGTACCCCTAAAACAAACGCTTTACACAAATGATGCAGAATGTGACACGAATCAGGAGTAAACTTCTAATAAATATAATAAAGTAACAGTCTATTAGTCAAGTTCACTGTGTAACACACAAGTCAGTGGAAGCAGGTGGGATGTGGGTGCATAAACAGTAAAGTGCTGCAGACAGCCGAGGATTCCTCTGAGCAGAGGCTGCTGCAGAGCTGGTGACCTGCCTGTTCACAGAGATGTGAGTCTGAGTCCGAGGACTGTTTTCATTCTGCTGACACATGAAAAACAGCAGGACGTAGAACAATGGAACATAACAACAGCAAGAGAACACAAGCAAGCAACCCACAGAACAGGGACGTTCAAGAAGAAGAGGGGATGGAACAACACAAGAGCCTATATAAAGGTAGACTACACACGGGCAGATTATCCCGTCACATTGTGGTCAAGTGTGCGAACCATGTGTGAGAGCTTGTCGTCTCAGTCTGTCCATGCTTCTAGACTTGGTCGCTGCCCTCCCTGAAGTACACCTGCTCCCACACCACCGTGCCCCACACGCAGAAGAAACCCCAAAGGTTGTGGAAGGTGCCGCGGTCAAAGGGGTTTTCATCGGCGCCGCAGTGTTTGAGGTAGGAGATGCGGTGGCGCGACATGAACTCCCAGGTGGTGGTGTTGAGAGACACCAGGTAGAGGTGGGAGCCGAGCAGGAGCAGCACGATGAGCGACAGCAGGGCCACCAGCACAGCCACAGCCAGCAGCATGCCGTTGGTGCGCAGCCACAGCTGCCAGGTGGGTGCGTAGCTGAAACCCGTCCTGAGGAAACAAGCAGGAAGAGAAGTGAGGCCTCGCAGCTGCAGAGCGAGTGTGCCTGCAGACAGTGACAGAGCTGTACTGACCAGGCTATGTGCAGCCCCCACAGCAGCACCAGCAGCTGGACGGCCAGGTAGAGCACAAACCAGCGGTGGTTCCTCTCGCCAACACAGTTCTCGATCCAGGGGCAGTGGTGGTCATAACGCCGGACACAGTGCTGACACGTCTGGCAGTGCTTTGATCTCATTGGCTGCTACTTGGAATAAAGATTATTGTATTTAGAGGAAACACAATGTATTAAAAAGCCACTGAGGCTTCAGGTCTAGTGCTGTAGTTGTATTTACAGAGCTTGGTCGCCATTGAAATCACGTGTCTTAGAGGATAAAATTGACAATAAATGGAAAAAAAAAAATAAAAAAACAGAAAAACTCTGTCCTGAAACAATAGTTTTGGAGAAGTTAGGCAGGGGCTCGGCTCAGCAAGTCCTGCTCCATTGTTGGCTCACTAACTACACTGGTTTACATTCTGACCCTGGACTGTGCCTCTAATCCTCGAGGATGTTACAGACACAGTGGACAGGACAAACACTGACATAGTCTCTCTGCTGTGACAGACCTGACTCCTGCTCCATCACACGATGTCTTGTGTAGGGTGAGTGTGTGACATAGAGCTGTGCTGCTGTTATTCTATACCACTGAGGCATCCTGTAAGTGCTGGGCACAAGTGTCACATTTCACCTGAGCGTGACACAGGCTCCACAGAGAGATGACAAATGACTAACACCACACCCACTGTCATTGACCTGCAGGAGTTTCAAACAAAAACATCTCGGCCCAGTATCCTCAAGCTCCTTCCAGAGGGTGACATCTCAGTCACTAACTTACATTATCCCTTGAAACATATGGTCAAAGTTCTGAAATTGACAACTGAGCAAACACTGTTTGTGAAACGCAGCTGAAAGCTCCATGAAGAGCTGGTAAGAAGACCTGGAGTTTATTTATTTATGTCAAACTGTTTCCAAAGTCAAGAATAAATGTTCACACTCAAATAGAAAATGCTGAGTGTGACATCAACCGCGGCAAGGTTTTTTTGTTTTTTTTTTAAATAAATTGTTAAAGCTTTTGTGAAGAAATAAAAATAACTTAGCACACCATATGTGGTGACAAAATTTGACTCCTCCAAACACTCGCCTCAGAAATCTCACTGTCTTTTATCTAACTCTGTCTCTAACATGAGTCAAAACAACCTTGTGCCCCATGAACCCCCTTGTCAGCTCATCAGGCGCATGGCGGGCAGCGTACCTGCAGCAGACAGTGGCCACAGCGGCGCTGACGCAGGGACTTGGTGGTGGGTGGGATCATGTCCTGCTGCTCCTCTGTCACTCCCAGCATGAACTGGAACAACACAGGAGACAAACTGGTCAGAGAAGACACTTTCATTATGACCTGTTGTTTGTTTCGAAATAACATGTTATCATCTGATTCAGAGCTGACAGTGCACTGACATCCTCCTATTCTCTGTACAAATATACATACATCTATACACACACCAACATTAACAATCAAATACATATTGAAGATTTCCTCAGTTGAACAGAACAAGAGCGAAGCAGTGACTGAGTTGTAGACAACAGCAGCATCATGTCTTTAATTTATGATGAACCTACTGTGCATCCACTGTGGCTCTGTACCAGACATTGCCCAGATTTATTATTGATCACTTCTAGAAAAGCTTTCAAAACAAGAAAACAGTGGGAACCATAATAAAAATACATTTTTCCAAAGTCAATTTGTTGAAGGGTAAAAATTCAGCTACTTGATCCAGGAACAAGTTGAAGATTTGTTTCTAATGTACATACACACTTCTGGACCTTCATCAGCAGATACTCACCACGACTCGCTGTGGTACCTTTGTGTATTTGATAAAATCAAAATCTTTGACTTTACTTCACAGTTTATTTCTCCTATATACTGTGAGTATTAGATTACTCCTCATAGTACATAAGTCCTCCTCCCTGGACTGGAGATGAACTGTCGACAGTGATGCATCAAATGAACAAAACCTGCACTGCAACACAATACACCTGCAACACCAGGAGGAGGCAGAGATGCTGTCATCTGAGATCAATGCAGGTCCCTCAGGTCAGAGGAGCCACCTGCACTCGACTAAATGTCATTTTAATTATGATAACTAAATATATCCATCACAACATCTGTTCAACTGCCTTTACAGACACTATCAAACTATTCCAGCTGCCTCTTTGACTCTTGAGTCTTTGTCATGTCAGAAATGAACGTCGGGCTCGTCGATCACCTGTAAATCGCTGTCATCAGACAAGATGAATCCCGGGTCCATCAGAGAAACGGCGAAGTAGAGCAGCACCGACACCAGCACCAGCAGGACGAAGAGCACCGGCTGCACGAGCCGGCCCGTCTCCTCCTGCCTCCTCAGCTCTTCAACCACAACACACGGAGAAGTCATGGTGATGATGATGATGATGGTGATGATGATGATGATTTAACCCAGTAACACACACTCCAGTCCCAGGACCGGACCAGTCTGAGCAGTAGCTGTTTCCTAAGCTAATGCGCTGTTAGACACGAACCATTATCTTGACATACTCAGTGTGTATGAGCTCTGATGTTGGGTTTACCTGTATCATGGAGGAAGAGTATCAGCGTGACGACCCATGTCAGAATCACATGAGCTGTTCTCACCAGAAAACCTGAGCCGAACACATTTTTGAACATGGTCCTAACATGTTAGAGCCGCCATCGGGCTTCGGAAGGACAAGCGGCTACCGACCGTTAAAACCACCGACGTGAAGTTCCCCAGGACACCGGGACCCCGCGTCACACAGCGAGCTCGCGGTAACGTCGTCACAGAATTAACGGTCGCACCGAGACCGTCTGCGCGCGCTCGCCTTATTAGTGTCGCGCGAAGTCTGAATGAAAACCCCTGAGGGCGGAGGTGAGCCTCTAGTCAAAGACCCCGCTGTGGAGGTTGCGGCGCTGACCTCGCCACAAACAGTCCGCTCCATTTAACGCATTTGTTTTTGTTGTCGTTCCTCACGGATCTTATCTCTGATTGGCCAGTGTCGGTCACGAGACAGTCCAGGGTAGGGTGGCCGGGAGGGTCAAAAAGCCCGAGGACTCTCTCTGGGTGACTGGAACAGTTTGTTCAGTCCGACAACACAGATGATCAACATTTCTCCAGGGACATGAAATGGACATGAACATCAGAAATTTAACTCTGTGAAGAAACAATGTTTATTTCTATATTTCTTTCCAAATTGCACCCACGCAATCATTTAGCTGACTGGGTTATGGAGTATCCACTTTTTCTTGATGGATCTGGATTTACCTCTGGAACTGAGTCTATATCTGGGTCTATAGCTATGACTTGTAAAAAATGGTAGATTTCATAACAATGAATGTGTTGGCTATTTTAGACCAAGATCCAAATTTTATTTCTTGCCAAATGACAAAAATGTGGAAAGATTTCTAATCTCACAATGTTAAGAAGTGATCAGGATGTTCTACCTTCAGAGACAGGGGCCATGTGAAACCAGACCATGGTCACTGTTGGGCAGGTGACGTGGAGACAACTTTCTCTTAAAACGTGCATCATTCAGTGAAATAAGGCATGTTTACTTCAAGTAGATCAGTTCTGTAACTAGAAAAATTTAAAGAAATAAATGACATTTCAACATTGAAAATACTCCCTGGAGAAGCAAGATCTGCCCCATAAAAGACAACTCACACAACACACAAATAATATACTTAAAATATATAATTAACATATACATGTATTTCATCCTGTGTGTTGTTTGTTGCACTTTTAGAAACTGGCAATAAAACACCTTTCAGTTCAACTGAACTGATGAAAAATTCCTAAATCTGCTCCTTAAACAGATCAGCATCACTGGAGCATCACTCAGGACCCAGGCCTCCACAGTGCAAACTGGTTCAGTACTTTTGTTTGATCCCACTGGCACAAACCACCCTGGTTCAGGTAAAAGGTGATTAAATGTAATGGAATGAATAAATGACCAGACAATAATTAAAACTTGTTTTATAAGTCTGAGGTCTGGTTGTCCCTTGTTATTGCCTTCTTATCTGAAACAGTGATGAAAGGGTCAGGATCAGGACAGGGGACTGTCAAACAGCTGACCAGAGGATAATAACACCTGGTTTTTGGTTTATTTCATCAATGTGGGGACAGATCATTTTCAGTGCACTGGATTAAACAGTGGTCAGCAGGTTCAGCAGCTTCACAGTCCACTTTAACGTCAACTCCACAGATCCCTGGGCAGAGGACATGGCTGTCAATCAAATCAAAGCCCAGGTGCTAAGTGACCAGAAGCTGCTGGTTTTCCAGGAGCAACTGTCTCACTCGTCTTTGTCACCAGTTTTATTTTCACTGTGTTTCTACTGAAATCTCTGATTGAATCTACTTTTCTTCTTTTTTTAAAAAGTCTTTTGAATTGTTAAATGAAACAGTTCATGGCTCCAAAACTGAGCAAGGAGGATTTCTATGACTCATTGTGAATCAATACAATAATCCTCAAAATAACTGGCTAACATGAACTGAAACACTGGTACTTATCCTGAGAGAGTTGAAAATGAATTAGAGTGCAGCAGGTAGAGGAGAGGAGAGCGGACACAGCTCAGATCAAGTTAAACAGTGTTTATGTAAATGCCCACTGATTGTTGATCCCTTATTCATTTTCAAGTGATCACACCACATGATCCTACATAAGTGACAGTTACAGGAGATGAATGAAATGTTTGATAAGATCATCGTCACACAACATTTACACAGCTCCATCAGAGATTGTCTTCACTGCTCTGAGATCAGCTGCTAATGTCAGAGACGTGTCACTGGGCCTGCAGCTCTTTGGCTCGTTTCTCGTCCAGGATGAACAGAGTTGGTAGAGTCCTCCCTCTCAGCAGCGGCTCCAGACCCTGGAGGAGAGGAAGTGAGAAAATGGCTAAACCACAGAGGCCCGTTCAGTCAGTTAGGAAGAGAGATTATATACCATATCACTGCTCTGTAGGTTTGACCAGTTAAACTTCAACAATCTTCTCTAAAATACAACAAATATAACTGATATAACTATAATATAACTTGAAATCCAGGTGGTTTTATTTGGGTCTGTGGGCAGGTTCCTGTTCTCACCTCTCCAAAGTAGGAGACCAGCGGGGAAATCTCACACTGAGCCGGAGGACTGACACCTGCTGATGCACTGCAGGGAGAAAACTTACTTTACAAAGAGTTTTCATATTTTATACATCACCTGATCAGGTTACTACAACATGAAGGAGGGATTAACTGGCTGGCAAGTCTATGGACGCACAATCTGACAGGAATGAATGAGTACAACTGACATAACCAGTGTGACAGTTAAAGGAACAGTTCACCATTTCAGGGGATCAGATAAGATGAAGTCACATCTGTTAAATAAGAAGCTAAAGGAGCAGATGATCAGTTTGTGTATGGAGGAACACTTCCTCTGACCTGGCTGTGGGAGGAAGGGGATTCCCATGTTCGTCCAGCAGCTTGGCTCCAGCAGCCGTGGCCCAGCGGGAGTGCTGAGCCAGCAAAGAGCTCCGGGCCGAGGTTGGGGTGTCTGTAGCTGCACCATCTGCATTTTTCAGCGGGGAAAACTCATCCTGTCTGTTAACCTCAAACGCAACAAAGTTCCTTCCAAAGAGAGCAAACCACTGTCAGTTATGACATCGAACGTACAGTAAAACAATGATGTCAGTGGCTGAAGACATAATATGACCATCACAGATACCTCGAGAACGGAAAGACGTCAAAAACAAACTTCTCCATCTTTATGCCGTTGGGTTTGGTGGGTGTGACGTGATTCCCCTCTGAATCCACAAAGGGCACTTTCTTGATTGCAACATGTTGTTTCAGTTTCCCTTCAAACTTCCTGTGCAGGACCCAACAACATGCAAAGGAGGATTATTTACAGGTTTATGCTCTGGAAGCCATGATGCTCCTTCACGGAAATCTAATTTTTACAACAATAAAAGATGAAAATCGGCTTTAAATAATCGGTCGACCCCTGACCCTAATTGATTATCAATGGCAGTGTGACAGTAAAGTTTCTTACTCTGCTACATCGTGCAGGAAAGCCCTGGTGAAGAAGTGGTTACAGATATTCCCGGCGCTGTAGACCAGCTCTCCTCCAGACCCTCGGAGTTCAGCCGTCTCTGGTTGGATCTCGCTGTACTCGACCACCTGGGTGACGCCTCGCACCCTGCAAACCACGCCCACTGGCTCTGCAGGGTACGCCTTCTCTACCACCTGACACAAAGGTGAAAGGGCGGATGGAGGGAAATTGAAGAAGTAAGCTGCATTGAAAAGATGGCTTTGGTCCATCACAGGTCATAAAGGTGCGTTTGGCTCTTGCTTTAGTTTCATTGTTGAAATCAATCAGTGGTTAAAGGAGCATGCGTCCAGTTTGAGACACAGAGTGGACTTGGCTCTTAACAGGTTCAGCAGACGCATCCTTCGGAGGACGTGGTCCACTAAGGGCTCTCTGATGCGCACAATGAATCTTGGGATAAGTTGGACAGTGAAGGATCCACCTTTGTTTCCCAGGAAAAGGAGGACACGTTGTCGGCAGCATATGAAGGAGCCTTTGAAACGGGACAGACTTCAGACAGCATCTGAAGGATGCAACATCTGAATTGGGACACAGCTTTGGAGTCAGGATGTGGTTAGCCTAGCGTAGCTTAGCCTAGCTAAGCTATAAGACAGGGGTTAGCAGCTGGCCTTGCTAAGTTAAATTACACTGTAACTGTCAGGGATGAAAACTTTGTGTCCTGTTTTCTTTGATGTGTTCACAGACAGAGGGAAACATGAATGGGGCTGAGATCAGTCCTCTCTCCTCACTGTCAGAAAATGAATGTTGAACTATTCCTGTTATTCTGTCTTTGCCTTTATCTCCTGTGTGATATCACCTCACCTTGGCTCCACAGTCGGCCCCCTTGCTCACACAGAACCCAATGAAGACAGGGTCAGCCATCTTGACCAGGATGTTGTCCACGCAGTACACGTGCAGGTACTCCACCCCCCTCTTCTTCATGTCCTCCAGCACCTTGTTGTCCACCAGTGCCTGGTATAGACCACCATTACCATCTGACAGAGAGCAGAGAGACTCTGAAACATCACCATTCATCACCAAAGTCATTTCACTAAATCAGCTGGCGTGTCCTCACCTGGGGCCATGGCTACCTTCCCTTTACCCTGCAGGATGACCTTTCCATCAAAGGTCACAGCTGGGATCATCCGCTGCTCAAACATGACAATGTTTGATGGCTCCAAACCAAAGTAGTTGTTCTCCTTGAAGAACTTCTCAGTGGGAGCCAGAGTGAACTCACTGGTCATTATGAACCTGAGGAGCCACGGAGCAAGTTAAAGCTCTTTTCACTCCCTGGTGACATTATTTATCTGTCAGCTACTGCAGACAGAGTCCAGATTGAGACGCTACCTTCAGCCTTAAAGCTGCATAATTCATCTGTGTGAAGTGGTTTTAGATCAGTTACTAAGCAACTAAAACATCCTTGATGTGAATCATAAACACAACCTAAAAACACACATCATCATTTTCTCCACAATCACATTCAAATCAGTATTATTAATGTGAGGGGACAAACCACCAGGATGTTAGTGAATAACAAAATAACTAATGAACATTAGAAAAGTTGGTGTCAATGTCTGGTGGAGATGCAGTGGGTAAACAAACACTACAAAATCCTCCATAGGGCCCATTATAAACCAGTACAGACTGATGGAGGATAATTACTGATGAAGCGTGAAACTCTACACTGTTCTTCATTTAATGTGGGATTTTATTGTCTCCAAGTGTTTAAAACTGTCACCAGGATCGCCTCAGTTGTGTTTATTAGCAGACTGGTGATGAACCTGATCCTACAGTCAAGTTTATTGATCCTTAGAGGAGTGAGCTCTGGAAGAGCTGGAGAAAACCAGAGTTGGTAGAAACTAATGACTGACCTGGACTCTGTTTCAGTGTCGATTCACATGTTCGACTAATATAACTTTGTTCTGACTTCCTGATGTACATACACAAAGGAAGGCACCTGACAGGGGCAGAATATTATACATTATGTACAGACAATTATAAATAACGTGAAAAACATATTCCTGTACTTAGTTTTTCTCTTGAGTTTTCTTTTTAGTTTGATTTACTGTGATAAGTACTGTAGTGTTTCATTATGTTGAAAAAAGTATTTGGGGAAAAAAAAAAATTCTCAGTAAATGTATCTTTAGCCACAGTTAGCAGCAGCTATATCATCAAATGTGACTCAATCTGATGTTTGTCTAGTTTGGTTTTTAGTTGTTTTCTTTAATGACAGTTAGGGCCTGAAATGATGTGTTCAATGTCCACCTCGTTGAAAATGAAACTTCTGGCCCAGGATACACCCTGGTTCAACGGCCCTAGTCCGGCCTGTATACTTCCACATTCCACCTGATCCTGAATGGAAGATTTTCTTTGTTTGCCAGATTTGGTCCAGATGTGGACGTTGCATCTGACCATCAAGTTGTATATGGGCCAGACTCGGGCCAGACTTGGGCCAGTGTAAGCACAAGCATGTGCCCCAAGTATAGGCCAGATGTATCTATCTAGGCCATTGTTACTGCATCTCTCCCTTAAGACACCAGAGAAGTGCTAGAGACAGTGAAGACTGAATGAATGCTAACATTATGCTAACATTGTCAAGGAGGAGGAGCCATGATCTCACCATGGCACGGTGCACTTTGAGCCGTGCTTCTTGTTTGCCAACTCCTGCACCTTGTGAATGCGCTCGGCTTGGATCTGATACAGGGTTTTGCCACTGGGCAGCCCCACATCATACATTCCTTTGGGATACTGAACGCCAAGGCGGGTCCCCTGACCACCGGCCAAGAGCAGGACGCCAACTCGACTCTGTGAGATCTGCAGCAGCCCTGTGAAAAAAAAGAGCAGGAACATGAGCAGTGGTCAGAATGTTTGTGTTTCAACCAGTTTTCCACAGAGCAGAGCACAATGAAGACTTTCATAAACCTTTATAACCTGCATTAACCTTTAACTGTGTTTATGATGCTGGAGTTTAGTAGTTTGAGGAGGAGCTTCAGCCCACCACCCCCTCCCACTCCCACCTCCACCCCTCAGTTTGACATTTGGCTGAAAGTGGATTAGTATCACTGTTCAGGATGGAATTTTATTTTGAAGTTATTTTTGTGCCATTTTATGCCTTTATGGGTGGGACTGATATGCACTGACATGTAAATGGTGTGGCCAGTCAGGAATCGAGCTGGCTGCTCAGGGTTAGACGTGCCCACGTGGTATGTGCCCTAACCACTCTTCCCCCAGAGCACCTCCCCAAGGTTGGATTTTATTTAGGCTGTGCTGCATTTGGGCCTTTTTTTCCACAACACTGATGATGAGACTGTATCTCACTTTGTAAGAGAAACAGTGAACACGACATTAGGTCTTTATCATACTGTGAGCTCCAGCTGAACTAATGCTCGGGCTGCTCAAGGTGGAACTAGGTTTTACTTATTTATACAGTTATGTACTTTAGTCCAGCGGTTTTCTGTGGGCCTCCCCTACCACAAACCTTGAAAAAAGGTCCCACCTTGTTTTGCTCAATTCCTGAATGCCTATGGGACCATGATTGATCCCATATACGCTCAACAGCTGAGCCAAGACAGCCTAGTACTACTGGTTGACATAGCTTATGACTACACCTAATACATAAAAAGGTCTGTCTTAAGCTTTAAGTCTAAACCTTTACTGGTTTCTAATTCTGGAAAAGTGAGAAAAACAGTAAATTTCTACAAAACTACTGCATCACATTTAGTCCAATTTACATGATCTCCCTTTGAAACTATTTTTCCCTTCCACTCACTGGGCCTCCCCTGAAACAGTTTGAAGCCCCCCCAGTGAGGTCCACTTCCTACTTTGAAAGCCCCTCACTTTAAAAACCTGGTCCAATGGATCCCAACCTAGGGCTCGGGCCCCTCCAAAGGTTCACTGGGTAAATCTGAGGGGTCATGAGACTTTGAGAGAGGAAAGAAGATCTGTTGTTGGACTTCCCTTTAATCACAAATGTTTGTCAGTAAATAACTTAGATGCAGATGAGAGTGCAGCACATAGACACTGCTTTAATGGGCAACAAAAACATTCAATACTAACAGTGTAAAAGCTCCATGTCATGGGCTCATTGTGGTTTTAGGTCAAACATTCATGTGTAAAGTAACTACAGCTGAGTCTGAAAACGTAGCACAAGAAACATGAGCTGAAAACAGTCAAAGAAAAACCTTAAACTGTGCTGAAGTACGTGTTTTGTACTAGTTTCCTTCCTCCAGCAGCAGCAGATCAGACAGCAGGTATCGACAGGTGAGCAGGGAACTACACCCACACAGACTCCATGTTGTTCACGGACCTGGATCCCTGGATCCCCCCCCAGTAGATCACACAGATCACCACAATCCCTCTGAAACCCCGCGGTCACCTTCAGACTCCCAGGCCGAGAGACTGTCCCGGTCACTCTTCCTGACGCTGCCGACGAACTGAGCGGGGACCGGCTCCATGTGCTGGTCCAGGCCGACGGAGGGGGAGGCTGCAGCCTTGGCGGCCCCCTCGCAGTGGTCCCTCAGTCCCTTCAGGTCGAGCTGTGACAGCTCCTGGAGGAAGCTGTCCCGGTCCTCCTCACACAGCTCCGGCCAGAACTGCAGGACGTGGGACTGTCCCGCGCTCTCCAGGCCCCGTCTCACCTGATCCAGAGACAACATCTCGGGTCCGACGGCCAACTTCCCTCTGCGGCTGCAGGCTGGAGGAGCTGCACGAGCTCCGCGGGAGAGGAAATGACTGCGTGTCATGAACAACTCGTGACTCCAGCTCACGGATCCAGACCAAGATCCCGCTGTAACAAACAGGATGTCCTGCAGGAGCCGAGCCCGAGACTACAGGTTTACACAGGCCGCCATGTCTGGACCTGCTCCCTGAGAACCGGCGGCTGGACTCGGCGTCTCTCCTGAGCTGCCCGGGCCGCCTGACTCTAACCCACAGTGGGACTGCTGACCTGGTGTCGGCCGGTCCTCCACCAGCCAAGGGACCGTCTCCAAAGTGCACAACAAAAAGCATTATTCTCCGTTGTGTCGTTTAATGTCATTAAAACTAAATTATAATTAACAATGAAATATTAAACATTTACCTCATATCTGTCACAACTCGTGCTACTACCAAGTTAAAGAGAAGGATTCAGGAATGATAGATATTTTTAATACTGGACACGGTTGCAATGCTTTTCCCTGCATTTCTCTTTATTACCGAGACACAGTTTGAACTAAATCTACCTTTATATATTAAAAATGATTACATATAACATATTAATCACAATATTTATTTGAATGGAAGATGTTCAGATGTTGCCACTGACCCCAAACTTGGTAAGAGGTGACTCAACATAGTTAAAATACATTAAATTTCACCAATTAACGTTTGTGCATTATGTCAATAAGAGAAACATCCAGGAAATATGCATGTATTACATTTGCATTGTAGTATTGATTATTTGTGCAATATTATGTATTTAATAATATTGATCAAACAACAGCTGAGTTTTGTTTTAAGGAGTACATAGAACCTACCTTGTGTCAAAATAGGCACGATTTATTTATTTTATTGCATCTGATGAACAGAATAGGTTAATGTATTATAAGACCATGAGGGGTAACAAAGTAACTCATAAAAATAATGTTTTTGTATTTTCTTATATGTTAAAATGTGCAGTTGCATCTGTTGTGCAATCAGATGAATTAGCTGCAAACTGTATATTGTTGTTGCCTCCTTTGAACTAAAGATGTTAAAAAATCACTGTTGTGTGGTCTTTGGTTGGGTTACAATGACGTCCACCCTGTTAGCTGTGACAAAACATGTGCTAACTCAACACACTGAGTTTGACACATACTAACTCAATCAATAATCAATCAACTAAAGAATGATTCAAAATAAGTGAGTGTTTTGATCAATTAATTCAAACCAAAGGTCAGGACAGTCATGACAGAAACACTTTTTTTCAATAAAAGCAGCAGCAGATGTCTCTTCTGTCTTCGAGTTGGGGAAGGTCAAACTGATCATGAGTGTTATCGCTCTCCTTTCTGATTCGAGTAAAAACACTTGAAACCATTTTCCTGACCATCTCATATGCAAAGGTAATAGGTGTACATATATTGAATACCCATGTGCCAAATGTATATAAAATTAAAAAACACTAATGTAAAATTATAAATGAAACCTACTGGGAATTGGAACAATGTATATGTTCAGACCATACAAATATTTAAGTTTATGTATGTGTATGCTTATTTTGTAGACATGTTATATTTATCCCAAAGCCATTGATTTGCAAATACACAATGACATTTCTGTATTTATTTTCATATAAATACTGTGGTTGAATTTCCTTATAATCCTGAATTTGAAGTCAGAGGCTGGTGTGAACATCTTTTCTTGCTCTGCTGCTCACACTTATGCCTACAAATGAGTTGATGTGCTGCACATGAGATAATAGACTTAAAGTAGAGTATTTTCATTGTCAAAGTGCTGAAATGCTACGTAACTGATATTTATGTAATTTGTTGTGGACATGAGCATTTTCCCTTGTATTGTCAAACATTTGTCATGTGGTGTGGTTAAGGAGTCATTTCTGGTTGCACTGAATATCAAACGAACCCAAATTAAGACTTGACAAGTTCAATGCTTAACTAGTTTATTTAACCACTGATCTCATACAAGCATAAATATTCTTTTCACCATAACATTCTTTCAATGGATGCATCTACACACAGCTACTGTAAAAGTACTCACATACTCATTCTTCCTTCTCCGTCACTTACAGCTAACATAATAAAATAAAATAGAAATATATACTGAATACATTTTGAAAACTATGCCATCATTTACCAATATACAGCGTAACCTTTACTGTCTAGAGTCTGGTAGTTCCTGTACATTGAAAGTACAGGATCAAGTAAAGATGGCCTAACTGCCGGTTGGTCAGTTCAACATTCAGTCAGGGCTACTTTTAAGACATTAGAGTTACTTTTACTGTACAAAATATGCAAAAAATGTACACGCAGCCACAGGGTGACAACATTCTGTGTCACAAGTTTATGCATATATGATATCAGAGCAAGGGGTTGGACTAACACTTGTGCCAGGAAGCAAGAGCAGGAAAGAGGGATGGGCCGACACATTTGCTTCCTAACCTGTGAAAGAGCATCACACTCAAATGAGCAAACGTAAGCCCATCGTCTCTTCTCCACCTGCTGCTAAGACACAGCGCGAGTTCAAAAGCAGACGTGATACTGGAGTAAGGCAGCTGACAAAAGCAGCACGGTATTCTGAAGGTCAAGCACAGTCCAAGATGTGACACTGCAGTTCAATCAGAGACATGCACAGACTGTTGGTTTGTGGAGCTGGGAGCTGGCCTTTTGATGAATATGTCCTTCCTTTTATAATTGTACTTTACACAACGTACATTTGATCCAGTATGAAGAGATCCAGTTGAGATGTATCTGTCACTGGCCTGGATGTGTTTATTCTTGATAGTCAGCTGCGTTTATGCCTGAGCAGCTGAAATGTCTTCTGTTTGCTGCTGATTTGAAATCACAGGAATCTTGGTAGAGACCCAAAATGTTTATTAATAATAATAATAATAATAATAATAATAATAATAAAAAAAAAAGCAATTCTGACATAGACATGAATAAATTGTGTAATCTATGTAATTAAAACAATGATTTGTAAAGCTGCACCAAGGCCAATGTGAATCAGGATATCAGAGAAAAAAATCTAATTCAAACTTAATTATCTGGATTGGCCCCAAATCTTACTTCATCATTTTTATTTTATCGGACTTTCAAACTTTTTCAAAAGCCAATAACATTGTCACTTAACAAATATCTATTTTCTTGTTGGTGGTGTTGTCACTGCCCCCTTGATTTTCAGCCAATCACGTCCCCTCGCTCTAGCTAACACCGGCTCTTCACTAACAATCTAAGCTCATTAGCTGAACTAGCTACTTAACCAGCTAAACATGTAGCATTAGCACCCTTGCTATGCTAAATTAATGTAAGGGGATGTTAGTTTCTGTGTCTGCACGTTATATTTACAGCAGCAGTCAAAGGTCGACTTTAACAATGTTGCTCCTTTGCTAACAGTTGCTAACTGGCCAAATGATCTGGATTTCTCATAGAAACAAGCTGAGAAAAACAGTGAAACTGCTTTTTTAAGTATTTGTATTGGTTTTAATCCACAGGCTGCGTATGTTTTTGGAGAGGAGGCGACCTCTGGATAATTTAGCTCCGGGTGAAAATACAGACCAGGAGAAGCTGATAGTAGTGATGGAAATTAGTGGTAAAGACAACAACTCCCATGATGCCATGCTACTTCACAAATTTACCTCTAAACTCCATTTGTTAAGGTTTTGATTGAGAGACCTCCAGCAGCAGAAGTGTACATATTGTGTGTTTAATATTGAACACTATGGGCCTCCGTATTGATCCACCTCTATCACTCAAAAACAAACCGTAAGCCTCAGGTTACTGAAGAAAATCAGCCACATTCAAATGAAATGATTCAGCACAATCCATAGATCACCATTTTAGTCATTAATCCTTTCTGAAAGAATAAATAAATAAATACGGTAATAAATAAAACAAAGACAGGAATTAAAGCAGAGGACCTTAAAGTGCATTCAGTGTCCCACAGACTCCACCTCATACAGTGTTCAGGTGCATTTATATCAGAGAGGCTTGGCACACAAGGCACTGATGGGAAACTGAGACACAGGCATCAGTCAGGATGAGAGCGCTTCCTCTGATTGGCTGTGTCGCCACATGACTTAAAGGAGTGTTGATTTACATCGAACAAGACAACATGGTGAAATATTCCCTAAAGATCCAGCTTTCGACAAACTGACAGACAGATAAAAGTCCTTGTCAGAAAGTTTCTCCTGTTGACAGCTCAGTGACACTTGGGTCATATTAAAGGAAACGTGTTGAACATGTGATTTACTGTATTGGAGTTAAGAAGGAATGGAGGTGAACACCAAAGCAAAACAAGATCATTGTGATGTTTGATGAGTAACTGTGTGTCTAATGAAAAGAAAAAAAACAACCAAAAACTATATAAACTATATTGATTTATATAATTTGAGAGTTAATGTCATTTATTTATTTATATTAGTTAACACTGAAAAAAATGTCCTGTCACCAGTTTGGGGATCAGATATTTTCTTCCTGACAACACACACTTAACTGTTTAAGACTAACATTATATATACAAAGAAGAAGTTTAGTCAATTTCTGCAAAATCAGGATCAACTGGACTGTATTATTAAAAGTAGCCTGAAATGAAACATGAGCTGAAGCCTCATTGACAATGCAGTTATAGAAAGAATTCAGTCTTATTTGATGGGAGTGTAAAGGTGGAAGCTGCTCTCTGAGTCATTTTTCCTGACCTATTGTGACAGCTGCTGCTTCGGATCCTCTCTCTATTACAACCAGCCTCAGTGTCAAAGGTAGCCACGTACCTTCAGGTAGCACCTTCTGTTGTTGCTTTCACTCAGTTCACAGGTAGATGCTGAACCACAGATGTCGAGTGACTTTAAAATCAAACCCACAGCTCTGTTGGATCTGATGAATTTAAAGCCAGACTACATCAGGGTGCTGCTGCAGCCGAACCTGCTCAGGTAAATGTTAGAAAGCTTCAGATTGATGTGCTGTGTAACTGACATTACTGAGTCAGTTCACTAATGTGCTGACGTTAGAAGTAAACACACTGATCATCACCAGGATACATGTTTCCTGGTCTTTAAAGCTACCGATGTAACTGACGTTTTTAAAGTGACTGTTTCATTACATCCTGTATCTTCTTGTGACCATGGTGCTTTAAATGGCACCAAGTATAACTGAGTGATTCTTCCTAATGCCACACTCAGCCAATAGGAACAATGCTCTACATATTTACATTAAGTACCATCAAAGTGCACAGCGTCTGACAGCTCAGACTCTCAAGAATCTTCAGATTTGTATTTAAAATCAAACAACCAAGCCAAACCTAAATCAATAACTATATCACCTGCTCTTTAAAAACATCCCCTCCAGCTGCAATGGCGCCGCTCAGCACAGGCGGACAGGACGGAACAAACAACATGACGACAATAGTGATGCACCTACAGTAGACCCTTACCACAGGTAAGGTTAAAGTCAAAGGTGGCACTGGAGGAGAAGGTGACTCAACAACAGGATTCATCCCTATGGAAGCATTGATGTGTTGAAGTTCACACATAGGGGGGAGTGATGAGCATCCTGATGGAGAGGTTCACCCTCTGAGAGAGAACATGGCTGCCGATGAAGTTTGAAAACAACAGATCAGAGAAATAAAACTGTAATAATCTGAAAAAAATTCCTTCACGTGTTTAGGAATCAAGTATTTTGGACAGTTCAGTTATCTGTTATCTCATCTGTCTGTGTGAGGCCCAGGCACTGAGAGTCAATGTTTTCTTCACTGTGGACAGATGATTTCTGAGTCCACAGTGATGTCTGTAGACAAGAAACAGCTCTTGAACTGTTGGAACCTTGTAGTAGAATATAGTTTTACCAACTCCATTCAAAGTCATCTCCTGACACAAACAACGACAAGACAGAGCAGTGGGACAGATCTAAATCATCATGAAGGAGCATATTAAACCAACAAAGGGAATTTACATTCCTGCAGAAGATTGATTCACCCTTGCTTTGTGCACGGGTGATGAGAGCCATGGGGAATGCTCTGTGATAAGCCTAAACAAAGCCCTTCAAGACTGGGACCTGCCACAAAAATGTCAGCTCAGCACCAAAAATAAACTGGTAGACGTTACTGGCCCACCAGTAAACACCTTCAATGAATTCAATGTAAACAAAGTGAAAAGGGGCTGTAGTGATGTGATGCCACGGTGTGCAAATCTTCCCACTGGGTAATAAACTTGTGACAGTACCGTTACACTGGTGTTACTGGTTACACTGGACGTGTGTCGGCTCAGTATCAGTAGATATGAGGTGTTACCTCCAGCTCCTGCCACCTTCAGGTTCAGGTTCCTTTCTGACACTGGGTGCAAAATGCAAAATATTCCCCCATGGGCACTTTAGCTTTTAACTTTGACACCAAATCCTTCGTCACTGTCATGTCAGTCAACTCTGCCCTCGTCTTGTGACTCCCCTCCTCTGTGAGGTGATGTATTATCATTTGATGAAGGTGAGCGTCAGTGCTGATTTGTGACAATAGACCAAATGATTATATGAAAAATGTTGCTGGATAGTTGTGTAATTGCCATGTGAGCCAAAACGCTGTGTAACACCAGCAACATCGATCACCATGGCAACCAGGTGCTGAACTTCTGAATTGCTAAAGGAATGATTAAAACAACAGCAAACTATGAAAATAGCTCCAGTCAAGATTTCCTCCTTCCAGCAAGTCTTCATCTTCCTCATCAGGTCTCATTCCTCTTCATTGCATCATTTCACCTTCATAAACCTGGATTTGATTTGAATGATTGGAAAATGTAGAATTTCATCTGCTTGTTTCTTAGATCCAAATGATTGTTGTCCACCACAGAATAAAAGCAAACAAGCCTTTGGTGTCTTCATTTCTTCTGTCTGCCTCCCTCCTCACTTGGACTGGACCCCCAGGGTGATCTTGAGGTACTCGTAGACCACATAGCTAATGCTGACAGATGGAATGACCTTCATGAAGTTGGGGGCCAGGCCTCGGTAGAGTCCCGTGGGCCCCTCGGTCCTGACAATGTGTCTGAACAGGCCTGTCATGCTCATCTGAGGGCCTCCTTCCTGGGTAGCTGAGGGAGACAGGAAGGACATGCTCATCAGGGACCACACACACCCTTCCCATCACTGGAGCCTCTCAGACATATATCAGCGATGGTTCACCTGTCTTCAGCCTGATGTGACCATGGCAACTATCTGCATCCTCTGAATTACATGTACACTCATAAACCATCGATTTAAAAATGAGAAATAAACAAACCAAGAATATGAATGGTGTCTGTTCAGTCTCTGTTTTATGCTGCCACCCACTGTGCTACATTAAGAGTTTAGAGGTTGAATATAGTGCAGGTTGTCATCAGGATGAGATGTAGCCAGTAACCATGGTGACTGTTACTCCCTGCTCATCTTAACTGATCCTCGGATCAGAAATAGTTGGGTGGTTAAATGTTTCTTAAACAGAGCTGGATCCTAAACAACACGTGGCTATGATGTGCTTTGAAGAGTCTTAATGCAGCTTCAACACATAAAGTAATTTGCTCTAGTTAAAAAAAGATAAATAACTAAGTTCAGTTCAGACATTAAAGAAAATGGGCCTGATGAAAGAAACACCTGTATGCACAGATTCTTCCTAGCTCCTCTGGCCTCTCACCACCACTCAGGACTGAATACTAAGCAGTACATTGAGGCATTTCTCCGTGGCGACTGACCTTGTGCCTGCATTCGAGTCCTGACCAGGGCGAGTGGGTAGCTGGCGAGCTGACCACATGTGCTGGAGGTGGTGCCACAGGCCAGAAGAACAAACACCCCTGGGTCAGCGCTGTCTGTGGCGAAGCGCTGCAGCCACGAGTTCTTCAGAGTCTGCCAGGAAAGAAGAAGAGAGACTAAGCTATGGGATAAAAAAAACAAGAAAGAGTCAACAATGAAAACAACCACACACACACACACCTCGTAGACGGCCAGGTCGATGCCAGCGTAGGGGATAATGCCCAGCATGTTGGGTATGTAGCCTTTGTAAAAAGCAGCCACTCCCTCCTTCTGGAAGATATGTTTAGCACAATCCAAGATACCCGAGTACTGACCCGTCTTCCTCAGGGCTAACCGTGTCTTCAGGACCTGAGGAGACAGGAAGTGATGTCAGGCCTTCTCACAGAGAGTAGGAACCTTCACTTCTAGTCCAAGAGTCAGAGAAAAGCTTTCATACTTGAACATAGATTATCATACGTATGCCGTGCATTAATCTTTCATAATGAAAAAAAATAAGTTGCGTGTTATGAACCTCATTTACATAAATGACTTGCTCACACTTTGTGCATAACTGACGGCCTGTGAGTCTGCGTGAAGGTCTGTTTCCCTCCAGATAAGAGGTCACAGTACAGTTTCACATCATGGGTTCAAGGCTAAAAGTTAGAATGGGCAGTCAGTCACAAGACAATTTATTCCTGCAAACAAACATAATGAGTTTCTACACAGCATTTACAGAATGAACACAAACCTTATGACCACTTAGACTATGTTTAATCGAGGTGTTTCAACTTGTTCCATTGTGTGTGTTCACAGGTCTCTCACCTCCATGGGGTAGATGCTGCTCTGAGCTATGGCTCCAGCCAGCGAACCAGCCACCAGCCTCTCTGTGATGCCCAGTGTCTCCTGGTTACTTCCTATTAGTCGTTTAATCTGACAGACAGGAAATTCATATTTGTTAAGCAACAACACAAAACAAGATACAAGTAAATGACTTATCTGAACTTTGAGTTATTTAAGTTCATACCTGCTCATAGGCCATGAACTTAATTGCAGACTCGGGGGCGATTTTGATGACATTGATGCCGTTGCCTCGCCACAGTGACCTCACACCACCTTCTCGGATCATCTGGGAAAAGCCCCCAGCAATGTGCATGCTGTTGCTCTTGGAGGCGTGAACCTGTGCAGAACAAACAGTCAGACTTCACAAACATTAGTACTTAACCCCCCCTGTCCTGTTATATACTGAAGTTGTGTTGTGTGTTACCTGCATGAGCACTTTGAGCCTGTCCAGTGGTGCTGTGCAGGTTCGAGACACTGCCCCTGCTCCTCCTCCAGCCACTAGGTGGCGCCACCACATTCCTGTTTGCTTCTCTTCTGCCGTGAACTCATCAGGCACCATCAAACTCTCCCCAACGTCAAAGATCTGAGGAGGAAACAAAGGGTTAAATCTGACATTGTCAACCTATGTCAGGGCTGGAGACAGGAGAGCAGCACAAGGAGGTACAGAGTTCAATATGACTGCTAGTGTGCAGTCAAACGTGTCCTGCCCCGTGCACTAGGGGCATGCCAAGTGTCCTTGTCACTCTCATGGCCAGATGCACCTGTTGCACCTGATCCCAAAGATCCAAGTGCACCTGTGGGATCAGAAATGATCACAGCCAATCATAGTCACTGCTTTCATCACCTTTAAACACAGGTCTGTCCCACCATCAAGCACTGACACAGAGAGCTGATCTCAAATATCCTGAGAGGAACAGACAAGCTCTCATTCACCTCTGAATTCTCTGTGAACATGTTGAGGATCTTACAATCATCATGTTGTTTTTATTGTCCAGACGATTTGGAGAAGACACTGAAGAAGAATTGAACTCATCTACACTGTTTTATAATGTTTTCATATGTGGCACTGTAACGCTGCCTATAAAACTGGAATGAAGTAAGACTTGATGTTCACTGTTGTGTTGCTGCTGAGCAGAGAGAAGAAAGTTTACCGTGGAGTGTTTCCAGTAGAGGATGATCTCAGGGATGTTGTCTGCTGGATGCAGGAGGTGGTAATCTCGCCACTCGTTCCAGTCGATCGTCATTGTGCCGTTTTTATCCATACTGATGGAAGATGACAGAGGATACAGACCCTTATGACTGTGACTTGTTCAGACAGGACAAAGAACAAGCTGCTCACATGCAATAATGGTGACATTTATATTCATGACTTCCTTTTATGAGCTCAGATGCACTGTGCTGTAACAGGCCTTCTGAACACATTAAATCAACACATTATCACATCGTTGCTTTGTTCTGCCAATGTGATATTTGTTGCATGTTTCCAGCTGGTAACTCAATGGACAATGCAGTGGTGATGAGTGCAGCACTGTCTGAGCAAGCAGACTGTAGAAGCTACTACTTACTACACGATAGGGGCCCAAATATGGCCCCTCCTTATTCTGAGACAAGCCAAAGAGAAGAAAAGACAGACAGACACACACACAGGAGGTTAGAGGAGCGAGACAAGGATCACACGGAGCCACAACAACATGAGCCAAAAGATCCTACACTGGAAACCTGGGTGGAGCCGAGGAAGCTGTGATTGTCTGAGACATCTGCTACTCTAGCAGACACACCCCTCCTACCTGAATGTCTCATTAAAGTTTAACTAAATAAGAATAAAAATAATTAACATGACACCATCATGGGCTAAAGAAGTCAGAAATACAGTTTGTTTGGGGGGCGTACTTACTCCTCAGTTCATGCTTATGAATGTGACACAGTATAAAATGAAGGAGGGAGACATCACACTTACACACACAGACTGTGGATCACAGCTTCACTCTCACCTCTTAAGAATCTTCTCAGCCTGCTCCTCAGAGATGTTCACTCCCAGGTCGCGAAGAGACTGCATTATTTCTTGTGAGTCAATCCGACCTACAGCACAGAAAATCATTATTTATCAGTTATTTTACTTTTTGACCTGGGACACTTGACTTGTCTGAGGTATCAACCCTGATGAATCTGAAGTCATCTTAGAGGGGACAATGTGGAAACGTACTATCCCTTTATGGGAGTTTTTTTGGAGCTTCACCCATCCCAGCCACTACTCTGCTGCATCTGCTTTTGCTCCATCTTTCTGAGTTCTCTGACTTCATGCAGTTTGTCCTCTCTGTTCTCAGGATGCCACAGCAGGCCGTAAATTTAAGTCACTACCAACAGATTACTTACCATCGTTCTTCTTGTCCAGACTCTTGAAGACAAGGCGGAGTTTCTTCTCATGGTCTCTGAGGTAATGAACAAACTCCTCGAAGTCCAACTGTCCGTCCAGGTCTTTGTCCCCTGCTTTCACTATTTTCTGTAAGGACACAAGAAACAAGGGAGACATTTAAGGGACTTGTGTCTATTTATAATCGAATGTGAGGAAAGGGAGATGGGGACAGCAACAGAGACAGGAAGCTGATAAACATGTTGCTTTATTAGCTGTAATCATATCTACAACAATTATTCACTTGAACTACCTGAGCTAATCCATCTCTGTTATTCAAGACAAATGTATTGCTTTATAGATGGAGTGATGTGACAAACAACAGCTTCCACAGTCTCCTCCATCTGTGCACTGTTGACTCAGCCTGCAGTTCAGACCACTTTACAGCCATCAGCCTATTAGTCACCTCAGAGAGGCCGTGGCACTTTCTGTCGATACAGCCAGCCAAGCCAGCTGGAAGGATCTCTACAACCGTTAGGTGGCTGTTTCCTGCCCTTAAGTGTGTTTCCATGCTCCAGCCGAGGGAGGGAACAGCTGGTTGTGCGGGGCAGAGAGGAAACCCACATGTTTGTCTCACACTGACTGCACCTGAGCTACTTAGAAAAATAATTGCTCTGCTAAAGAGAGAAAAACTGACCAAGAATGAAAAATAACCAATAGGCACCAGACAAAATAGGTCAGTTCACAGGCCGCTGTTTAATGAGTTTTTTAGATGAACCATTTCTGATCTATGTTCAGAGCACCGGATCACAGTTACACACACACTGACCTTTAATTCAGTCCTATAACTATGTCTGAGACTTATTAACAGACTGTATCTAAGATGCTGATATCACTAAAATGACCTTATGACATGTGACTCATCTCCAACACTAATTTTATTTCAGATGTTGATCCATTTGATTCATACTAATCAAATTTACTGTTGCCCAATCTGGACACTTGACATGCTCCACTTCAAGTTTCAGTTCAGTTCAGGATGCAATGACCAGTAATGACCACAGGGTGGAGTGCTGTGGCAGGAGGCCTTTGTGTGTGGAGTTAGCACGTTCTCCCGGTGCCTGTGAGGCTTCTCTCTGGGTCCTCTGGGTCCTCTGGGTCCTCTGGCTTCCTCCTACAGTCTAAAGATGCTCATTAGGTTAATTGTTGACTGCCTGTAGGTGTGAATGGTTGTTTGTTTCTATATGTCAGTCCTGTGATAGACTGACCGGTTCAGGGTGCACCCTGCCCTCACCCAATATTAGTTGGGACTGGCTCCACCTCCCACCCCCGTGATCGGTATAGATAATGGATGGGTGGACAGCAGACACTGCTGAGCCTTCTCTCTAAAATAAACCGGTGTGAAGCAGTGAAGGTGAAGTTGAAGCAAAGTTATTTATTCAGTAAATCACACACACAACAATCCACATGGTAGCTCACACCACCCACATGCACAACAGCTGACAGAGCTGTCAGCTGTTGAGGAACTAAGGAAGTAGTTCTAGAGGAACTAGAGGAACTAACATCTGTGACGTCTTATTGACACTGAGGGTCAGTGTGTCTGTTGCTGTGGCCTTTAAAGGCTGATTCTAAGTCAGCAATCCAAAACAAGTTCAGTATTGTCAGTGAAGCAACAGTGGGTTAATAATGATCCACAAGACAGGTGGAGGTCTGTGAGTCACTGTGCTGCTTTCAACTAGATCCTAATGTCAACATGCTAATATTCTCACCATGGCAATGGTAGCACGCTGATGTTTCCTAGCTTGCCAACATTTGCTAATTAGAGCCGACCATGAAGTGCAGCCGAGGCTGATGGGAATGTCATTAGCTCTGCGGGTATCTGATTGTAAAACTACGAACTGAACAATAATAAACTGAATGAAGTAAACTGGTGCTAGATTCAGTTCTCACCAAATTTTGTTTTACTCAGAACCAACGTCCAGTTAACTGGGATTCATCGTCTGGGAATTATGACCCTGTATAAAATTTTACAGGACTGTGTAAAACTGTGGCCTGGTGCTGTATAAAGGGTCAACTGGGCAAAATGTTACTGTAAATACACTGGACAGTTGTTGAGATATAATAGGATATAAAGACTGATTCATACACAGGCCTCATTAGGAAGTTGGGCAGTAGATCATCAGTAATTATCCTGTCAGTGCGATGGTATTGAAAGCTCTAGTAAAAAGCTGATGAAAGGAACTTGAATTAAGTTGAATTTTATTTTTTTCCAAGGTCATTACTGAAAAAGAACACAGCCACATCTTTACCTGTTGAAGATCAGTAGGTGGTGCCACCATGATTAATACTGTGGTCTTCTTTGGAGTAACGTTACTCCTCCTGTCTTTTCTGTCAGGAGATTGTGCAGTCTTTCCCTGGAGAACAGTTTCCTCTTCAGTAGCCCCACTTTCTTTCTCTCCTGGCAACTGGGTCTCTGCAGGCTCACACTGTGAACTGCCAAAAAGGCTCTGGCTCACAAAACGCAGCATTTTCTCCAGCATCCTCAAACAGGGGCTTACTGCGTCTGGGTGACTGCCCTCTGCTCAAACACAAGGCCGACACTAAACTGTGTCTGACGGCTGAGGGCAAAGAGTTAAAGTGGCAGCAGACGTTTGGAGAGGTCAATTGAGGACGTGAGGCTGCAGAGAGGACTGCTACACTTTCTTCCAGCTTGCTGCTGCAGCTGAGCATCTCAGTGTCTCACCTTCTTACTGGAGGTTTTCTCTTTAAATCCACTCAGCTGACAGATCCACGCTCAGCACCTCAGGACTCCAACGCAGCGAGATGAGAAAAATGCTTCTGTCCATGTAACTTCTGATGCATGAATAGTTCTCCATTT
This sequence comes from Rachycentron canadum, assembly GCA_038496675.1. NCBI lineage: Eukaryota > Metazoa > Chordata > Actinopteri > Carangiformes > Rachycentridae > Rachycentron > Rachycentron canadum. The sequence continues at coordinate 3,329,282 of CM076666.1, forward strand.
ATCTAGAACTAAAACTTCACACTGTAAATATCTCATGGGAATGACTAAATGATGACAGGAGCAGCAGACATGCTACCAAACCGCCTTCAGTGTCAGCAGCCAGAGAAATGCAGCAAAGAGAACCTCCAGAAACCTGCATCCTCACTGCAGCCGAGCCTGGCCAATCGCTGGAGCTCATACTGGCAGGTCTGACTGTGGAGCCACCGAACAAGCCCTTCAGCCAATGGAGGACGGGGTAGCGGTGTGGAAGTTAATTTATGCCTTCAATTGTCAGTCAGAGAAGGAGGAGGGGTGAGGGCAGAGCGCAGGGTTTCCCTGTCACTCCTCCCTCACAGTAGAAAATCTGCTGATGCTTCCTCCACCTCCCCTCCCTCACCACCCTCCTGCACTCCATCTGAGTCATTCAAAGCACAGCATCCAGCAGGCAACCCCTTCCCTCCAACCACGAGCTCCGCTGCATCTTAATTCTCCACACATACTGGCTTCCTCCAGCTGGGAAAACTACAGCATGATGCAGCAAAGTAGATTCACCTCTTCACACAATCCTCATTTCCTCCAGCTGCTGGTTGTACTCACTGTCCTCACATTGATCCCAGTGTCATTGATTACTGACACAAACAGGAGATCTCCAAATAACAGTATTTCCCAACTCTCTATTCCCAAATACTGTAAGTACAGGTCCTTCTCCTCCTGCATGAGGAGTTTTTTTTTTACATTTAGCAGAGAAACATTATTAATGTATTAAAGGACAAATCCACGTCAGTGGCTCTCAGCCCCAGGCCAACTGGCATAATAATGAAGACAGTTATTAAAGATGCTCTAGACATGTTTTATACCTCGGTCAGATCCAGGCTCAGGTGAGGAGCCTGTCGTGATCAAAATCAGGTTTAGGTTCAGCTCAGATTTGTGGCGTACGAATCCCTGGCTCGCTCACTCACTCACTCACTCACTCACTCACTCACTCACTCACTCACTCACTCACTCACTCACNACACACACACACACACACACACACACACACACGTCGTGTTGTTAGAAATAACCATCATGTAACCATCTAAGTGTGTCTGTTTGTTGTAAAGAAGGAAAAGAAGTGCAGCTGTGATATTTTAACAGTTTCTGGAAGACAGTGGAACAAGACACTGGAATAAGATTAATCAGGCTTTGGATAAACACTGTGCTCCACATATCTACACTGCTTTATATTATGAGTCCAGATGTCAACCTGTTCTGTTGCTAAATCCTGTCACTGCATAACGTCTCAGCTCCTGCAGCTGTAGCAATAAAGTACACAGACATATCTGGCCTGGACCTGTTGGAGGAGCAAACGTTACTCCCTCCAGGAGAGGACATGCAGCTATTCAAACACAGGTATTTGGACAATTGACAAAATTTCATCCCTTTTTTTTTTTTCTATTTTAAAGAGATTTTGATTTTTTTTTGACAAAGATACAGAAGAGAAACTTCATTAGTTATTGTTTAAAGATTTTAATCTCATGTCTCCTCTTGCGAATGGTCCATTTAAAACAGTTACCTGTTTTAATACCTGTTCTTTCTGAGCCATCAGTGGTGCAATTTCAAACCTTAAGGATTAACATGAACAACACTGATCAGCTACAACAATAAAACCAGTTAATGAGAAGTGGCAATATTGGTGAACTGACTCAAGATGTCTATTGAATTGTATTGATACTGTAAAGCTGTGCACACACAACTATGCTAAACCCTTCTTTTGAATCAGCAGGTTTTTTCTGGGTGACCTTGTATCTACAGTAATGGTTTTTCTTGCTGTTCGACCATCCCCGCCGGTCTGCAGTGGCAGGTACTATTAGACAACAGAGTCTACTGTGTGTAGACAGGCAGCAGTTTAGTGACTCAGCAGTAGATTATCAGTGAGGAGGGTTTGGGGGGGTTTAGAGTCCTCTTTATGGAGAAAGTTTCCTTATCTCATTTTTTAGTTTGCCGTTCATTGCACACTCAGGAAGAGGAAATGTCCTGGTTAACTACGCTACTGTTAAAGCCTTTGCACACCAAGTCTGCAGCTTTTGTAAAAAAAAAATATCTCCTTACAACCTCATGTTGTGTCAATCACATTTACACATGGCTCCAACACTTTTGTCTCTCCTTAAGTTTTTTGAACAAGTTCAGTTTTCTCTGTTTTTCTGTCAGAAGCCTTTAGACAGTTTGAGTTGATAGAAAGTGACTGATCACAGGACAACTACAGACCATGATCTTCTATATATGATGCCCTGCTTTGAGGCTGTGTATCTATGGATCCAATCCCAATCTTGTTGACGCCCTCTCAGAATTGAAGGAACCAGTATTTTCTTTTTCTACTTTTAAGAGGTAGAAGTAAGAGGACCACAAAATCATCCTCAATGTTTGACGACTCCATTCTTTATTGTATTTAAATTTTTTTCAACCAATAAAATAATAAAATCTATCAAACTCAATGGTTTCACAATTTTTATCAAAAGACAGATTACAAAATAAACAAAAAACACTTGTGCAAAGGCCTTTATACAGTTTTTCATGGGATGGGGGTGTATTATATGTTGAGCTATCAAACACACACGTGTACTGGTTCATTTTCATTTGTGATTATTTTTGATGACCATTTTCTAACCAGTTGTCTGGCCTATAACAGGATTTTAAAAGTCCGACACTGTGGACCAGGACTCAGTGTCTGACACATAGCTCTGGTAAACTGTTGATTCTCTTGGCAGGAGCTGCCTTGGAAATATAAAATCTAATCCAATGATTACATGTCAACACTTTATTTCTACAGTGATTCCTAATTTGGTGATGTTGAGAGATGGGTTCTGTACAATATCATGGAGCAGGGACACATAGTGACAGACAGGCCAGCAGAACCCAACCCTGGCTCTACGTCCACTCTGCTAACTAACTGCTAACTCTCTGCTCTGGTCACCTGGCTCACTTCACTAAACACCCACTCGACCTACTGAGCTGCTCCTGACAGGAGCTGCTTTACTCCTGGAACAATATTAAAGCAATACAACAGAAAAGCTCCAGCCTTTGTCAACAGGACACGGTCACCATCACGAACATGACAACAAAACTATAGCCACAGCAGTTAGAGGCCATGGTAGCTTCAGAGATACCCCACTGCCACCACAAGAGGGCAGTGAATTAATAGATGGGCAAAAACAGGCATCAGATCACTTAATGTGTTCTGAGATCAGCTATAAGGAGAGTTGTCACTTCACTTCAGTATCGTTCTGACTGATGTCTGTTTTTAGCTTTAACTGGCCAAACACACCAACCATCCAACACTCCAGTCAAACAGCAGAGCAGGTGCATTTAGGCTCAAGAGGATCCTCACAGCTAACACGACACACGGCCAGCGCTAGATTTTAGGTTTTCATAGCTTGAGAAGAGGCAGTTGTGTAACAGTTATATCATCTTAGCTTATCTTTCCGGTTCTGTAGCTGCTTCATTTGTTTAACTATCAGGCCGAAAGGCTGCATTCAAAACTCTTTTCCCAGGCAGCAGTGTTTTGGTGATTTTAACATCAAGTTCAAAGCAAGTTAACACTGACTGAAAACAAAGTTTTTTTTTTTTTTTTTTAAATGTCTAGGTTACATATACACTCACTAACCACTTTATTAGGAACACCTGCACACTAGAGGTGTGTGATATAACCTAAAATCAAATAATCGATATACATCTTATCACCATATTGACAATGTATAAAAGGGTATATTTATATATAACAGCTATTTAAATAAATGTGTTTAGTGGCTCCACGTAGTAATGGAATTGAGGTACTGGTTTATGTGTGTTTTGGGAGGAGTAGCTTGCCCACTAATGTAGATTCAATAGTAAATGAATGAGTTGGTGCCACGTCATTTGTGATCCAATCACAAATCTTCCAGCCAAACTGAAAAATTCTCAAAAAAAGACTCAAAAGAATTAACATGTTTAAGGAAACTGAAAGCTGGTGGTGTTATGATGTAGTTGATGTTTTCTTGTTGCATTTTGGGTCTTAAAAACAATCATCAATCGTGGTCTGAAAGCTGCAGTCTGTCTGAGTGTTGTTGCTGAATATGTCCATCCTTTACCATCTTCTAATGGCTACCTCCATTATCCAACATCTGCTGGGTCCATGACATGAAGAACTGAGGCTGCTCAAGAGCAGAGAGAAGCTACCCAGTGTTAGTCTGGTGCTCTGCTCAAAGTCAGTTTATTTCATTTGAAATCTGTCGGCGATGAGCCACAGAGCTGCTGCTCTACAGCCCAGTTGACTCGTATTTCATCTGCACTTGTTTCATCTAAATGAGTCAAACCTCTAGAGTTTTTTTTTTTTTTTTAAACAGATTGACTCTCACCTCAGGCACGCAACTACACACATTTACACTTCAGGCTGTCTGTGTTGACTACCCCCAGATGTTGTTGATCTGTGCAGTTGAATTTTACTAGTTAATGACACAAACAAACTGACTAACACACATCTTTTGTAGATGCCTTTTGTGGATGGGTTTGAAGACACTTTAAAATGTTTTGTTGAGTTTTTACAACACAATACTTTTTCTGACCTTTTTGAATCTCGTCCTGACAAACCCCCACATTACAAAAAAAAAACTACAACTAACACTAAAAAAAACTAAACCAAATGAGCCTGAGTTTTAAACCTGTTTAAAACTTAACTGAAATTAGTCACAAACTAATTAAAATCCAAACCTTTGGCTCTGACCAAACTGAGTCTCACCACCTGGCCCACAAAGAATCAAACTTTAGCTCACTTACACATCTGGCCTCTTCTACTGCTGTTTACACATTTGGCTCTTTGCCTGTTGTGTTGTTTTTCCTGTTGTCAGGTCCCTGTTACTTTGTCTTCTCGCATGAACTCAGCAGTAGATGTCTGACTCTCTTTTCTCTCATGTTCATCTTTGTGTTTGATATAATTAGATTAGTATTTAGTATCTTCAGGCAAACAACAACGCAGAAAGTGAGGAAAGATCACGACAGGGACAATGACACCAAAGCAGAAAATCACCAGCTGAGCTGAACAGTGTTCACCTACCATGAGCTCATGTTCAGTGCGATGAACCCCCAGCTTCTTCAGCCCAATGGTCAGGTCGTTGACACAGATGCCTCCATCACCGTTCACGTCCAGGACCTGGAACAGCACTTTCAGTCTGTGCTCCTGCTCCGGGCCTCCACATATGTCACATGGATGCGCTGACCGGCCGGAGTCAGAGCGCCAGTCACCGGCTGCGGGCTGTCGGGTGACCGGCCTGGATGGGGGAACCGACGAGGGGTCCTCGGCGTGCCCTCCTCCCCCGCCGCCGCCGGGGTCGACCCCCGACCGGCACTGACAGAATACATCACCGAGCAAGGGGGGCATCAAGGAGCCCTGCTGGTGCATGATGAACAGCCTGACACTCAGAGAGCGGCTCAGGCCGCCGTTACACCTCCAGCCCTGGTGTCAACGTCACGTCCCTCCATTTCAGCCGTTACAGAGAGCAGAGAGCAGAGAGCAGAGAGCAGCTGCCGGTTAACGGCCGGTGGGCTTACGAACCGAGTCTTCACCACGAGCACAGGCGGAGTTCACCTGAGACCAAACCGGGACCTCTGGGTGGCGACTCCCGGGATACATTAACTCAGAAACCAAGCGTTAGGTGAATGTAGTCGGTGCCGGTGAAACCAGACGCTGATCTGTCACCTCCTGTAAAATACCTTCACAGCGTCGAGCCGAAGAGTTCACACGGAGCTCTTCTTCCGAACATCACAACCGGCGCGGCTCCTCTTCAAACACCGATAAGGATAAAGACACTTCTCCCGGTGCCTCAGTGCCGTTAACTCGCCCGTTGAGACCAGAAAGATATTCGGTTTAGGGAACCGGGTGCGCCAGTGGTCTCGCGGTACAACGCGAGATTACGGCGTGACAGCGTTGATTCGAGTCCGTTGAAGGAGGAGACAACATGGCCTTTAGGAGATGGACTGAACAGGAAAGCGTGATGGAGTCTGAAAATATGGAGCTCACTGTCGCCACCTGCTGTTCATGTAATGATTAACGAAGTAGTAAAAAAAAAAAGCCTTTTCAGAAAGAAAACTAAATCCATATATTTTCTTAAATCATTAGTATTATTGCAATATTAAAAACAACTTCTCCTTATTATTAACTCAAGTGCCTTGTTTTCTTCAAATGATGTTTATTGTGTCAGAAGAGAAGCACTTTAGAAGTGTCTGACCCCCCCCAACCCCAGCTGTTTCCATCCCATTATATGTCTCCTGGTCTGGGGAATATGATTTTATTTTAATCTAGAAACATATTTCCAGTAGAACCCCCTCACCCTACAGTCTATTCTATCTGATATAAAATCTATTCTCATGTTTTCTATTTCTATGTAGCAGACATACGTGGCCTGGTATCAGTCACAAGCCATAAAAAAGGTTCATAGTAAGGACACGCAGAGTTAGAGACCTGAAGTTGACACCTTCTTACTCTACCTACCATTTAACTATCAAATTGATAGGACACAGAGACAAACCATCCTCCTTCCACAAACAGACCAGTGTTTAGCAGGTCACAGAGACATATGCTGTAGAACCAGTAAATGGGTCAAATGGTCATCTTCAGAGGATCGATGGAGGCCCGCAGGACTGGAGCAAACAACCAAAATCCCAATTTGTAACAATAAGACTGAATTGGTATTTGATTGTTACTTATATAGGAAATGTAACAACAAAAAGACTGTCAGTCCTAGACCCTCTGTGTCACAGACACAGAGAGACTAAGGTTCCCTCTTGTTCCTCTGCCTCTTGTTAGATGAATCATAAATTACAAGCCACATTCTGTAACCAGCACTTTACTCTGATAGACACAGATCTGAGTAAAATTTTAAAATGTCTTTTTGTTTTTATTGCTATTATTATTATAATCAAAGGACTGCTGTGTAACCCACCTTGATTTAGTATTAGCTTTAGGAAACTCTGTCTTCGTTGTTCTATGAATGAACCACTTGTATTATGCTCAAACCTGTTCTTTTGTTCCACTTTTCATCCTGCTGGTTATTAGACATTGCATTTACCCTTTGAATAGTAATGTAGTTAATAAACCTCTTAAACTCAGTCATAATCCTGGTGTGCTTCTTTGAAGTAGAGACTGGAGATCAATTGGATTGATGATCCATTCATAGATTAATACATTTTTGTCTCTTTGGAAACTGTTGTCCCATTCAAATTCTAGTATTTTGTCTTTGGTTTGTTACATGTATTCTGGTTTTCAAGGCCCAAATGCTTATAATTCCTTGCAGTTTGTGTAAAAGGGTAATATCTCACCCACAGAGCACAGGGATCATCTTAAATAGGAAAGATTTATCCTCACAGGCTTTTTTGTTCACAGTTATCTTTACCTGCCATTACTGTTTTTCCTTGTTCACTATTAAATCTTCACTGAGCAGAACTCTCTTATTTATTGATATGGTGGAACCTTTATATTGTATTTGAGTCTTGCTGTATTTTAATGTTTGGCATCAATATACCAAGTCAAATTCAAAGTCAAATGTGTAAACTTACTTGGCAATAAAGACAATTCTGATTCTTATCTTTGTATGAACTTTATCATCATACATTTCCAAAGTCTCTTGGCTCTGCCTGTGCTGCGACACTGCCATCTGCTGCTCACTACAAACAGAAAGGAGGCCTTAGTAGCTCTCAAGTAGCTCAACAAGTAGGTGAAACCAAGTCTGAAGGTTTATTAATGACATTAGGTTGAAATTATGTCTGTCCTAAAATTGGGATGAACCAAGAGTAGGGTGTAGACCACAATGTTTCTCCTCCGGTCAGCATTTATGGTGTTGGAGGAAATAGGAGAGGAGATGCTCTCTGAGGAGATGAGTCTTCAACAGATTCTTGAAGACAGAGAGGGACATCCCTGCTCTCATAGGATTCAGGAGCTTGTTCCACCATCAGGGAAATGACTGAGAAGGATCATAGGGCTGAATGATTGAGCTCAAATAGATGGTGCAGACCCAGAAGTCGCTCTGAGAGCAGTGATAGTGACTGAGATTGATTTAGCTGAGGTTAACAGTGGGATTCTGTGAAGCAAACCAAACGACCTCTGTGTCCGATAATGTCCTATACAAATAAATTTCCCTTGTTTTCAGGCTAGTGAGTGATTGTAGCACAAAAACCTGAAACAGGAAGTTAACAAGTCTGTCACTGACCAAATCAGACCTAGTCCTGTTCAGCACATTCAGCATAAGCAGTACATAAACATGTAGTAGATGGTTTATAACACCCTGTACAGCAGTGCAACTGTGCTACATTATAATGTAGGAGTAATAAGAGAATTACAATCATAAAAAGCTACATGTCCTTATGTCTGCTTCCAACAGCACATTGTGTTATAAACAATTTATTATACACTCAGTTTATTAGTTTAATATTCAAATGTATTGTGTCATTATTATTACATCAAATGGACTGACTATTTAAATCTTACTGATGGTGTGACAATATACAGTTGAGTTAGAGCCCCTATGAGCATTTCTGTTAGGACAGATACAGAATCATTAATAATTAATATGACTTTTTCCAAATAATCAACAAGACAACTAAACAAATTTACATTTATGTAGGTAATACTTTCTAAATAATATTATAAGAATGACCACAGTATAATTTTTTTCATAGGCTATGCTGTGTTGATCACTGAGAAACCAAAAACATGTTCCAGTAGATGCTCGGATATTATCCCAGATAATGTAAAGCATGTATCCCCCTCCAAAAAGATGGACTACAGCCTCAGTGGAAAACACAGTTTATTTCAATATCAGTTATAAACTTAACACAGACTTTGAACTGGGTGACATTGATGAATGATTTTAAATGAAACTTCTTACTTATATTTACAGCTGCAGTGTCACTGAAATAAACCCAAGAGTGAGACTTTTGCCAAATAATGGCTTCAGGTTGAACATGTCTCTAAGACTCAACTTGTTATTAGTGATTCGAGGTCACTTACACGTTCATGTAGATTTTGAAGCAACTTTTTGTAGTTCTGTTTTTTCATGTCTTTTCTACGGTTTATTTTAACCTTAACACATACACACATTTGACATAACCCTTTATATTTTTAAATATATATTGTTGCTCGTATAAATTTGTGCGTTGTTGTTGGCGTTTTAAAAAAGAAAAACACACCTACACGCTCATATTCACCAAATCTGGGATCAACGGTGGGTTTTCTCTTCGGGCGTTTGAAAAACATAGTTAGTTTGGCCCGTTGAGTGATTGACGTGTAATCGAGCCAATAGCAAGAGAGGATATTGAACGGCCGCGAGTCACCCAGCCAATGGGGCACCAGTGGGCGGGGCGCCGAGCACAGCTACCGCAAGCGTTGTTAGTCGGAAGAAGAAGCCGATTCTGGAAGCCATTACGTTGCGCACATCAGTGGAGTAAATCCTACTATTTTTGCGTACAATACGCACAATTACCTCCGCTAAAGAGGAATTCCTGCAATTATGGCCTCGGTGGCGAAAAAGAGAAAAATGAATTTCTCGGAGAGAGAGGTGGAAATTATTGTGGAAGAAATAGAGAAACAAAAGCACACACTGGTTAACCACTTCAATGCTGGAGTCACACACATGGCAAAGAATAACGCGTGGGTGGACATCCTGAAAAAGGTCAACGCTGTCACCACCTGTCCCAGAGAGTTACCCGAGGTGAAGAAGAAGTGGTCCGACATGAAGACGGAGGTCCGACGGAAGGTGGCCCAGGCGCGGGCTGCCATAGAGGGGACCTCCGCTGACTGCACTCCAGTTCCGGTCATCCTCACCGCTATGCAGCAGCGGATCTGTAACCTCCTGGGGGAGGCCACCATCATCAGCTTACCTGCGGGAGACTCGGATGCGGAGATAACTCTGCCGGTGACGGTGAACACCGCCGCCACCGTCACACTCACAGAGAGTAAGTTACACAAGTTTCTCCTGTGAACACACACAAGGTTGAATGTCAGTGTGAGGAGCTGCTGTGAGCTGCTGCAGTAACACTGAACACTTCATGCTCTGCCCCCTGCTGGACCCATCCTCCTCCTCCTCCTCCTCCTCCTCCGCGGACAGACGCTGCTCACAGGTATGGGGTGCTATTTTAGTCGATATTAAATAAATATATGAAGCTATGAAGTGAATCCTGAAATGAACGAATCAGCTAATAAATGTAGGAAGACATAACTACATTCAAATGTTAACATATGTAATTGAGTCCATCAAGAAATAAACAGCCTTTTATTTAAAAAATAAGATATTTACCTATTTCAGTGGACTTTTATTCTGTAATTCCACATCTTATCTCCGGAGACTTTTATTTCCTAGTGCCACATTTATTTTCAAACTCTTTATTTCCATCTGTTATCTTCAAATGAGAGGGCATGAAATAAACACAAAAAAACCCCACACATTTATTTATAAAGCCATTTATTTGTAATTTTACACATATTATATTTTGATGTTAATTTATATATTTCTATATATATATTCCCTAATATTTTTATTTCAGGATTTATTTCATGGCTGTATTTATTAATTCATTAATTCAGTACTGACTAAAATGACATTCCATACAAAAGAAACTGTAGTGTGTCATAGAAACGTGTTAATTCACCAGAACACTGTATCCATCGATAAGAGGCTGCACTGCTGACAACAGCTCCTCACAAACAGTCCAAAGAAAGCTTGTAGTCTGACCCTGGAATATGAAACAGAGATCTGGTTCATCCTTGGTTTAATTAAACTAGTGAAACCAGGCTCAGCAAACAAGGTTTGATATAAGCAAATGTGCTGCTGAGTTGACGGCTGCTGGAGATGTTTTATTAAGCTGCACTTACCACAATAGACCTGGAGGTCTGCAGGTCGAGGCTCTGATTTCATTTAGTTTTTGAAGCCTGAACAGATGAAATTATCCAGTAAAAAAGTAAAGATGAAACGTGACCATTTGCTTTAAATCATTAAATCACAGTTTGAAGGAAAAATCTGGAAGGATTCAAAACGCTGTCCTACCTGACCTCCTCTGTTAATATATGCCCTCAAAACAAATTAAAAAACAAATTTAAAGGGGCACATTGGCTTGAATTTTAGTCCCTGGTATGAGCCAACAACCTGGATCCTACAATTCCCATATTGAGTGTATTTTGTGTTTGTTTTCTAAGCTTTCAGTTAAACATCTCATGTACCAATGGCTGAAGTCTGGTAGTTTCACAGCTGCTCAAACAAACACTGAAACACACTTTAAGTGGACATGGAGTTTTCTCCTTTTCAAAAGGAGAAGGGTTTATATCCGATATAATCTTTATATGTGTGTATATGTAAAGTCATATAAACATGTGATTGGTCCTGACGTTTCTGGAACAGCTGCAGACTTTTGTGATGACGCAAACAAATGGCTGCTCGCTCTTCTTGCTCTGTACGTCACAGCGTCTCAGTCGCAGCGTCTCAGTTGCAGCGTGTCCTGTAGGTGCTGATGACAGGTGAGAGGACATGATTAGGAGGAATCTCAATATCAGTCTCATGTTGAACTGAGGATAAAACAGCCAAGGATCATACAATTGTTTGTGCAGCTATTTGTTACAATTTGTCTTTGTCTTTGATTGTGTTTTCAGCCTCATCTTCTCTCTGTGTTTCAGCTCTTCCAGCGGCATCAGGAACAGTCTGTGATGAAGGGAAGCCACTGAATGGTAAGTTTCCTCATAGCTGATAACTCACATCTGTTCAGAGCTGTTTGGACCTGTTCGATGTGTCTTTGATGCATTCACAATTGAACCTAGAGCTGTCTATCATGCTGAGACAGATGTTATACCAGTTCTGAGCAGGTCTGAACGGGCCATAGGACCGTCTCCTCCACGTGGTTCAAAGGTCTTTGAAAGTCATTCATTCTAAAAATGTCTGAGCTGTGACAGCAGATCCCTGGTTAAAGTCATTAATCCTGACTGGCTGTCCTACAACTCAGCTAGCAGTTGAAAGGGAAAATTAATATGTTGGTAATGCCATAAAAATGGGGGTGGAAAGGTTAGAATGTAAAAAAAAGATTGATGAAGTTATCTTCATCATCACCAAATTCATTAATTATTATTCTGTCCACTCTGGACAGAAGAGGAGAGCTGATCTTCTCAACCTCAGCAAGAAAGTAAACTTGTAGTTTCCCCCAAATGTTAAAGTGCATCTTTGGCTGCAGTAACTAATGACTAAAAAGACTTTTCTGTTTCTAGCTGAAACCACTTACCACACCCTAGAGGATGGAGGTGTGGTGGAATACTGCACCACCACTGTCGGTGATTCCACTCCCACTGTGGTGGCGGCTGTCGAGGCTCCAGTAGAGATGTTGGCCTCGTCCTCTGCTTCTCCGCCTCCCCCTCAGGGTCAGGCCAAACCTCAAGAGCTGAAGAGCCGCATCGCCCTCAACTCCGCCCGTCTGCTGCAGGAGCAGAGAGTCACCAACGTCCACATCCGCCAGATCGCCCAGCACCTGGAGGGTCAGAATGAGCTGCTGCAGATGATGCGGCGCTCCCAGGAGGCTCAGGCATTCGCCCAGGAGAGACAGGCCCAGGCCTTGGAGGGTACGCAGGCCACCCTGCTTGCACTAGTGCAGATGCTCAGACCTGCTTTAAAGGACTTGCGCAAATTCCTGCAGAGCGGGACAGAGGTCGTGAACCAGAGTAGCTCAGCAGCAGCTGGAATGACTGATGGGTCGGGAACAGAGGAGCACAGCAGGCCCAAAACACCACCACCTCCTCCACAGCAAGCCGAGGACACACAATAGACACTGTGTGTGTGTGTGTGTGTGTGTGTGTGTGTGTGTGTGTGTGTGCGTGTGCGTGCGCATGCGTGTGCGCAATGGCTTCAGAGAACAATGAGAAGCTTGTCAAGAGTTGCCTTAGGGAGAGCATGACGTGGACGCACTGAAGAGTTGATGTTGAGAAGATTATTTTTCATCTTTTACAGTCAATCATTAACTGACAGTGGGTTTGTGTGACTTAATGCACAGGTTTCATGCTGAAATTATGTTTTTAGTACATAGTTGCAGCAGGTCGTCACCCTGATGTGGGCTTGACATTAAATTCTTCCAGTCACTGTGCAGTTTACCCTGAATGAAAAAAGAAATCAGTGTTGTTTTTAAAGCACCTTGTCTTCAATAAAACCAGAGGAAAAAACCAGCAGCCTGTTTGTCCCAGCAGACTGAACCATCATGATCCACCACAAGAGGTCAGTGTGTGTTAACAAGACTCTCCACTGTTCAAAAGTAAAAACCAAACTCGTGACAGGTGACAATTAAAAAGACATGATGCTTCCACATGGTACAATGAAGTAGTCATTGTCCCATCATGCTCTGTGGCAATTACTTTAAGAACATTTGTACCAGCAACAACTTAAAAACATCCCTTTTACTTTCCCTGTTTTTTTAAAATCTAGGACAATTCAACCCTGCATTAATTTTTCATTATTATTTGTGGCCACATGGGGCAGCACACGTGCTGTAAACACAAGGCTGACATATGTTCCCCTTTATGAAGCTGTTATGCGGTGGTAGAGCATGTTTGAGTCTGATCTGTGGCCCTTTGCTGTCATCCCCTCTCTCCCTTGGCTTCCAAAAACGAAGCTGAGCTGTTATGGTTAAAGCCCGTTTCCACCTCTAGCACACAGATTTATCATTTATTTGTTTGGAGTCGTGCTTCAGGTGAGCTGAAGAGTTTCCAGTAAGCACCCTCCTTTTAGCTCTGGTTTTGTCAGAGCCTCCACTTCAGCCTCTCTCGCCCTCCCCTTCCCTCCTTTCCTCATGCCCTCCGTCCCTGTCCTCATCCTCAGTTGGCTCTGTTATGGAAGCCTGCCCCCTGGGCTCAACTTAACCAGCTTCCCTTGATGGGATCTCAACCAAGTCCTGGTCTGGCTTCCACTCAAACCTCACCTGGTTTCCACACCGGCCTCAGCCAATCTCTGTCCTCCTCCCTGCTCTGGTAATTCACTTTCCTCATCCAAGCAAGTTTGTAAATAAACTATTTACTTTATGGATCCTGTCTCCAGCCTCTGTGTTCTGTTCATGGGTTCGCTGCAAGCTGTGACACCCTGAGGGAAATATTCTGCTCTTTAGCTGCCGCATACTTTATCAGAGCTAGTTGACTGCAAAGTGCTGCTGCTGGATGCAGCATGCAGGATGCAGTGAGACTGAACCAAAGCAGTGAAAAGGTGGGCTCTTAAAACATACAACAACTTTCAAGATGCTATAAAGCGCCACAGAGCAGAAGTGAAGAATCAGGTGATGTTTCTCTGCTAACTTTGACCCTGTTCACATAACACCAATGTCAACATAAAGATATTGATCAGCAACTTTAAAGCAAGTCTATATAAGTGAGCAGCAGTGCCACGGTCTCTGCAGCCAGAAGTGGGAATTACAGGATCAGAAGTGTGGTGAGGGGTAATGTCACATAAGCAACACATGTATAGCTCATGTAGTGAACACACCTATTTAATGCATCAAACACAAAATCTCAATACAAACCAGCAACTGTGGTGTCCATTTCTATCAGCAGTATCTCCTTCCAGTGTAAGGAGGTAAGATAGGAAACACTGAAGCTCCTTTCCTCAGCTCTTATAATGTCATTTCATGCTGATTCAAAAATTTAAAAAAAAATTATATGAAAAAATATGTCAAAACATATTTTTCCTATTATAATTACTACCATTTACATTATTATTATAAATAGTATGATATAGCCATGTGCCCTTATGTTATGTTAGGGGTTATATAATTGTCACATATATACATACTATCTCTATATGTAAATAAATTAGCATATGTACACTCAGCTATTAAAAATATCTAAATGATAATGTTTTATATGAAATAACATGTTTATAAAAACATAAAAATCCTATGTTTTTCAGATTCATCTCAAACATACATATATGTTGATATTATATATAATAATATCAACATATATTGAGGCTTTGTGACCAAATGTATGTATGAATATAATGATGGAGGCAGTTGTGGCTTCAGAAAGTCGGTGGTTCGATCTCTTAACTACTGAGTACTCATGTAAAGAGGTTTGAGTGAAAAAAATAGAGAGTAAAAAAATTCTAAATGAGTGCAGTCTATAATAATAATTATAACAACAACAACAACAACAACAACAACAACAACAACAATAATAATAATAATAATAACAATAATAACAATAATAATTTTAATAGTAATATCCGCATCCGTATTTGTATGAGATACACACATGTATGTATGCTATATATATTCTTACTTGTACATGTAGTTATATTTCATGAATGGAAATTCAATATATGATCTCTCACACACATCTTAAATTTACGTATTCGATAGTCAAACGTTTTGTGCCTGATCCTCTTCCTCATTCACCTCTGTTCAAACTTTGGGGACGGTCCCTAACTCGTAGTGTGAGGCGTTCAGGGAGCCGCTGAGACTGAGCTCCGGTAGAGAGCGGAAAGTTGGCGAAGATGCGTTGATACTGAGAAAGTGTCAGGTACCCGGACTCCAGTTGAGTGCAGCGGTTCACAGCTGAAGGGGACCGGGTCTGAGGAGCAGCAGACCGGCGGCACGGTGAGCTTTGGGCGGTTCGTGGTGTTTGTAGGACGAAGACTTGCTTTAACTCGCTGAGCGGTTTCGTTGTTTGCGTGGCAGCTGAGTGCACCGGGAGAGTGTGGGACTGTTAGAGAGCAGACAAGAAACCATGTGTTGAATGTGTTTAAAGTACTGAGCTCATTAACCGGGACTGTAACAACGCTCATGTTGGAGGCTTGTCATGTTTTTCTAATGTGAGGGAGACGGAGCACATGAGTCCACAGCTGTCACTGCTGCAGACACCGCAACATGCAGATGTAAATAAAGCCCAGTTGGTGTTGGTGGAATCTGAAGTGTGTCTTCTCTCTCTTTCTGCTCCAGGTCCACACGACTCTTCAGAAATGATTCACCTGGAGACAAGGACAGATTCCCAGCCTCCGCTCTAAAGACCCCCGGGGTCTGTTTGTGTTTGTCTTTGTCTGGTGTCATTCATTGCCGCTGCAGTGACCGCGGACAATGACGTTTTTAATGAAAAAGAAGAAGTTCAAGTTTCAAGTGTATTTCACTCTGGAGGAGCTGACGGCGGTGCCGTTCGTCAACGGGGTGCTGTTCTGTAAGATCCGCCTGGTCGACGGGGGAGACTTCGCTGTGTCGTCATCCAGGTATTTGAGTCACTTCCTTGTTGAGACCCACTGAAAGTCCATCTCCCACACAGCCACTGGTGTTAAAGGTCTTTGTCATTTCTACAGGACAGGGACAAACAGAGCGGAGATACTGCTCCAGAGAGACAGACTCTACAGGTGGTTCACCTGTTTGTTGTCATTTCTCTGCCTTAAATAAGGGACGGAGGCCAGTGGACGGTGACAGCTGTGGAACTGGTGTGAAAGTGCAGCCCTTGCAGTTCGGCCTTTAGCACACTGTGTGTTGTTTTACCCTCATGCCTCCTGGGAAAGTTGCCTCAGCTCCACCCTGCTGTAAACTCAGACTGGGAGCTTCCCAGTGTTCACTGCAGCTGCTCTATGGGAGGGTGTTCAGGTTATGTGGTTTGCTCAAGGGCCCCTATGCAAAACTGTTGAGTGAGTCAGGAGCAAAAATCATTGGCTTTTCTGCTCGGATTCAAACCAGCAACCTCCCAGTCTCAGCCAGTGTCTTAGTATCTAGATATCAAAGGCCCTAGGGGCGACTCTGGTGGTTCAGTGGTTCAATGACGACTCCACTGAGGGAGGAAATGTGTTTTCTTGTAGTTTGTTAACTCTCAGGATTTAGTTAATCAAGAGGCATCTGATAGTCATCAAATCACACAACCCCATCCTCCAGCCAGCACGAACACACCTCACTGTGTGAGTAAGCTGAAGGGAGGTGCCACAGCTGGAATTACAGGTGGACCACAACAAAAGTTTAGCATGTTTCACATGTATGTAGCATATTAAACCATTTAATGCATAAAATGATGAGAAGATTAATAATGAGTCTCATGTCTGTGTGGAGCTGGGGTCCAAATTGTGTTAGCCCAACTTAGCATAAAGACTGGAAGTCAGGGGAAATTGCTAACCAGGCTCTCTCTCTTAAAAAGTTTTTCTTTTGTTGTTTATTGCTCAGTAACACAGTTCAGTCACAGTTTAGAACAACAGCATGGCCCTTACTAACCATGAGAAAAAATCACATTACATTTACTAATGAACCTACTACTACTACCTACTAATTGTGGGGATAGCTACTCTTGCCAGAAAATATGTAGACAAAGACTATACCTTATTTTCATTTCTAGTACTATCCCTATTCAAGTCAAAAGTAGGCGTTATAATAAAGACAATATAATAAAGACAATGGATATTAAAATTAGTGTAAACAGTCACAGTGTAAGGCAGGGAGGTTTGTGATCATGGCTTTAAATTTCTTGTAAGATATTTCCTAATTTCCTTTACTTGGGTCATTTGAGTCAGTTTTTGATAAGTTCAGTCTAGCAACATTTCACAATGGCCTTAAAATACAAAGAAACCAAGGTTAGTCAGAGAAGACCATCCATCTTTCTCAAAGATAATACAGTGGTGTCCCCAGTAAAAAGTGAAAGGCTGCACCATCACTATAATCAGGTACAGACAGGAAAACTGCATCAACAACCCGAGGAAGCAGGTTCTACTTCTGTCTATATGATATGATATTTAAATGTAAATTTCCCATCAAGCCAGGTGCTAGGATAATTATATTCAGTAAGTCCCAGTGTTGTAGTGTATATATGCAGTCACTAGTGTAATCAATATTTTTGGTGCCAGTGAAGAGCATGAAGTTGTTAAGATTAAACACCAGTTTAAGTCTAATGGGAGCTTCCTGAGGAGCATTAAAGGTGAGAAGCCAGTTCCCAGTGGCTACTTTTACACAATAGTGTCATCTGCATAAAGACACACCTCAGGCATTCACCGAAGAAACAATATAGTTAATATACATATAAAGAAAACAGGACCTACGATTGACCTTTGTAATTGACTAACACTGGACATTTTCTGAGTTTACACACTGAAGCCTCCCAAACAGATGAACCAATCACAAGCCTTTTCATCCAGACCAATACTGTCATTTTTGTTGAAGCAAAGGATGATCAACTTCATCAGACACAAAATGACAGCACAGTGGTTCTTATTGTCTAGAGCAGACATTAAATAATTAGCAACCAGTGTAACAGCTGTAAGAGAGTTGTGATTAGCTCTAAATCCAGACTGGTGCTGAATTCATAGAGAGTCACTTAAAAGAAACAACTTGAGTTGGTAACTTCTGGATTTTTGCTTATAATTATAATTTAGATAAAGTATTTAAATCACCTATATCACACTGTTGACTGACCAAACGCAGGGAAATAAACATATTGACGTAGAGAGATTAAAAAATGTTCATGAATGGCTCAGTGATGGAACAGACTTTATTAATGAAAATGATCTAATTTACCCTCTTGTGGGGTCAGTGGTTTGCAGACACCACCAGGAGAGAAAGGTTGTAAGGTGAAAACAGAGCACATCTCAATTTGTTGACAGATCGATCAGTCACCTCAGTGGTTTGATTTGCTTTGGCTTTTGAACTGAAGAGAACTCAACGGTGTTTGTAGTCGCAGTGTAGAAAGGGGAAGTGTAACCAGTCTGGTCTGCTGGTCTCAGTCTGCTGTGACTGGAGATATGTTTTTTGCTTTTAGTATTTAGTGTCAGGTGCGTCTACAACATTGGAAAGATCAGACAATTGATATTTTACAAAGATGTTGTCTGTTATTGTCATCATGCTTAAATGTGCTTTAATGGGAATTGGAATTTAATTAGTCTTATATTGGCAGTGACAGAAAACCCTCTCAGCCACATGGAAAAGGGAACCTAACACTGCAAGTTCAACAACCTGGATCAAATGTTGTTACTTATCTTGATTCTTGTTTACAAATGTGCTGTAAAACCATATGGATTTGAATTGAGAGTGGATAGAGGACGGAGACGGAGATGTTACACACCTCCGTCTGGGGCTTGTTTTTCAGGTTCCTCTTTCCTGTTTTCACATTGAACTAGATGCTCAGAAAGCTGTTACTGCACTGTACCACGAGCTTGTGTAAATCAGGTTGTGCTAAGTGTGTTGTCATGCATAACGTACTTAAGTAGAAGTGTGGCAAATACCATACACTTGACGGGTTATTTAAACAGTTTTTCCTGTTGTTATCTTTGATTCACATCACTCAGTAGATTCCACTGGTACCTTGGTCATGCAGTATAAATGCCAGCAAACCATTCCACAGTTTATAATGTGGTGATGACTCCTAAGTACTCGGGTGATAAAGACTCATAAGTACTCAGGCAATAACAAAGTATTGACTCCTAAATGCTCAGGTGATAATGTAGTAATGACCAATAAGTACTCAGACAATGATGTATTATTGACTAATAAGTACTCTTGTCTTGCGGCTGTGATCCCATTTGAAGATGGTCCTGTAATAGAATTATATACAACTAGGTTTCACATGCTAATGTAAACTGCTCATTTTTGCCTCACATATTTGAAGGATGAGCCCTAACCCACATCACTCTCAGTCTCACGCCATGTTTAACCTGAAAGCTACCACCACCTTAGACATACGCATGCTAACTTTAGCCTGTACACTGTTACATGAGCAGGTACTAAAAAGCATGGGTACTAAACCGTCACATGCAAACCAATACATAGGAACATGAGCTGTTATTTGATTAATGGTCAGGTTAGGACATTTTGATTGTTAATCTCTGTGTGTGTGTGTGTGTGTGTGTGTGTGTGTGTGTGTGAGTGTGTGTGTGTGTGTGTGTGTGTGTGTGTGTGTGTGTGTGTGTGGGTGTGGGTGTGTTTGCACATGTCTGCTTGTGTGACTGTGTGTGTATCAGGCTCATTTGCATCTAAGACTCATTCCTCAGATTCTTCCACAGAAAAAAAAACAAGTGACCAATGGGAGGAGGGTTTTAACACACACACACATTTGTAGCAGCACTTTAGTGTTCATGGACAAACATTAATACACACCTCAACACCAGTGAGTATGTTCTACAGCGAGAGTGAGCAGACTAGTGCAGTTACAGTCAGGATCACTGAACATAAAGCAACATCTATATGAAAATCTAAAGCCAACGGTGCTGACGTGTTTTAACAGGTGTTTCAAAAGGTTTGAGTGTCGTCGGTAAATGTTCCTTCCTGCGTGTCAGATTTGTTCAGTGAGATTGGCATCAGAAGAGTGTGAGTGTTCTGAATTTACATTTGACGTCAGGTGTGTATCCATCCACATTTACTCTCTGTGCATGAAAAATGTGAGTGCACACACTGGAAATAAAATACGAAACAAAAACACAAAAGCTTCACATATTGAAAAACTTTTTTTTCCAACTGAGGTCGAAAATTGATATATTTATAAAAGAAAACAAAGACATTGTGCAGGGGCCAAACCTCTAGTGATGACATGAAAACATCAGCTCTGTGTGAAGTGAAGATGAGGATGCTGGAAACTTCCTCATAATATTATGTGAAACAAACAATTGTTGTATTTCCATCATGGTTTCCACTGTTTGACTTGTGTCGTTGTGTCCTCTTATTCCTCTGTTGTTTACTGGCGGCTTTGTCAGCTGTGTGTCTCAAAGCGCCCACGTCCCAATATTCATACATAATAGATTAGAAAGTTGTCCTGGAACAAATCTTGACTCTTGTTCCTGCAGGTTAGTGTTGGTTTGGCCCTGATCAGTCATTAGTTAGTTGACACATGAAGGCTGTGGCGGCAGGTTTTAAGGCGCAGCCATTTTCTTGACTTTCTTCAGAAGTGAAGAAAAGTGTTGATTTAAAATATTTCTCTATTTGTAGACAAAACGGGTTAGGAAGGTTGCACTGGTTTCATTGGTCCAGATTTATTTTCATGACAGGGCCCACATGGAGAAAAAAGTTTATTTATCTAAAGGAGTGAGTTTTATTCTGTGCTGTGAACTTGAATCTTGAATGATTTTATCAGTGTCAAATGTCAGTCAGCAGTAAATATCTGTCCTTGTGTGAACACTGATGCTCGAGAACAGAAGTCTTTTAGTGGAGACAAATGACAGTCAGTCATCTTGGACCGCACTGTACTCTGCACTGCATATCTTGCAGAAACTGTTTTGCTCAGTTGTATTGTGGCAGATATTGAGATTTGGATGAGATTTCAACTGGAATAGTTTTTGATAAAATGAAGAGGATGATTCAATTTTTCTCAAACCTTCTACTAAACAAGCATTTTCCTGCTCATCTGGAGAATATGATCTGCATCTGCATTTGGATTATGTTTGGATAGATTGTGCAGCTGTTGCTCGGTGTGACCAGTTTGTATGTTGAACCAAAGGAAGTGAGCGTCCTCGTGGGCTCTTCCAGTCCCTGTAGATGTGGAGCTGCTGGTGGAGACATCAGACAGAATTAACACACACTACATTTTAATCAGCTCTGACTCTGACTGGCTTTGAGAACAGCTTCGTGAACAGGTACATGTCGCTTCTTCTTTTGCTTTTTTATGCTTCTGCTTTTGAAACATCCTGATCAGTGATGTGAATAGTCCCTACAGGTGGTTGTGTGCAGGGTTATAGTGTGTGCAGCTGTTTCATGTGTGCAGATTTTTGCAACACTGTCTTCTTACTGTGAGCTTTTGTTCAGCGTGTCCTGCGAATAAAATAAAATAAAACAAACAAAAAAAATAATGTCGCAATCACTTTGGCAGATATTTCAACACAAGTCATGATTTCAGTTGGAGTCTTTTTCACATTTCATTTTCACTGAAAAAAACATTAAGCTCGCCTTTTCATCACTGCAGCACTTCTTAAAATGGTGTCACAAGGCAATTCAAACAAATTGCCTTGTGACCCGTCTATAAATTGCTTTACAGAGACATGGAAATACATTGAAAATAAAACGGTAAAATGAAATTAAAATACCATTTAAAATACATTAAAAATAGAAGATTAAAAATCAATAAAAATGAGCTTGTATAAACATGATGATGATGTGATTTTTGTTGGATCTGTACCAAACCAACGTTTACCTTGGAGACTTTCATCTGTCGGCCTGAGAGTCAATTAACATTATATGATAATTAGTAAAAGATGGTCATTCACAGCTCAGTTAACAGTTTTATTAATCTGTATTGTTTATAGATCTGGTGGGGGTGGGGGTGGGGGCAGTTAGGGGTTGGGGGTCTTGCTCTTGTACTGTTGTTGTTTAGTCCAACATGTTTATCGTGTTGATCACAAAGTCAGCCTCATTATGAGCAGTCCCTTGGAGGCAGGGGCCCACCAGAGAGTGTTGCTTGTGTCTGCGTGTTGTACAATGGTGTGTTTGTGGAGCAGGGAGGCCGGGCTGTAAGAGAAGAAGTGGCAGAACCTGTCTGTCCGTCTCTGTGTCTCTCAGGTGTGTTGGTCAGGTCTCCCTTCAGGTGAGAGGGAAAAGCTGCCCTGATAGAGTTCATGTTAACGTCTGCCCTTATCCCTGATTACACAAAATAAACATATGCAATAGATTTATACACCACATCATGACATTTTCACTCTGTTACAGCTGTGATGAGAAGAAGAAGGAGGTATCGGAGAGAGAGCGAATGAAAGGTTTTAATCAGTGAAGACACGTCCCAGCACGTAGCCATTCTTTCTCCTTGTGGAGTCCATGAACATGACGTTAACTATAATTTCTTTCTTGTTTCTTTTTCATGATTAAATGACAGTTGAGTTATCAGAGGGGCGATCAGCGATCAGATCCTTCTTCAGACACATTTCTGCTTTTCTTCTCTCGTCCCTTTGCCTTTCTCTGTGGTGTGAAGTGGGCAAAAAGGCAAAAAGGTGTGATGTCATGTACCTTTGTGCACCAATCAGGCTGAAGCAACATTTGAATCAAAGTCATGTTTAGACCTGGCGTTGACATATTTCTCAGGTGATCTGATCCCAGGTGGACAGCTTTAAGTTCAGCTTTGAATTCACCCGATGCATGAAGGACCATTTCCTGTTGGTTGTTTTTAGTTCCTGATCATGTGTGTCCTGCCTCTCTCATGACCAGGAACATGACTGTTGACCCCCCCCCCCCCACCCCTTGCCTTGTGTGTCGGTTGGTTGTTTTTACCACAATCCCTTGTGTTTCCTGTCTTTCTGATTACCAGCCCTAATTAGTTTCACTTCTTCCCAGTTACCTTTGCCTTCTTAGTGTATTAAGTCCAGGTGTCCCCCTCACTCCAATTGTGTCCCAGTTCAGGGGCCACATCCTTGAGAGGACCCGGTCTACAAAAGTGTTGCCTTTTGTAGGTGTCGCCTTTTGTGGACATGAGATGGTCTGGTCTATGAAGGATTGTTTTATTTGCATCACCAGCTGTGCCGAGTCTTAGTGTTGTGTCACAAAGCTCTGCTCCTGTCGATTAGCAACCTTGACAACACAACACTTTATTTCCACAAAAACCTGAGGTTTTACGGCCCTTGGGTCTAATAGTTGTACCATGTCGAACTGAACTGAAACACAATACTTACATGTAAAAGTTTGATCCTGAGACTCTCTGTGTGTCTCTCTGTTTTTTGCTGCCGTTAACATCATACAAAGAATGCTGGGATAGATTTGACCATGAAGGGTCCACCTGTTGGAAAAGAAGGAAGAATTTGAAGGAGCCTTTGAAATGGGACAGCATAGCTGGGCCACCACGATACAATCAGTCTTGGCCCCTGAACTGTGACACAGGCTCCGTGTGCGATCCCTCATGTTCCTTTTGGTTTCACCTCTGTTTCAAGTAAATGTAGCTCAGATAATCTGGCTAAACTGCTTGTTAACAACTTGTATGAACGTATAATGAACCCTCACAGAGTTATCATTCAATTCTGACGCCCCCTTTGCTTCTCATAACGTTTAAGCCTCTTTTAGTTCTGTGTTTTCTCCTCTGTTTTCATCCTGGTTTCCAGCAGCTGAGTGTGCGTTTCTGTAATATGGCAAAAACTTGAAAAGTTCATTTGCTTTGTTGCCCCCAGCTTTAATTTGGTTTTAGTGGCAGGTCAGGGACATCACAGAACCTGAATGCACTGCTTCAGAAACTTTGCTTTAATAATTAATAATTGAATTTAGTCTGAAAAGCAGGAAATGCAGCTTTTCGGTTTCAATAT
Organism: Rachycentron canadum; assembly: GCA_038496675.1. Classification (NCBI taxonomy): domain Eukaryota; kingdom Metazoa; phylum Chordata; class Actinopteri; order Carangiformes; family Rachycentridae; genus Rachycentron; species Rachycentron canadum. The sequence goes on from CM076666.1 coordinate 3,353,458, forward strand.
ATTCAAGAACTATTTGTTTTGCAGAAAAATGTTCAGAATGAAACATATTTTAAACCTGAGATCATAGGGAGAGTTGGAGTTATTAGTTTGTTTGTGGCTGAAATAAAAGAACATAAAAGTTGCTAGTAAAGGAGTAATTGTGCTTGTGTGCAGGTCTCTATGTTGTCTGCATTGAACTGCTTGTATTTGGCCCTCTGAGGCATGTGGGACTGTCTGTGATCAGAGCTGCAGGATTCTCATAGCGTTTCCTCTGACATGAGCTGGGACAGATAACATCAGAGTTCACCAGCCAAGTCAGGACAAGCCCAGCACACTGATGTGTGTAATGTGTGGAGGAGTGAATAAACCCCATTGACAGTTTTAGTATTGGTTTCCTGATAATAGCGATGTGGTCTCACCTTTGCTCATTATTCATCAGCTTAGTGAGAACAAACCTGTTTGTGGACTGAGGGAGGGTCAGACTGGATCAAGTCTCTCTGGAGCTCAGTCTTTCCAGCCTGAGCTCCAGGATCCGCTCTGCTCCACATTCATGGAGCAGTTTCAGGTTCAGAGTCTCCCACACGGAGAGTGGTGTAGTGTTGTCGTAGTTGTACTGACTGAGGAAAGCTTGTCAGTTTCCCTATGTAGATAACCTGCATGTCAGCACCACCTCCACATCCTTTTGTTCCCTTCACTGCTCATCCAGGGTCAGGTCATGGTGGCAGGTTAAGTAAAGTATTTCAGATGTTCCTCTCTCCAGCAACATTTCCCAGCTCCTCCTGGGGGGTCCTGAGGTTTTTCCAGACCAGACGAGATATATAATCTCTCCAGTCTGGCCTGGGTCCACTCCGAGATCCTTCTTGTTGGAATGTGGCTCTAAGACTTACAGTAGGAGGAGCCTAGGAGGAACTACCTCACCTGGCTCCTCTCAACCTAAAGAGGCAGTGACTCCTGACCCCATCTCTGAGGTTAAGCCCAGACGCCCTGAGGAGAAAAAATTTCAGCAGCTTGTATCCACAATCTCATTCCTGAGCTCATGACCACAGGTGAAGATCAGAACAAAGATAGTCTGGTAAATCCAGGGCTTTGCCTCTCGGCTCAGCTCCTTCTTCACCACCATTGCTGCTGCAATAGCTTCACGGTGATTTACCTCCTTGCAATGCAGATGTAAATCACTGTCTCGTGTTCTAGTTACACATTAGACGTTTCTAAGTGATAGACATTACTTTACAGACTGTCTGTCAGCTCAACGTCCTTTGTTTTCCCACTTAATGTTTCAACGTATTAAAGTTAGTTACTGGACTTATCCATGTTACATAGATTCTTCTTGGCATTCCTCAAAAATCCACACGTTGTGGGAAAACATTAACACGATTCTCCTTGGAGTTAAAAGATGAATTGAAGGTGAATTCTGAAAAGATCTCTGCAGGAATGACTCTTGGTGTCTTTTGGTGAGGTGGCTGAAATAAGCTCTGTGTTAACTGTGTTAAGATCCCTCAGTAAATACTCCAGTCCTGATTCTTGAAACTTTTCCTTCTGTTAAAAAAGGTCAGTTGCTAACAAGTGTCTAAATGAGACTAGAGAGGTTGTTAGAGACATTAAACACCATCATACTGAACATGAAAACCATCTACCCACCAGTCCACCTTTACAGCCTGGCTGCGTTGGGCCTGGGGCCTTTCTGTTAGGAGCATGTTCTCCCTGTGTCTGTGTGGTTCCCTCCTGGTTCTCCAGCTTCCTCCCACAGTCCACATGACATGCAGGTTGATCAGTGACTCTAAATTGCCCGTAGGTGTGAATGTGAGCATGAATGGTTGTTGGTCTGGTCAGATAAACTGCAGACCAGCCCGGGGTATACTCTGCCCTTGCCCGATTTCAGCTGGGATTAGCTCAAGAACCCTATGAGGACAAGTGGTATGTAGATAATAATGGATGGATGGATTCACCAGTTCTCTTCTGTGAACCACAGGGGTTGTTCTCTCTGTCCTGCTTCTCTCACTGTCACTCTAACAAGAACATGGTCGATTACAGCTGCTGGGATTTCATTTCATCAGATCATTAGAATAAATAGTGAACACTTGTGTGAGTTGCTGTGTGTAAACTATGACACCTGAGCTGTAGTTGTGTTTAACTTCTTTTACCTGTGGTCACCAGAGTTAAATAGTAAATGAGAGATGAAACTTGTGTCTAATGGGGTGAACCCTGTTAGTAACTGATTCAATAAATGGATGAGATACAGTGTTTTATCAATAGAATTAAAGCACCAACTGCATCATCCTGCAAATGTTAAAATCCCTGAGTAATGGAGTGATTCTCCAGCAGTGTCAGTACTCCCCCTCACACACCAGGTGCCAAATATCACATGAGCATTGTGACTATTTGTGTGAATGTCTTGTCGGAATAAAACCTCCTGTGTGTAAGACAATGAGCTTCAGTGTAACAGGTAGATGAAGCCCACGATGATTAAGACCAGGTTTGAGGCTGATGAACTTCACTTTCTTCAATAAGAAAACTGTAACCTGTCATTGTTTATTGTGCAGATCCGGATGAGACAGTGCATCATGTGTTTGACATCTGTTTGTCAACTAGAACAACACGTACTGAAGTTTTCATGATAAATCTTAGAAGAAGAATTAAACACATTTCAAACCATGTCTCACCCACATGTGAACTGAGCCTGTGGTTTGTTATTGAGGGCGTTTGTGTTGTAGGTCTCTGAGTCTTTCAAGATGTTTCCTGAACCAGTTTTGTGCAAAGGAAGATTCTTTCAAAGAAATCTGCAGAACCTCCTTCATTCAGCCTCCCACCCCTCTGCTCTGCATATAGAGGTAATTTCACAGCTTTACATGCACAGGCTGTGACAGATCTCTGCAGCACAGATCTCAAGCCCCTTCTCCTCCAGGGTAGAGTTCATTCCCGATTCAGCCTTGTCACACTCACCCTGCTGCTCTCGGTCTGTATATTTGATCAGATCTTGTCAGTGCTTCTCTAAACTGTCAGAGACTGAGGCAGGCAGAGGGAGAGACGTCCTACACCAAACTACATGCAGATAAACACCAGCTCTGTTTTCAATATGTACAGTCAGTGGAAAACCCCCGCTCGGTCTGATGTGTCACATCCCAGGATGAGATCATCTGGACCCTCAACACAGTCTGTTTTCTCACAAGCTGCTGACTCACACTGAAAAATAAAACTGTCAGATGTTTAATGACATGTTCAAATACACATGAACTTTCAGACCTCCAGCAGACTGTGGGTGATGGTGTTTTCTGGTGTCTCCAGCCACAGGCTCTTACCAGAATACCCATGATTCACCTTGTCTATAATTCAGGCCATGTGTCAAGTCCCCATGTTTTATTCTCATCAGATTCATGTGATAAAGTCTCTAAACCTGCTTCAACCAAGGGCCCCATAACTGGAGGACAAGGGGCCTCTGGATGCAGGGGGCTTAGAGGTAGGCGGGGCTCCAGTTAAAGCCAGATTAACTGTAAAGGCAAGGGGCCAAGACCTAGGGCAACATATCTGGTTCAGATCTCAATCACTCTTTACATGAACCTGTCCACCGGTGCCGCAGCAGCAGGTGATGACATTCCTTTAGCGGGCGTCAGAAAAGCTGATGTGGTTGACAGCTCAGCTAACGTGGAGCTAAGGGGTGTGTTAATGCAGCCACACCACACCAACAATATTATTATTGTGTCAGAGGGTTTGTTGAGTTGTATATACCTATATATGCCACTTCAACCTGTGTGTGTGTGTGTGTGTGTGTGTGTGTGTGTGTGTGTGTGTGTGTACAGGGAGGAGGTGCGGCAGAACTGCGTTCGATGGAGGAAGAAATTCACCTTTGTGTGTAAAATGAGCGCTAACCCGATCACCGGAGTGTTGGACCCCTGCATCTGCAGGATCTCTGTACGCAAGGTGAACTACAAATCCCAGCAGCCCTCCCTCCACTCCTTGCCTAAAGACAGTGCCTGTGTGTGATGAGTGTACATGCTCTGTCCCATTTTCTCATTACAATGCGATTGTGTTTTCTGTCTTTCCAGGAGCTCAAAGGGGGAAAAACCTTCTCAAAGGTGAGTTTATTCTCTGGTGAAGTGATGAGCAGCTACTTTAAAAACATCAGCTCTGAACTTTAACCAGCTCAGCTTCAGCTCATAAAGAACTGCTTCTTCTCTGCACCAGAGGTTTACAGTGTGACTGATGGTAAAACCTGTTAAACACCAACCATGTCAACTTCACGAGAATCTGTTACAGAGGGTAATATGTGTGTATATAGAGGGCACCTGTCTTATAATTTGAAATATCAGCTGTTAGGTGTATTGTTCAGTCTCACTTGATCACAGGGACATTTATCTCCCCAGGGGAGTCACATGGCTCCACTTGGCGGTCTGCTGTGTGACCAGTTTGTCCTCGGCTATTAAAGCAATGAGAGAAATATGTTGATTTAATGTTTAACCAAAGCTAGTGACCCCTGCAGGCTGCAGTGTTCATTACAGTCCACAACATGAATGGTGGACAGATGTAGTCATCCTACTTCCCTCAGAGACCTGTGTGTCTGCATCTGTCCTCTGAACCTGTTTGATCCCACTGACTCAAATGGAGATGGTGCCGTGCTCAGCCAATCAGAGCGTCCTCATCCTGAGCCACAGCCAGACAAACCTACTTCGTTTAACAAATTAACAGGAAGAATACTAACATATTTAATGACCTTATACGATGTGTAAGTGTTCAATATATATAGTTCTGTCAATGTATAAATAAAATGAGCCCAGTCCAACATCTTCAGTCAAGTCTACAACAATGACAACACTGAGTTCACATCGTGTCAGAACACGGTTTATTATCTCAGGAAATGTCAGAGGAGCCCATCCATCAGCTCGCATGGTTGTTTTGGTGACATAAAGATTCAAGAGAAATAAATGTAATCTGTGATGAAAGAGCCTTACAGAACAAATGTCAAACTTCTCATCAAAACAATGAGATTACTGACATTCAGACTGACCGGGGTGGGTTTGTATAAAATATGTTAACAGGACGGTAACGAAGCACAGTTGCACACACCAACACAAACTGTGGCCCCTCATGAGGGCAGTTTGACACCATGAATGAGGAGGTTGCAGGAGGTCACTGACCTCCACATAAAATCATTCTTTCCTCTCTGCTTCATTCATTTCCTCACACGATGGGACGGGTTTATTTGTGATTCACAAATAAGATCTGAATCAGACATGAAGAAAACTGAAGTCCACATCTGAAGTGAACCAGACTTGACCAAACCTTCTCTTAAAACAGTCTTTCCACCAAGTGTTGTGACTCTCAGTCCTCCTGTCTCTCCGTCTGTCTCCAGTTAGGTTTTGCTGATCTCAACATTGCAGAGTTTGCGGGATCAGGCTCCACAGTTCGCTGCTGCATCCTGGAGGGTTACGACACCAAGAACACTCGCCAGGACAACTCTATCCTCAAGGCAGGGCGAACACACACACACAAAACACACACACACACACACATTGGGCTGACCAGCACTGAGGTTTAGTAACACATCTTTGTTTTTTAACAGGTAACTATTGACATGACTCTGCTGTCTGCGGACCCCTGCTTTAAGACGTGAGTTCTTCTTTGGGTTTCAGTCATTCAAACAAAATCCCCTCCCTCCCTGTCTCTTCATCACCACCCGGCAACTGTCTGTGTCCATAGGCTTTGAACAACTATCATTGTCTGAATGTAAAGAGCACAATGTCAGTGATTCAGGAATATAAGAACCATGTTGATGAGATGCTCTGATCTGTAATATTATATATATGGTCATTTTAAAGGATTTCTGTTAGTACCTCCTGTTAGTGCTGTAGTTCCAAAACAGGAAGTGTAATGTTGCCATAGCGCTATAACTTAAACGCTGTTTTTATATTTCCTGTGTATTTGCACCTCTGTCAGAACATGACTTTAACCTTATGTTAAGAAAGTTACTGTGGTAACTAACTCATTATGTTTTGACCTCCAGGCCCCCCAGCACAGCCAAATCCATCTCCACGGGGGACCAGGACCCCACCCTGCAGCTGGATTGTAAGGGGGAAAGCACTGATGCCACAGTTCAGCCACTAGGAGGCATCACAGAGGGAGCTCGCGCCTTCAAACCCCGACAGTCGTCAGTACGTAGCTCAGGTAACTGCTCAGCCTCATTGTTTTCTGTATGCAGCTGGAACTGTGGTGACAGTTTATTACTGGGGTCAGCTGTCAGCCTGTTTGCTGTGTGTCCTGACTGCAGGGCTGCCTGAGGAGGGGGAGAGTGTGTCCAGCCCAGACGAGGTCTTTCACACCGGTCACTTCCGCAGCTCCAGCTACGCCAGCCAGCACAGCAAGATATCAGGTCAGACAGCTGCTCACTTCCTGGTGCTGAGACCAGGATGTTACTCTGAGAGAAGCTCCTCTGCATCCTCACAAAGCTGTGACCAGTGTGACAATATTTGAGCTGGGCCCTAAAAATTCACTAGGTGGACTAATAAAGGGTGAACATAATAAAGTAGTGTTACTGTACATCCACTACACAAGGCTGGATTCAATCATTCCTTATAAATACACCATAAGTGATGCTGCCACTAAATAGCAGGTCAAAGTACAGAGAGCAAAGAAGTGAAACAAAGTTTTTCATTAAAAATATGGCATAAGTTGGGAAATACCACAACAATCGATATTATCAGGTATCAGCCCAGTAATAATGGACGTGTCCTACTCAGAGTCCTCTCCTCCTCCTCTCCTCTCCTCTCCTC
>CM076666.1:3360468-3426641 GCA_038496675.1 Rachycentron canadum
TCTCCTCTCCTATCCTGTCTTGTCCCATCTTGTCCTCTCCTCTCCTCTCCTCCTCTCCTCTCCTCTCCTCTCCTATCCTGTCTTGTCCCATCTTGTCCTCTCCTCTCCTCTCCTCTCCTCTCCTCTCCTCTCCTCCTCCAGGCTACAGTACAGGTCACTCTCGCTGCTCCAGTCTGACTGACCTCAGTCACCATAGAAACGCCTCCTCCAGCAGTAGCACCTCCTGTGGGGTCGCCCACCCAGCCCAGCTGTCTCCCTCCACCCCCACCGAGCATCACAGACAACTAACTCCTACCAGACCAGAGAGGCCTCCTCCACCCTCTGCAGCAGCCCTCATGTCCAACAGGTCCTCCAGGTAGCTAGAGACACACCTGTCCTTTGTGTCCTGCATGCTCTCCACTGTGTGTGTTAGGATTCACTGTGATTCACCAGTTCGTCTGCTGCTGTCATGGAGCTACGGTAACAAAAAGTGTGTCAGTGTAAGTCAAGGGTCTCCAACACTACACAGTGCTACACAACAGTGTACAACCTGTTTTTGAGTCCATTCCATCAAACTGCAAACCAAACAAATGCACAGATGCTCCACCTGCTCCAACATTGATGATGATTCAACCAAATCAGGAACAAATCAATTGTTTACATCAGTGATGTGATGCAACTGATGGCGACGACCAAATGACAAACTGGAGGCTTCAAAAGAGCAGCTCACAGACCAATGGGTGATGTAATGTCAATATATCAAATAAATAATCAAAATATTCTTTCATAAAATTCCTTCATTATGTCTTCACTACATATTTACAGACATGCATGGAAACTGCAGCACTGACCTGATTCTGGGTCTGATATGAATATGATGAAATGACTATGAGACTGAAGCTACGCGGACACACTCAGCATGAGCCTGTTATTGAGTCTGGATAGTGTCAGTCACCTTGTTAACAGAAGAGACATTCACGCTCATGTCTTTACCAACACCTGTGCTTTTTAAAGACAGTGGCAGAGCAGGCCTCTGCTCAGGTTGGAGCAGTGATGTCACCACAGTATTTCCATTAGTTTGCACTAAGAAAATGAAATATCACCAGACTGTGATAATGTGATGGTATGAGCCCTATGGGCCCTCAGCTCCTGCAGTGTGGTGCTGTGTTTCAGTTGTGTTTCAGTTGGTGTTTGTCTCGCCTGACAACAGGAGGAAGAAGGACACAGTGGAGAGGCAGCCCAGCTGTGTGGACGACACTCGCATTGATGCAGACGACATCGTGGAGAAGATTGTCCAGAGCCAGAACTTCTCTGACAGCAGCAACAACGAAGGTTGGACACAGTTTCTCTAGTCTCTTCAGTCTCAGCAGAAAGTCACTGTGTCACGACCTTAACTTCTCCTCTGGTTCCTCGTTCTCCTTTAGACAGTAACCTGAGGCTGTTTGTGAGTAAAGATGGGAGCACTGCTCTCAGTGGGACACTCGCCAACAGGTACAGTACACATCTGAATCAGTGTCTGTTTGAACCAGCCCAGTGTGTTCGTCTAAATCGCGTTGTGTTTGTGTTTCTTCTCAGAGGAACAGCTGGTGTGTTTGAGCCGGTCGTCATTGAGACTCACTGACAGACACATGAACTCATCTACAGCCACATTAGTGTATTAATGATGCTGTTTGATAAAAGACTACTATGACATAGATATTGAGCCTTTCCTCTATATTTAATCAGGTGGTTGAAGGTGTGTTTAACACAGATACTGTGTTTTCTCAAATAGTAGACGGGACTTTGTTTTACCTCAGATGGAGAAAAAGGAGGGTCTTTTCTAACTGAACAGTTTTAGTCCCTGTTAATGCAGATTCAACATGCGTTTTACCTTATAACACTGGGTGTTGAGTTTCAGTACAGCAGCTCAGTGCTGCAGTGAGGTAGAGCCACTGTGAATGAATTCATCAGTCAGTCAGAACCAGTAATCCATTAGTCGTCCATGATCTAAAAGTATAATTTATGTGCACAACTTGAAGTAATGATAAGTTATTTACTTCATAATTAATGTGAAATTACATCTTGTTGTAGCGCAGTGTGTTAGCATCAGGCTAGCTGCAGTGTTTTCATACTGAGGTGTCCACAGACTCTGAATTCACTTCATTAGATTAATATTGTGTGACACTGTGTTCATTGTCCCCTCGCCACTTTCTTTTTATACAGCTATGATGCTCTTTAAGCAGCTTTAGCAACTTCAGACACAAACTAAACACTAACAACTTGTCAGGCTGTGGACAGACTCTAGGTTAAGCTTGTTAAACCATCTTAACATTGAAAACCTTTGTTGAACAGTGTTGGTCAGTGATACATTCTGTTCTGTTATGTCAGTACATTTTACTTTGACAGCAAATCAGTTTTTTTGGGACCATTTTCTATGCCTTTATTTGACAGGGAAAGTGGAGAGAGACAGGAAATGTGGGAGAGAGAGTGGGGCGACCTAGAGATGAGTTTAAGTGCCAGATTGGATTTGAGAATTTACAGTTTACGGTGTCGTCTCTGGAGGTGACACTAGAACAGAAGCATAAACAGGCAGCAGGTCTGTTTCACTGCAGAGTCACAGTAGGAAAAACACAGGCGTGAATAATAAAATTAAACATATCTTAAGTCATTTGAGCTGCTTGGATGGTGGTGGTGCTGTGGTTTGCACCGTCGCAAGTTTATGTGTGGAGTCTCCTCGTGCCTGAGTGGGTTTCCTCCAGCCCCTCCCACAGGCCAAACACATGCAGGTTGACTGACAAATCTAAATTGCCTCTAGGTGTGAAACTGAGCCTGAATGGCTGTTTGTCTATATGTCAGCCCTGTGATGGATCAATGTCACCTGGGATTGGTCCAGTCCCCCCATGATCCTAAAAGGATAAGTGATATGGTTAATGTGTGAACAAATGCCTCAGTTCCAGGGTCCTGGTACTGCTGGTCCACAGTGTCCTGGTTTACTGGGACATTGTTAATTTAATTTTAAGTGTCACCTGAGCTTTTCCTACTGTGATGAGTCAAAATGAGCATTTTGTTGTCATCAGTTGCCAGGCAACAACCTCCTCATCACATTATTCAGTGCTGAAGCTGTGCCATAGTGCACCATGCTGCACTGAAAGTGTCTTTACCACCACAGGTGTACAGGTTATTGTTTGAAAACTGTGACAGCTCAGTGATCTCTGCAGTGATCTAGTTCACTGTACTGGGACTCACTACAAATGACCAGTCTGAAACACACCCAGTGACACTTTGACCAGTGCTAACTGCACAAATTACTTGAAAAATAACCCAAAAACCACCACAGTGAGAGAAGTGTAGTCCAACACTGAAATCATGCTGCGTTCAGGAGTGCCTCATCAACCAGTACACACCTTGAGACCCAGTGTCCACTTGATGGACGACTGGAAACAGCGTATAAGGTTCATCTCCATATAAACACATGTAGCAGCCCCTCACTGCTCCAGCTCATGTCCTGGTTTAACCACTGACTGACGAGTTCACAAACAGACTGTAGATGTTGACGAGGACCCAGCGGCTGCAGCACCAGAGCCACTGGGGGCTCTGACTGAGGGTGGCCTGGAACTGTAACACAAGCTTTTACTATACTTTAATGCTATTTGATACCTGTGTACAGTCTGTTGGCTATTTCTATATTTTGCACACATGTACTCTGTGGGGACGACTGTTTGAAACCACTAAAAGGAAATGGGAATGGCATGGATTTCTAAAATTAAATGTCTTTTTTTTTAATTTTTTTAAAAATTTTTTTTTTTTTTTTTTATAAAATGTCTTTATTTTTTCCACTTTTAATCTCATCACTCTCCTTATCAAACGAAATGCTCTTGTGAGGCAGCATCCTGTGTTCATACGGCTGGCCGTATGTAGCCGTCCAATCCCTGCACTTACTAACTACTCACGTTGTGAACTGAATGCTCTTATCAACTCACTCACTTTATTCAAAATCTTATTTTTTGCTAATATTCTTTTCACAACTCTATATGCACATTTATTAATGAATGATTTGTTTTAAAACATTTTTACAAGCCTGAAGAGAAAAGTTCCTTAAAGCTGCAGGAGTTGAATGCAGGAAGCTAAAAACATATAATCACTTGATTGAGTTGTTGTGGCCATAGCTGTGTCCAAATCCAGGGGCCGCATCATTTGGAGGCTGCATTTGAAGACTGATTGCTCCACAGTCGGCTCCACTAGGCTGTTTTATTTCAAGGGCTCCTTCATCAACTTCCTTTTCTTAAGAATCAAAGGCTCCAGCAGGTGGATCGCTCGTGGCCCATCCTGTCCCAAAATTAAATGTGTGCTGTAATGTGAATAATATGGCAGCAAAAATCACCACAGGGAGCCAGAGGATTACACAGTTAAATGTGAGTATAGCTAATGGTACAACAGTAAAACCAAGGGCCTTAAAACCATGTTTTTGTGAAAGAAAGGTTACGTGTTGTCAAGGTAACAGGATCCATGCTTTGTGATGCAACAGTAAGGGCAGGACCAGGTGATGATGCAAAGCAATAATCCTCCGTAGACAAGACTGTCCATTAAAATTCAGCCTTTGTGGTCTATAATGGATACAAATGACCAGAACTACATCGACCGTGGCCTCTGAAGGATGCGGCCCCTGAATTGGGACATAGCTCATGTTGACCACACATCACACTCATTTTGAGTCGTGTTCCTGACAGTCTGATGAGACTTAGTCCAATGTCCCCTCTCTTTGAGCTCTGGTTTTGGTCTCCAGTCTGCTCCATGTCTGTGCAGGTACAGTTTATCAGAGGGAGGAAGCTCTGCAAGCTAAAATAGGCTAAAGCTAAAAAAGTGCAGAGATAATTCTCTGGGTTTATTACCACCATGGACAAATTTAATATTACACACAGATCCAGTGTTTATATCTAAAAAAATATGCAGCTTTAAGGTCCAGTATTGATTCACCTTCTTTTAGGATCTAATGAATCAGTGACTGATGATCAGCTGATCGCTGCTGGACCAAATAGTTTCAAGATATTTATTTGAGTCAACCATTTTTATTCATCCAACAATGACTGAGAGAGTCTCATTTTAAAGGACATATGCTCCTGCTTCACACTGATATTATTTCCTAGAAAGATTTCACCCAGAGCTTCATGCACTTTGTAGTTGTAGGCTATATCTGTGTTGTTGGTTGGTGTTGGACTGTAACTCACAGTGGAAGACAACTAGTAAACAATAGCTATTTTTCATGTCTCAGCTGAATGGATATGTCTGTGAACTGTCAGTGTGCACACTGACAGGGACTCTGTAGGTGGGAGTTGTTGTGGAGTGAGGTCAGTCCCTCAGCTGCAGCAGCACAAAGCTCCTGTTGTACCCAGACTGACAATATAGAACAGATCCTCACCCCCATCAGATCCGTTTGTGTGTTTGTGTATCTGCAGTATGTTAATGTCTTTGATGCTGTACTGTACGTTTGGATATACCACTGAATGTATGAAGAGCTTCCTCTTAACCATCAATCTTGGTTCATACTGTTTTGAACTGTAGTTCAACTGTAGTCCACACTAGAGCATCCCCCTCCCCTGCACCCTCTGTCCATAATTATCACATTATAATTATATTTCTCTACGGTCCCTATGTCCCTGACCACATGGAACAAATGGGGTTCCACTGAGAGAACCTTGTTGCACATGAATCCCTCCGCTCTGTTTTCAGACCAGCTGGCTGGTCTGCAGATCTGTACAGAATTATATGTCGAAGCTAAATGTTACGGTGAGAAGGGAAAGTATAAACTGTTATTATTATTATTTACAGTGGGGGGTGTGGTCATTGGAGAGCATTCACAGCAAAGGGAACCATGTTGGTGAATCGTCTGCAACTGTGATTTGTTCTATACTTATTCTTTTCTTTGCACATGACCATGTGTAGCCTGTGATATTATTTTGCATTATTATACAACTAAATACTTCTTATGCATGTGGTGAATGGGATATTTCTTTCCTCATTTTTTAAATTAAGATGAATCGCTGCATTAGTGGTTGTGGTACTTTGGTAATTTATTAAATTAAAATTAGACTGGACCAATAGGTGAGATTATTAGAATAATGATAAATGTATAATAAAACACAACATTAATACCTTATGTTAATATGTTGTCATATTGAAAAGTTAACTCATGATGGACAATCTGATTTTGTTTTCTTTACCTATTGTAACTGTAACGGATTGGAAAAACAGATTATCTGCTCGATTAACCTCTGTATGTAAACAGCACCAGTGTTGAGGAGCTGAGAATTTTGATTTCCCTAAACAAGCCAAATAAAATGGTAAAGCCTGGACTCATTATCACTTTGTTATTTATCTGCTGTACACACATGGTGCTGATGCTGATGCATCACTCAGAACAGAGACCTGCCGTTGAAAACCTTGTTTTGTAGGTCATAAATGAACCTCTATGATCTAATTTAAGTGAAAAGCAGTAAGTCATGACTTATGTTAATGACGGAGAATAATCAAATAGAGACTATGGGATCACAGTAGACAGACAGACAAGGGAAGCAATTCAAACGACATGTACAACATCAGAAAATCAAACCCTGTGTTTGAAAATCTCCAACCGTCCAGAATTTATGTTATAGTTAAATGTATATACAGCATGTACATGCAGTAAACAGTATGTGTCATTATTTTATTTTGAATGGTATTGTCTGAAAAAAAGTACTCACTGTCAAATTTTCATCTAACAGGTTTCTTGTACAACTAACTAACACTGTAAAAACACAATGAAATGTGTAAACTGGAAAGTGATTGTACAGTCTTTAATTACAGTTACTATGATCACTGTATTAACATTCATCTAATATATCACATTTTAATGATTTGATTCATTAATTCGTTACAATTAAAAAAAAAAAGTAACATATAAAACACAATCAGTTAATAATATATATATATATTAACATATCGTTTGTTACTGAATAAACTATCCAACCGTATGTAGAGCTGAATATAAAAAATATATAATCTGTGAATGGAGAGGTGTTGCTGTTTTCAATGAAAGCTGAAGTATCTGGACTTCATGACAGATGACAGTACCCCGGTCAAACGTTAGGGGGCAGCACAGAACCACCGATGGAGCTGATGAGCCGCTTTTAATACCACGAAGAAGAAGAAGAACACGGAAGCGTCGGCAAACAACGTACACGTCAGAAATGGTAAGAAAGATAAAGTGAAAAACCTGCCACCTGTGAAGTAAAGAGAAGGCTCTTAGAAGCTGTGGCTCACTCAGAAAAGGAGGCAAAGACTAAGAAGTTCGGCCCCTTTTTCTAATGAAGCTAACACAGCACCTGTAGCTAATCCTCAGGTTTATGAGGAGCAGCGTTAGCTCATAGCTGGATACACGGCGTAAAAGCCACTGTAGTTTTTCTCTGTGTATTTCAGTTTATGGCAAATAGAAATGTACAAAAGCTGTAACTAACCAAACAACGTAACGATTCTCTTTAGAGCTTCAGAACAGCTTATTATTCCTGCACTACTCATTCATAACCGAGTCCACAACTGAATGTATGGTTTTCTGTAAATTGTTTTAAACTTGATCTATATTTTCAAGGCTGAACCTAGAAAACAGCTCTGCTGATTCAGAAAAACGTCTATCTGATGTTGCGCGACGTAATTTTATTTGTAAATATGAGAATCAACTCTTAATTTAAAGATATTTAAATGGAGTTTGGCGTGGCTGCCCTTCAGTGGAGGGAGAACAGTGTTGTGACTTAATGGAAGTTTTTTTTCCTATAGAACTAACATTAACAAACAAAGACATGAAATAGAGATTAAACTAATTAAGTAATTTCTAAGATGAAAAATAACATCTTATCATCTTTATGGAGGTGTAATACTACAGTGTCTCTGTCTTCTTCTTAACCATGTGATGTGTTGTTTGTTTGTTTGTTTGTCTTCAGGCTACAGGTGTGGATCAAGCAGCTGGCGTGAGTCTAGTTGTCTTCAGCCTCCTGCTCTTTACGTACTACTCAGTCTGGGTCATAGTCCTGGTAGGTTCTTGTCTGTCCCTAACATCCCAGTCACTGAGCCTCATCTCAGCCGGACAGCTTTAATAACAAACCTTAAACTTCCCAAACCGCTCTCTGTGTCAGCCAAGGACAGTTCATTTAACAACCATCAGCAATAATGGAGCCTCATCCACAAACACCTTTGGTCTGGAGGTGTTCTTATGTTCACAGTTTAAATGTGATACTGAAAATCAACTCAAATCAGCTAAAACAAACCTCATCATCATCATCATGGCCTTTCAGTTTACTAAGAGTTGTAGCAACTTCTACAGGTCAGCAGTAGTTTGACAGCAGCCTCAGTTTAATATCTGTTTCATATTCTGTTGACCACTTCTCATATTAGTCATGGTCCACTTTTCTTTAGAAATATGTTTTAAAAAATTAACCACCCCCTTTATTTCTGCCTCTGTAGACCATCACTATATTGCCCTGTTGCTGTCAGTTGTATGAAATGTTGTTATTGTGCTGATGTCACCACTGACGCTCGTAAATGAGTGTGAATGTTTCTGATGGCTAAACCGTCATAGTGTGAATTCTCCTCTTTAATCGTCGTGAATGAAACTTGTCCACACAGATGGAGCAGAGCAGAGCGGAGCAGAGCAGAGCAGAGCAGAGCAGAGCAGGCACCTTAGTCTGGCTGCTTTAAGGGAGTCAGTTATTCTAATGATCTGGATTCATGACCAGAACAGGAGATGTTGATCAGGCTGAAGCGGGAAGTTTGTTCACTTAAGAGTTTGTTGACTCTGGCTTGGAGCAATCGCACCAACAAAGCAAAGATCAGAATAAGAAATGCTCTCCAAACATCATGTTTAATTAATCAACAACTTTCTCACACACCCTCAGATGATGATATGTAACAACAATCATCACACATATGAACACTGGCCAATGTCATCAAACACACTATAAGTCTCAGTCGTGGTGATGATGTTGCTAGTAAAATTGGACTCCCTAACAACAGCCTGACCTGGTCTTAATCCACCAGTCCATTATCTAGTCAGTTGTCCATGTGATAGTTTACAGGCTCTTGATAACTGGTGAAATGTAGCACAGTCGCAGAGCAGGCTCACTGTTGGCCTCATGCACATTTCTTTCTAATGTCACATTTATGTAAATCACAAAACATAATCAGTGAATTGATGGTTGAATTTACATTTCATAACATATACACTACTCACTACAGGCACATTGGGAGAGTCTCCACCTGTCACAGTATATTATTATTATTACTGATGTTCCAGCAGGAACTCAGCCTTTTAAAACCATGTTTAAGAGAGTGTTTTATGAAACACTGTACAGATAGATACACGACAGTACAGATGTAAGATCTGCTTCCAGGTCTGTCTCAAATCAAAACAACAATAAAAGACCGTGTTGGGTGTCGTCATGAAATAGGGCGGGATCATGGGGATTGTTGTCTTCATCACTGTTGCTGTCAGCTTATCCTGGTTTGATTCCTTTAGTGTCAGTGGTTCAGTAGATTCTTTCCTGTATTATCTCCAGATGTTACAAACCATTAAAAGCACTGAATGCTGTTTCATGTCGTCAGGGGTTTGGTGACGTTATACAGCAGACACAGGACATCAGGGAAGGTTCGGGTTAGACTGAGCCTGCTAATTTAACTAACTGCTAACTTGTAAACCAGATGTTCATTTTTATTAGCAGACAAATTATCTTCAGATGTGTCCTCTGCCACAAATGAACCAGGGAATTAAAACCAATTTCACCTTCCTGAGTCTCTGGTAACTTCAGACAAGTCTGAGGCCTAAAATTCTTCATCTGGTTCAGAGCTGAAAACTGCCAGAAGTAAAAAGAGGATCTTAAAATGTGTCTGAAAACTGGATAATCTTTATTGAAAAATGCTGATGTATGGGCATGATGTGTCATTGACAGGCGATCAGATGAAAAGTTACCATGAATAAAATCAAATATTTCTCTAGGTTTGAGAATTGATACAAACATTTGGGATAATGTAACAAAACAACACAAAAAATACATAACACAGGTTTCAGATACAGATTTTAACTTTAAATATGCAACATTTTATCTTTCCCAGCCTTTTGTTGACAGTGATCACGTGCTGCACAAGTATTTCCTTCCTCGGGAGTACTCAGTCATCCTGCCTGGCATCGCTGCAGTGGTACTGCTGCTGTGTATTGGTGAGTGAACTCCCTGCAGCCTCAAGCACAGCACAGCACAGCACAGCACAGCACAGCACAGCACAGCACACACACTCATGTCTTCTACCGAACTATGGACTCTGCCATGAAGTGAAGTGTGAGACTGTGCCACTTCTTTGACTCACACTCATCCTTCTCCACAGGGGCCTTCACTGCTGTCATCATGTGGAAAAATCGCAAGCCAAAGAAAGTGGACTGACCCCACAGTGACTGCTGCAGTTGGACCTAACTCTCTGGTGGGCCCTCAAACAAAGATCCCACCTCTGTGCTCTGTTGATGGCTCCTGAGCGACACTCACAAAGTTAGATCTGGTAACAAGAAGGATTGGTGGTAGAAATCAGCTTCTGTACTTTAAACCTTTGACCTTAGTGCCCCCAGGTGGCAGAGTAAATAAGAGTGGACCAAATGTCACTGGGGGTGTCTCACTTTTCTACAGACCAAAACACGTGTCACACAACAAAATTTCCACGTAGCGTCTTGTAAATTTGTGAGTGAGTCCCTTTCAGTATCATATTTCATAGATCTGCAGACATAAACGACCCTGGACTCTGCAGGATTTCATACAGAGCCAGCAGATCTCAAATTGACTACAAAGGTTCCATGACGGCAGAATGTAAATCCCTCATCCGTGTACTTTAGTCAAAGTTTAGCCCCTCAGTGTGACCTTCTGTGAACAGTAACATTTGACTCAGTCTATTGTTCACATTTACAGTAAACACATTGTTTTTTCTCACTTTTACTCATCAGGATTTTTTAAAACACTGGAAATGAGCTGACACTCAAGCTGTGTCCTAATTCAGTTCAATTAGGTGTGACCACACTGTCCCATTTCGCAGGCTCCTTCATATGCAGCCAACAAATACGTCCTCCTTTTCCTGGGAAATGAATGATCCAATGGGTGGAGTCTTTGTGGTCCAACCTATCCCAAGATTCATTGCGCCCTGAAAATAAAATGAATATGGCACCAAAAACCACTGACGGAGAGTCTGCATTTTAATGGTACAACTGTTAAAACCAAGGACCTTAAAACCTCAGGGTTTTGTGAAAAAAAAGTTGTGTGTTGTCAATGTTGCAACAGGAGGGAACAGCTGAAATCCTCTGTAGACCAGACCGCCTCATTTCAGCTCAGCCTTCATGGTCTAGAATGGCTACGATGAACCGCACCTTCCTCTTAAAGATGCAGCCCCTGAATTTGGACACAGCTTATAAACTGAACTGATGGAACACGTTTGCCTCACAAAGCTACATACAACCCACAATGCATCATGTTACACCATGGCTCTCTTCAATCTAAAGGAATATCTGATGCTATGAATACGTACATGTCCTCAGATATAATTCAACCCCCCAGAAAAGAAACAGTAATTGACAGGAACATGGCGAGGGAGGGAGGGACTCAGCCCACTGTGTAAATACTGTGACAAACTGTACAGGAGTCCATATTTGTAGATTATGTAAATTTTTGGAGCTCAAGCTCCTTTTTCTCTTAAATAAAATTTTGATGCTGAGAATATTTTGTTGAGTTTGTTGAATACAGATGTTTTGTTTATCTTCATGGTGGCAAAATGTTGCAGTGTCGCCTCACAGCAAGAAGGTTCTGGGTTTGATTCCCGGGCCTGAGGCCTTTCTGTGTGGAGTTTGCGTGTTCTCCCTGTGCCTGTGTGGGTTCTCTCTGGGTTCTCCAGCTTTATGTTCTCCAGACATTAGATTTAGGTTTATTGACTCTAAATTACCTGAGTGTGAGTGTTTGTCTCTGTATGTCACTCTGTCAGCTCTGTGATAGACTGGCGCCCTGTCCGGGGTGAACCATCCCCTCACCCTCTGTCAGCTGGGATTAGCTCCAGACCCCCTGAGACCCTGATGGATAAGCAGTATAGATGATGGATGGATATCTATCTTCACAGCTGTACAGTGGTTTAACAGCCATAGTCATGGTAATGGGGAGCAATTTTTTAAGTAAATAAAAGCTTTGTCATCTCTGCTGCCTCCTGTGGTCACCAGGAGAATATCAAACAATCCCATAATGCAATTTGTTGCATTGATTGATAATAATTAACATGCAAAATAACATGCATTAATAATAATGTTACTACACCTGTAAATGAGGATGATTAGTGATTGTTACTGGTGTTGATCACCTGGTATGTGTGGAGCAGTGTAAGACCTCAGAGCAGTCAGTACCCCCTCACCAGCTCTTCTTCCTGTTAGTAAAGGTAATCTCTTCATCCTGGTGCCGTATTTGTTCTGTAGTCCAAACAGGTGGATGGGACCCTGACAAACCCTTCGTTGTCTCCTTGTTTGCTCGTCCTCTCCAAACAAGTTCACAGGTGTGATAGAGGATTTTCTCTTCAATAGGTCAGTGACGTGAGAAGCTGATATGTCACCACCAATGTTTTCTGTTGATGATCCACAAAATTCGTTTACTCCAAAGTACTTTAGTTAGATCATCTAATTTAACTAATCAAGTGGCTGAACATGACACACATCTGTAGAACATGCTCAGTGAAAGTTGTGTTATGCAGTGCTCAGCAGAGGGAATACATCTACCCTGCACCAAATTGTACAAAGTCATGGATCTCAACAACATCAATGTCTGAATTATCAAACATTATTTTCTGGAAAATTGAGGAAAGTGTAGAAAAATGTCACAATGTTACTGACAGTGATGAAAGAGATCTGTCCCTTTAACTGGATCAGCACCAAAATGTAATGGGTTCATCACTGGTTCATGTCTCTTCCCTGTATCAGGTTTTGTGGTTTAATAGTTTTTGTGTGATCCTGCAGACAGACAGTAACACGTGAAAACAACCTCAAATATCAACAATAAGAACATTTCAGAATACAGAAAACATTTACTTTCTGTTGAACAAGCTTTGCTTTGATGAACATCAAGGAAAATGATGTGGTTGAAGTTTTCTACAACAGAGGAGAAGTGATCACAGATAATATTGCTTATTTATTTCAAACTCTACAAATGGTTTACTACTGGTACAAGCTGGAAATGTAGAGGAGATTAAGCTTTCATTTAGTTCTGTTTGTTCATGATGGAAAGAGGTAATTATGTGGCTGTTACACCTATAAGTGAGTGACCTGTGGGGTGTTTCTGATGTGAGCAGACAGAAGGATTGGACTCGTAAATGAAATGATGTAAATGAAACTGTACAGTTTTGTGTTGTAAAGTGTTTTGTTCAAAGGAGGTTGATACACTTTGCATTTCTCTCAGTTACTCAGAGACTATTTGGAGTAGAGCAGCAGTAGAGCAAGCCTTTATACATTAAAGCTACAGCTGTCTGCTTATTACCCAAACCATTTAAAGATGATCACATATAACATATTATTCACAAGATTAGTTTGAATGGAACTGATCCCAACCTTGGGCTACAATTTTCTTTTGCTTTGTGCAAGTAAGCATAGTATTTTAAAAATATGCATTGTTATTGAAATAATATTATAGTAATATTCACTTATACAATAATATAGTTAATTTTTATTTAATAAAATGTATATATAATATTATCTGTTTATAATTTATTTAGTTTTCTTTTTCAGAACATAGGCTTTAGTCAAAACAGGCACAAGTGAACCTGTTGGGACAGAGTCATCTGCTATTTTGAGCTAAAGTGCTGAAAAACACCGCTGTGTGGTTTTCTTAGATTTGGCTGCTTATCTTAGGGACACAGGGACAAATGAGTGCAACCGTCCTCCTGGCAGCCATGACAGAAAATCACGTGATGTCCTTTAAAGTCAACAAAACTCGGCACTGTAGGTTTTTATAAATTCGTACAATAGATCAGGACAAAAATACAACTCAAGAGAAAAAAAAAAATCACTAAATGCAGCAGGAAATGTTCAACATGTTTTATGGTGGGAGAGGGTCTAACTGAGCATGCGCA
Organism: Rachycentron canadum; assembly: GCA_038496675.1. Lineage (NCBI taxonomy): Eukaryota > Metazoa > Chordata > Actinopteri > Carangiformes > Rachycentridae > Rachycentron > Rachycentron canadum. The sequence goes on from CM076666.1 coordinate 3,374,578, forward strand.
GCACGAGCATCTGCAGCCATCACCCTGACGGGTTTCTGATTGGAGGAAAGAAACTTGTTGCAACCATCCCTTGTTGCAACCGGTCTCTCGTTACATCTGCAGGCCAGCAGTCACGAGGTCTGCTCTGTGACTGCTCAGCTGTTCTTTAACTTCCTGTTGTAGTTCAGCGCATCGGTGCATCAGCATGTGTTTTTCACTCTGACCTGCAGTGGTGGTGGATCAGCCCCTCTGCGGCGCAGCTGAGCCTCCCAGAGACACGGCGCTGTCCCGGGCCAGTCACCGACGGTGTGTGGGTGTGAACACGGGGACACGGCTCCGCTCGATGTCATCACACGGTCGGTCCGCAGGCTGACATGTGACAACACTCACACGGAGACACGGACAGACACCGACCCGCTCTGCGGCCACACCGAGGCAAGTAACCCGCTGCGGGCTGATGATACAGCAGGAGGCTGCATGTGATGGGCTGAGTGATGCTCCTTTGTTTTCTGACACAGATAAGAGAGTTCAGCACTGACCCTGTAAATCAGGAGAATCTAATGAAGCTGCTGATGACGAGGCAGAAATATTGGATGACTGTTTAATAATCCTGATCAGAGAGGAGACAGATCAGCACTCACTAACAGACATCAGACTGACTTCAGACTGACTTCAGACTCCCTCACTCACATGAAAAGTGGAATTTGTTGTTCTGGACCATTCAGATACACGTGAACTAAAGTTGTGAGTAATATGAGGCTGCATGACACCTCTGATCCAGGACTTAAACAGACCCCCCTCTGTACTTCTTGTCAACCAGCTGCACACTCAGCATCCCAGGTTGGACATGTGCGGTACGTGGAGGGGAAGGCTGGTGGTCACATGTTATTGATCAGGCTGGAAAATAGATGCTAATGTCACATTTGATCTAGTTCTGTGTCTCTGCTGCTCTCTGCAGACACTAGCAATGGTCTCTTCATATCCACACAGGTCTAATGGTGTCTGGAATAAAAACTTTCTTCGATTAATTCTATTAGATCATGAACATTAAAGTGTCGCTGATATGACTTTTGACTGCTTGAAGTCACTAACGTGTATTTTCACTGAATCCTGGCCTGGAATCAACTACAGTTCTCACTTCTGCCATGAATGACTGTATACATGTGGATCGGTGAGGTGATTGATCCTCACTCAACCCTGTGTTGAGTTGGAGGAAGAACAAACTGATTCATGTTCTGTTAGAGAGAAAACTGATCTTTCATCTGATGAGTTTTTTTTTATCAGTATGTGTGGTTGCATCACGTAACAAACTGAATTTACATCTGTGTTTGTTTGCTCTAAGTGTTCATGTTCATCAACACCTCTCCCAGTCTTACACACAAACTGGGGATTAAGAACTGGTCCAGCTACATCCAACAGTCGTCTGTCGGCAGGTTATTATGACAGGCAGTGGAACCACTAGATGTCACAACAAAAACCTAGGCTAGGTTTTCTCTTTAAATAACCAGTTGGTTTGCAGGAACTAAAAACAGAGTTGTCAAGGCCCAGCAGGGTGAAATATCTGGATACAATAATAATAATATAAGCCTTAATGTCCAGAGTCAACCTTTACTTGACAAAAAGGTTTGGTACACAGGGCAAACAAATCCAACAAGGAGTGGGCTGAGGCAAGGACCCAAAATCAGGCAGTGGTCAGAACAAAACAAGTCAGAAAAACACTAGTAAAATAAAGATGGGCTGCTTGACATTACTGCCACTGAAATAATCTGCCTGTCTGCCGCACTTGTGAACAAGATGTAAAAATACTTCAAGTCCTTCACTTAGGGAAACAACCATCCCCCACCCAGAGGGAGCACTCTTCTGCAGAGCAGGAGGATTTCCATTAGGGATGATTTTGCATAAACACACACAACAGCCAGAGCCTCCTCCTCAGTGACTTGCGGTCTCATAGAAGTGAGCCTCTCGTTCTCCTGGTTGAACTCCAACACAGCCACACCCGTCCAGCATCTGTCCCTCCGGGCAACTCTGCCAAAGGAGTCCAGCCCGTCTGTAGGAGGTTGGTTCCAGATCCTGTGCTATATGTGGAGGTGAACCAAGTAGCTGATACCACTCCACTTCCTGAACTCGCTCAGGTTTCTTCTCCTGGCGTGAAAGATATCGCAGGTATTGGAAGGTATTGCTGACTGGTCGCTGTCCCTTGGACCATCCATCAACAAAGTATTTTGTGTTAATTTCCTCTTAGTATCAGTAAATGGTGAAGTAAAAACAATGATTGGGATCATAATTATGCTCCAACATAATGGCTGTAATGGAGAATTTTCTCCAACATCAGACATCTTGTCTTTTAATCATATTGACATCAGATGTGTTGTGTTCAAAACCCGGCAAACTGAGAACTAAGCCATCATCAAACAGGGTCGCACAGGAAGCTTTTGTTTCACAGTCAAATGCAAAGTGAAGCTGTGAGTGTCGCTAACAACAGAGAGAAAATCTCCAAAGGTGCAAGGAGCTTTGCATCATGCTCGTTGCTATGGAACTAGCTGATAGATAACTTACAAAAGGGGTTAATGTGATGTAATTGCAAAGGCAGCTGTGGAAAGATTTATATCAGTATTGAAAAATGAGCCACTGAAAATTACCTTTACTCTATGATCAGGAGGTTAAAGGATCATATCACCAGAATAGAAGATCATGTTCCAAATTAAGATAAAAAATCTGGTTAAAAAGTTATTTCAATTAAAAAAACATTCATTCATTATTTTTTGCAAATGTTACAAACAGGAGGAAATTGTGCTTTTGTTGGGAACTTATTTCAGTGGCGGATTAATTGACAGTTTTCTACTGAGTTCTTCTGTGGTGTGTGTGTGTGCGTGTGTGTGTGTGTGTGTGGGTTACAGTGTGTATGCTCATGGTGACAACAGTGTGGCTCATTTAGTATTTTCACTGTTGCTCTCCCTCCTGTTTGACCTTCATGGTCATTTTCTGCCTCATGCTCCTACATTAGCTAATGGGACATTGTATTGATGTTATTGTAACACACGTGGACACAGTTGACCATTTGAAATGTGTTTGAATGAGGAGATTGGTGGTTGTAGGGCCAGCATTATGCCATTAACCAGAGCAGAGCCGATGAAGCATTTATCCCTTTGTGTTGGTTTCCATAGTTACCCTGTTAAAGACAGCTGATAGTCAGCTGTCTTTGTGTTTGTCACTGGCCTCTGTGGCCATGACCTACTCTTTGATTTCATTTTGCTGCAGCTTTAAAAACCTCCTCTCTCGTATGTTGTAGATCTGTGATTCAGTAGATAAAGACGTGGGCAGCTGCAGGCGTCCTGAGGAGGATGTCTGGTCACCAGCAGCGCTCAGAGAAGAGGAGGAGGTGGGGAGGCCTGAGGCAGCAGTGGAAACTTCTGGGCTTGTTTGAGATCGACCAGCAGCATGAGTTCTACAGCCTGACCTGTATGATGAAGGAGGGACTGGCAGCAGCCATCCAGAGCACCATAGACAACGCACCCACAGTGAGTACGGACCAGCTGAGGCAACGTTTCAGTCCTCTACACATACATGATGTTTAAAATCCACCCACTTAGGATTCAAATTCAAGTATTTATGCTCATAAAATGCTCAGGCAAGGTTCAATTGTATTACAATACATTAAGATGCCCAAAAAGTACAATAAATAACAGGGCCTCCACTGAAAGAGAACAAAACGATGTTATGAAATCATACAGAGGTTAACATCATGATACTGACTTATATACAGGACTCTAGTTTTACTGTTACTAAACCTATTGTCATCAGTGCTTTTCCAGATATTTTCATCACAACAATAATAATTGCATTTGTATTGCACTGGTAAAGAAGAACTCAGATGCCCACTGACAAACCTGTGAGTTGTGTCATTTGAATGTGAATGTGATGAACCTGCTGACGCAATGGTATGTGTCAAGACGCCACTGATGTGTCGGTCATAAAGAAAATAATAGTCAGGTGTTTTGACCAGGGCCCCTGGGTGTCTGGGGCCCCAGCAGGACAGTGGTCTGTCCTCTAACATAGAAGGTCTGTACCACAGTTGTTCAAACTGTGAGACAAAGATACTGTGTGATGTTAAAGGTGCCGGTGAACCCTGAAGCTTTGTCTTGCTGACACACACACGATACACGTGTGTTTGCCTTCAGTGTGACTCACACATAACATCATCACACAGAAAGGGAGCTGCTACCTTCTACTTGCAGAAATCTATTTAAAACCCTCTAGTTTTTAGGTTTCCTACAGTATCGCAGTGATCGAGTGACAGTTGTCTGTACATCTAGGGGTTAAACTGGGCCGAACCCTCTGGAGCTGAGCTCCGCCCTCTTCAATATCATATCATCATATCACACTTGTATTATATATGCTAAAATCTAACAGCATATGGATATTCATCAGTAATTCACTAGACCATAGAGTTTTAGTCACTTATAGCCACTAGAATAGCCAAAGATCATAGATTTAAAATAAAATCATAATTTAGCATCAGCAAGGCCACTGTCAGCAAACAATGGGAAATCAGCAAACAAACTGGATATTCAAGATGTGGTATTCAAGCTGAAGAAATCTAAAGAATCAGGGGAGGTCAAGGCCAAAAAAAGGACTGGAAGGCCAAGAAAACCTGATGAGAGGTTTCTCAGAGTTTCTTCTTTGAGAGACTGGAAGAAGTCCAAGGACCTGGCTCAGCATCTGACAGCTTCATCAGGATGAAGCCAAGTTGACTCTTCTACAGTTTGAAGATTGATCAGGAATGAGCTTTATGCAAGGGCAGCAGCCAAGAAACCACTTTCTCAGAAGGGGAACAGGCTGAAAAGGATAAAATATGCGAAAGAGTATTATGGAGTGAAGAATCCAAGTTTGAAATATCTTTGTTTGCTGATTTCTTTGTCATTTTGAATGGAATGATATGATTGAAAGTTGGTCTTATACATATTAGCAGCTTCAAACGAGTGAAACGTGTATGAAATGTTCACGCATGTCCTGCACACACCTGGTGTAATGGACCTTTTTCACAGCATCACTTCGACAAATACAGGTGTTAGCTATGACATTAATTATGGCTCCATTCCATTTAGGTTTAAGAGCCAAGTTCCTTCTATTGCTCAAGTGTGAGGGGAGGTCACACTCAATACTTGATACTTTACCCTTTAGAAGCTGTTTTTTCTGATTTTATTTTTTTTTATCTGCTACACATTTCCTGTATTTTCTGGTTGTATTCAAATAAAGAGACTGAGTCATAATTATATATGGTCATTATAGCATTGATAAAACTACAAATCTAAGGGTGGAGAAGACTTTTGCACAGTACTGTATATACATTTTGCTCTGCATTTTAATGTCAAAGCAGCTGACAGGGAATCAAACAAAAAAAAATAATTTGGCATGCACTTTATCTACTCAACTATCTATTCAGCACAATTATGTATAGGCCCTGTGCCTGACTAACTGCACTCCTTACTCTTTGTATGACAGCGCACTAATCACTCATGTATCCGAACAGTCCAGATGCCATCAAACGCACCACAAGTCGCAGTCATGCTGACGACATTGTAGTAAAACTTACCTCTATCTGTTGTGTCTGTTGTGTTGGAGGTTTCAGCTGATTCTCATTTAATTGCTTCTAATTGTCTGTTGTCAGTGTTTGATAGTTAACAGGCTGATAACTGAGGACATTTAGCTCAATCCCAGAGCAGGCTAACTGTTAGCAAACTGTTAGCTATGTTAGCTTGCCTCTCTCTAATGTCAGCTGATCATTTCTGATTTACGTCGTAAAGTATAAACTGTAGACAGATGAAGCTACATGAGAAGACACAAAACAGAAATAAATATGTTCTCTCCATCCCTGTGGTATCTGCTTATTCCATTTAGAGACAAAGCTACAGTTAGAAAGATAAGTCCCTGCTCGGTAAGAAACTGACAGCAGAAGAAATCTGTTATTGTGATTTATTTAATATAATTTATTCCCATGATGCTCCTCTCGGACAGGCAGGCGTGTGAGTGAGTTACCGTGGTTACATTGATGCTCTTTCTCCATCGCTCTTCTCATTATTCATCAAAAGGATCTTAGATTATTTTGCCTTTACAAAAATCATTAATATAATTTTGTCTCAGTACTGAAATCAATTGACATCATTTGACATAATTAACCCTTTCAGAGTCACATTAAAGCTTTTCTGTTTTTCATTGTGACAAATTTTAAAACATGTCTCCACATATTCAGAATCAGCTCAATCTCAGCTAATTATATATGTGATTCAATAAAGACTCTGTTCACTGTAATAGGGGATAATTGCTCAGAAAAAAAAACTAAACAGACTTTTTCCATATTTTCTAGATAAAAACACTGTAAACCATAATAATGAAAGAAACACAGAAAGTTACACACATGTGTTTGTGTTGTTCTAGAGCTGATTTGAAGTTTCTCTCTTTATCTGATCTGAGTTCTGCTCATTCTTTGGAGCAATAATGATGAAAAATCAGCTCCAAAGCCTCTAATGCTCTAAATATCTTATTGCCCATGTCTCTCTGTCTTTATTCTGGATTGATCCCATTGACATTCCAGATATTTTCATATCATTGTGATTGGCTGTGACATCACCCACTGGAGCCAATAGGAGTGTCCCATGTAGAGACGTGACTCTATCAAAGATGGAGTATGAGAACTGACTGATAAACACACAGATGTAAAGCAGCAATGTTCCAGTCAAAGGGTCAGACTGATTGAAACAACACACAACGTGACACAGACAAACATGGGCTTGTTAGAAAGAGCCGATTCCCTAACCCTAACCATAGGTTAAGGCGAAAAAACACCATGTCTCCAGCTCAAACCATCACAGCACAACAATGCTCTAAAGACAATAGGATATTCAGGAGCCTAAATGCTCCTGTGGGTTTAACAGACACATTGAGCAACAGCTTAAACTAAAGATCTGTCCCAGATGCTTCTGCAACGCTGAACTGTTTTATAGACAGAGAATTACAGCATCAATATGAAACCAACAGGTGACCAGTGGAAGGACTTTAAACAGATGTAAGGTGTCTGTTTATGAAAATAAACATCAGTCTCTGTGTGGTTATAGGTTTATTTTTCAGATTTGGTGACCTAACCCACGGGCCCAAAATAAATACTATGTTGAGTATGAGGCCAAAGAAAAGAGTAGAGATCAGATTAAGTCCTGGAGCATTTCTAATAACCAATAAATGACAATTTTATCTTTGTTGAGTTGTAAAGACTATGTCTAATAGCATCAGCTGATAACTGCAGCAGTTGTTGTGAGTTTGTACAAACATCACAGCTGAACAGATGTGTGTGTGTCGCTGCTTCACACTAATCCCAGTCACACACACTCTGCTGACTCAGCAGTCCTGTCTGTTGTGTTGTGTATCCAGAGGCCCAAAAACACAACACACACAGCTCTCACATAGATGGTACAGTGGCCTCAGACAGATCCTTCAGCCTTTACTTTGTATCACTGTGTTATGAGATAGAAACATTGATTAAAGGATTTTTCCCATCAATTCACACACAGTGCATGATAGTAATAATAATGACAACAGAAGATTTCAGACCCTTCATTCTTTGTTTTATATCAACTCATTTAAAATTTTCAACATTCATGTTACCGATCGCTGCCACACGATTGGATGATTGGATAATTACATGAATAAGCAGGTGTGCGGATGTTGATAATTAAGTGCTCGTCTCTTCATGACATCACAAACTGATGGGTGACGTCACAGTGGGTGACCACTTGCCACTCTACATTATTATATCAGTACTCAGCTCTCTATCTATCTATCTATCTATCTATCTATCTATCTATCTATCTATCTATCTATCTATCTATCTATCTATCTATCTATCTATCTATCTATCTATCTATCTAAGCACACACACTATATACATACACACACACATACATATGTATATACACATTATTTTATCAATATATATGAGTATATGTATGATGTGTAATAGATAATTAGCCTTTCTTATTCTCAGTGACGTTTCCTCTTTCTCTTTAGGATGAAGTGTCAGACGATGATTTCAGATTAGAGGTCACTCAGATTCATAAGGTGGGTGCACGTCTCTGTCACTGAATTATGGTGTTGAATACTACCACTGGGACATTTAGCTGCATGTGTTTTTGTGTGTTTGCAGGACTTTACAATGGAGACCTTTGCAGGCCCAGTGTTTGCCAGCCTGCGTGGCTCTTTGGGAATGACAGAGCGGGAGTATCAGCAGTCGCTCTGCTCTGAAAACTGCTACCTTCAGTTCATCAGCAACTCCAAGAGCAAGGCTGACTTCTTCCTGACGTCAGTCACCACACACACACTGCTCTGATGTTTTCATAATTAACATTTATCTTGGGCGTCAATTTTCTGTTAAACCTCCACCCTGAATGTACAGTGGCTTTTACTCTAAACTTAACCTCAGCTGTATCCTTCACCTGATAGATAATATTTAAACCTCATAACTTACACTATTGTGACACTTGTGCTAACTATTTACTCTCTACCTTCACTGTAGAGATTTAGAGAAATGGGGAAAAACAACAACAACAAGTTTGATGAACCTCCTACAGCTCTCTGAAGAAAGAAGGATTTATATGAATCATTAAATGGTCATCATGTCTATCTGCATAGGGATGTAATACAGTAGGCTCCAAAAGTCTGAAACCAGAGGTTTGGGGGAGTGGGTTGTTCAAGTTTTAGATGTTGTCAGACTTCAGAGATTACAACCAGGAAGTTTAAAAATTGTTGTTGAGCTTTATAAATGTAGGATGTATGCGTCCGCTTCAAGTTATTCATGGAAGCTGTAGTTTTTTTCTCTTCTAACAAAGTAAAAGTTGTTTAACTTTGTTAAAAGGTTAAAGGTTTCAATTTCTTAAACGTCCATACAGTCTAAAGGCAGATGTCCATATCTTCTTTGCTTAATAAGTAGGTCTATATAGGATCTATATTAATACTGTCAAAGTATCAAAGGTCTCAGTCCACAGAGAAATACTCACAGCCTGTATTCAGAAACTGAGCCTTAAAACCAGCCGTCAGGACTTCTGGACCTTTGTGATGTCACAACAAAGCAGTCACCGCCCTCGCCACAGACACCTGGACCCACCATCCAAGCTTGCAGGATTAGGTTTCTCTGAGAGTTTACTGTACTAAAGATCTACTAAATCTACTAAAGAGCTACTAAATTTTGGATCACTCAAAAAATAGTCAGCCAATCAGAAGAGAGGATCAGATCCTCTCTCCTGATTGGCTGACTGACCTGCTATTACTCGAGCTCCAGAGAGAAGCCTGAGAGACGAGATGTAAAACTACACTGAGATGATTTTTGGGTCTTAAAACCATAACTGTATCTTCTTAGACAGAGACAGATGAAAGAAATGCTGAATGAGAACTTGGAGCAGATGAGGCATCATGACTAAACCTTTCACCAAACCTTTCCTGTCTGTGTCAGACTCACACTCAGGAATGATACATGAAAAATATGATTAATTTAGAAACTATAGGAAGCTCCTGAAACCTACTGAGTCCTTGATTTCCAGAAGTGTGTAGAAGCTGCTTATATTATCTTAAAAAAGCTTAAAGCTGAGTGACAAATTCTATGACTACATCTAGGACGCTGGTAAATGTCAAATGACAATATATAGAATAAAAGATTTCTTTTATGTCTGTATGATGTTGTATTATTGATAGATTATGACAGATATTGATGATATGTACTCACTCTGAGCTTTTGAACTTCTAGAAATGATAAACGCTTCTTTTTGAAGACCCAGAACAAAAGAGAAATCAAATTCCTTCTGTCCAACCTGAAGATCTACATGGAACATCTGAGGAAATATCCCCATTCACTGCTGGTCAAATTCCTAGGTACACACACACACACACACACACACGGGGGAACGTGGATGAACATTTAGCAGCTCAGGAGCTGGTGGAGACCAAAACAGAGCTAGGAGAGTAAAAACTGTATTTGCCGTGTCTTTAAACGTCATGCCACCATCATGCATGTCAGATAAACTGTTACACTGGACTGAGTGATTCCTTCTGTAATTTTCAGGCGTCCACAGGATCAAAACTCCACACAGACGGAAGGTACATGCCACATTTTATCACTGTCCTACCTGCATCTGTAACTACAGGATGTTATCAAGGATTATAAAGGACATCCTCTGTTCCTCTTGTCCTTTGTAGAAATACTTCATTGTGATGCAAAGTGTGTTTTATCCAGATGATCGAATCAATTCTAGGTAGGTTATTCCTAGAAATACAGCAAATACAGAGAGTGTGAGTAATATATGTGCAGCCTCTGATGTGCATTTTGTGTTGTCAGGTATGACATTAAAGGCTGTGAGGTGAGTCGATGGACAGAGCCTGCACCAGAGGGAAGTCAGATTATTGTGGTTCTCAAAGATCTGAACTTTGAAGGCCAGTACATCACTCTGGGTAAGGAAACACACCAAAGATCTAGTTCAGATCCTGGAAATCTTATTCAAATAAAAATTCATCCATTTGCTGTCTACACAGTCATGTCTGAGTGGTAATATTAGAGGGCTTGTGTTTGTGTGCAGACCAGCAGCGTCCCTGGCTCCTGCGGCAGATGGAGATCGACACACACTTCCTGCGGAGGCTCAATGTGCTGGACTACAGTCTCCTCCTGGCACATCAGCCCTTGCACCGCGACGAGCGGCATCAGAGTCTTTCCTTTGCGACTCTCATCATGAGAACCAAAAAGTCAGTAAAGATAATTTTTTGTATTATGAAAGTTGACATGTCAGAATCACAGACAAGACTCTGGTGACTATGTATTGACATTTATGGTGTCCAGAGGATGAATCCATCTGACTTGAACTCTTGTCTTACCAAGACACAAAGACATAAAGCTCAAAATTTTTACAAATTCAGTGAAATATCTCAGCAGCTTCACACTGAACTTTACATTCATGTTCCTCAGAGGATGAATGTCATTCTCTAACTTTGGTTTAGAGTGAACAACATTTTTTGACAGTTTTTAATTGACCTGCTCTGTACTCTATCCTGATTGGGTGGTACAGTCTGTCAGTCACACTGTAGCCATGCCCTAAATTCATCCCCTGCTTTATGGTCTATTTTCCTTTTAAATGGACCATTATTTAAAAAATTAACATCATGTCGTATTGAATACTTGAAACTAGAGGCAGAGACCATAAACTCATTAGGAAAGTTGCCCCCTGATGGTCATTAGATAGAATGAAGGTTCTTCAGCATTGGCTTCACTTTTCAGACATGGAGTCCAACGTTTTCTCTATACAGTCTATATGTGGAAACGATTACTGAAGACTCAGGGGTCAGACGGTCAGTGCGTTGGCAGGTGTTGTGGCTGATGTGATTTCATCAGAAGGTCTCGTCAGCATGATAAACAGCATCAGCAGCAGTTAGCAGTGACAACCTCAGCTGCCACTGACTTAACCACAGCAGCTGCTATCACTGCAAAAGGAGGTATATACATATACATGTACTGAGGACATGACATGGCACCTGAGATGGTGAAGTTTATGACATATATACTGTATATATACTATATATGATGGTGCAAGCTGGGTATAATGTTATTTTGGTTATACAGTCATTTTTGGTCAGCTATTTGCCAGATGTTTGTATCTTTATTTTTGTGTGTTTAATAGTGAGTGGAACCAGCAGAGATACTGTGGCATGTCTGCAGACACCAGGCATCTCTGCTGCAGGAGCTGTTGTGGATCCAGAGCAAACTAATTTGCCACAAATTTGTTGTTTAATGTTATTTTGTGTTGAGAGAAGCTGGGAGACTAGACCATGATAGTTAATTATTTTTCACCCTGACAGGTGGCAGGTGGACTGCAGGGTTTGTACTGTGGTTTTACTGTTAGGTGTTGAATTGCAGCGTCTCCAGTAGAGGGTGACAGCGTGTTGTGTTAGAGTGGTGAGTTGGTGTTATTTCACAGGTTAGTCGGAGCTTTAAGCTGTCCTGGTGGGACGAGGCAGTTATCTCTTGTTGTCCCCTCTTCTTTTTATGAAGTGTAATAGTCTATCATTGTCTTTTCTGTGTCAGCAAAAGCCACATGTACAATGTAGCCAATATATTAAAAACCTTTATTCACTGTTTGTTCTGGGTGTCTCAACACTTGTGTGGCAGAAATTGTTAATCAATCAAAGACAAAAATGCATCTGTAACCTACAGTTTGTCTCTTAGTCTGTGTCGTGTTCACCAGTGACTTTGTATGGAACCAAATCTGTGTCACCAGGTTTTTAAATTGTAAAGCCTTTGAATTTAAAATTGTATATGTACATTCAAGTTGCTCGAATTCGGCAGGCCAAATTCAGAACACAAAAATTTCAGATTCAACATATAGGATACCAAGGATAAACAATCAGTTCTGTCTCAAAACAAACCAACATCCAGCCAATCAAGTTCACTTCATTAGTCATGTGACGCCCATGACGTGAAGGCGACCAGCTCTGGCAACAAAGAAACGCCAAGAATGAGATTTCAAATTTTTAAAGCTTAAACAATCTCAATTTGAAACATTTATCTGAAACATTGAAAAATAATGTGAAATGAGTACTTGAAAGTTTCAGAAGTTGAATTCAAAGTCAGAAACATTCAGAACAGAGACATAATTTCAGTGGAAAAAAAAAAAAATTCACAGACAATTTCAGAATCTGGTGAGACAGATTTGCCTCCGTACTTTGTCAGAGTGAAACACAACTTTTTATGCTTGATAAACGCCATCAGGTCCATCTCAGTGAGTATAAACTGCAGCTCAGGAAAGAAAACCATGTGCATGAATACGTGTCCATGTGAAAATGAAACTTGTGACCAAAATGTGACTAATCAGCCTCAGTTTCATGCTAATCAGCGAATGTTAGCATGCTAATACGCTAAGTTAAGATGGTGGACACTGTAAATATAACACTTGATTCACATCAGCCTGTAACTGAGACATTGACATTAGCATGTAGCTTAAAGCGCTGTGGCTGTGGCTGAGGAGGAAGAGCAGGCTGTTCATTCAGTCAGAGGGTCGGTCGTTCGATCCCGGCCCTTCCAGTCTGACTGTTGAAGTGTATGAGTAGTAGAAAGCTTCATGCGAATGAGTGTATGAAAGTGTGTGAATGGGTAAACTTGCTTTAAGGACTTTGAGTGGTTGATAAGACTATGTATAATAAGTGCAGTCCATTTAAGAGCTGCTAGCATGTTAGCACTCTTAGCCATGCACAGTAATGCTAATGCTTAAAATATGTGGCAGTTATGCATGAAAGAGCAAGCCTTCATTTAGTTGGCTGTTAATGTGCCTGTGGGAATGAAGCAGAAAACACATTCATTGATTTTGAAAACTGATGCCTCTGAAGGTTTGTCTCGCTCAACTAAATATCATGACGTAAAAAGATTTCACATGCTGATCTGTGGTGCTACTACACTGATGTTCCATCTGCCTGTCTAGACAAATCAGAATGTGTCACGACACAGATGAAATGTGGCCACATCACTGTGACTCATACCTGCTCTCTTTTCTCTCTATCCTTGTCATTTCAGATCTGTGAACCAAAGCTCCAGTCCTGTCCATACAGGCACAGCTGCTGTCCCTGGGGAAGTCCCAGAGGATGATGCCATCTTACTTTTGTCGGAAACGGACGGCAGGTATTTGAAGCAACCACAAGCAGGAGACACATCAAGTGGTAGCACTCAAATGTGCACAAAGCATGCTGGGCCAGGCGGCGACACAACTGAGCTTCCTGACTTCAGGGCCCAAAACCGACGTTTGCTACCCAACCTTAAGAATCCTCTGCACGTCATTGATGGGCCTGAGCAGCGCTACTTCATCGGCATCATTGACATTTTCACAGTTTACAGTTTTAAAAAGAGGCTGGAGCATTTATGGAAGAGGCTGAGATATCCAGGCCGGTCCTTCTCCACCGTCAGTCCACAGACTTACTGCCTCAGGCTCTGTCAGTGGGTACAGGACCATACCAAGTAGACCCACCAAATTTACTGAGCATGTCCAACCAACCAAAGTCCATACACATGAAGCAAGTGTACCTACATCTGTTCCATGGGTCAGAACCACATGTTTAAAATAAAGTCTGAGCTCTGTGGAGGTATATCTGTCTCATGTCTGAGTGCACAGTGAACTGTTTCAGTCATTTGGCACGCAAGTTTTATTTTGTTGAGAAATTATCATCTCTTGGTTTGCTGAGAAATGTGATGCTCAGCCATTAATGTATTTGAGCAAACAAAAATTCTTTGCTGTTCCAGAGACATATGAAATGGTCCTATCTATCAGTCAGTACAAAACTATGTTTAAACTCACTTTAAAGTGAAAGTTGTGGTTATCTGACATGGGGCTGTGTCAGGTACTGACACAGCCCCATGTTTATGAGAGTAACAGCAGATGCGCAAGCAATTTGTCTGAGCACGCAACAGATTTTTCTTTGCTCAAATTAAACAATTTCTTCCATTAATAAATTAACAAAACACAATCATGCAAACTGTTGTGCACTCAGAAATCTGACACAAATATAATTTCATAGATATTATCCTTTTCTGTTGGAGTAGTTTTACTAAACAGCTTCCAAAATGCATCATGGTCATTTTATTTACAGAATGTAGGTTCATTAAAGGGTTTAAGAAAACTACTTCCATTTTTTGCAAGCAAAGAGCCTCTGGTAGTTTTAGCAGCAAGTTGTGACTGTCTAGGGCTCAATCCCAGTGTCCACTGTGACGGCCCTCTGGCTCTGTTCTGGCCTCTCAGATTGTCTTGCCCTTGGTTGCTGCTTGTTTTGTCTTGATTCACGTCCTGGTAGGCAGGGGTGCCATTAGTATTGTACTAGATGCACCTGACCAGTCCATCCAGAATGCATTTAAGATCAGCCATCACTCTCTTTCTTCTTCTTTCTTTCTTCGCTCTCACTGGATCTCCCCCTTGCACCACATGGTTTGAAGCAACAACCAAGAACAAGACAATCCTAGTGGCCATGGCAGAGTCACACCACCCCCATTGGCCCAATCCCAAAGTCCATGTGGTCTAAGGTTGGTCCCACAATCAAAGCAGGTATATGAAGGCGGATCTGTTGAGCCTTCATGCCAACTTTCCCATGGTAGCATTTCTGCAGACTTTGGTCTGAGGGAATCACCAACACACACAGGGTTACCATGGTTACCAAGGGAAGTGTACAAACATTAAAAACATGGTTAAAAACTAGTAGAAGGTAGAAAGAAAGGGAAAAACGAAACATCTCCTTCACTCACCAGGTGATGTCATTGTCTTTGAGGGTTTAGGACATCGGGGGCAGCGGGATTGAACCTGTGATAAAGACTGATTGTTTCCACTTGTTTCAGCATTGTGGAGTGAAGTTGATTTCCAGCCTCTTTATTTTCATTTTTCAATACCTGTTCCAGAGAAACTCAATTTAATCACAAAAGGTGCATGAGTTTGCTAGAAACTTCATATTTCTCTTCAGATTGCAGGTATTTTTTTATTAGTAAAAAAATAAAAAATAAAGGCAGCTTCATGATTTAAAAGGACACCTGATTAAATCCTCTATATAAATGAGGTTCCTTGGTTTCTATGATTACCTGCAGCTGCAAATGCACTCATACTGTTTTATGCAGGGCAGATGTCTTCCAGCAGGGCCGGCCAAGGCAACCTGGGGCCCTGTGTGCAAAAGTTAGCCCCTACCTCCCTCAGCACTGTAAACTATTAAAATTGCTGAGATGCTTTCTGTGAGTGACACAACCATTACCACTACAATAAGCTGTATTAAAAAAGTAAGACAACAACCCACAGGCAGTTAAGATGGATGTTCTCAGCCCCGAGAACTGTTATAATATTAAAGTTAGTTCCATAGTTGTTGTTGCAAACAGTTTGCACACACAAACCACACAATAAACTGGCCTGCTTATGTTGCCTGACAGATGGAGAAATTTATTTTACAGACACACACAAAGTATAATAAAAGTATAATTTGTGTTTCAGCAGTTAAAGTTCTTAGGAAGACTCGATCCTGACCACTGGCCTGCGCTGTCTACTCCACCTCAGTTCCAGGTTGTGGTTGACTTAAATTACTGCAGGTCACAGAACAGCTTCATTTAGCCAGTGATGGACACACACACACACACACACACACACACACACACACACACACACACACACACACACACACACACACACACACACACACACACACACACACACACACTCTTCATTGTTACCAAAGCTAAACCCAGGAAAGACCCCTTACCCAGGGCAGAGTGTTACAATCCTGTAATGGAATGGATGAAATGTACAATTTTTAAATTAAAGCCAGAGGCTGCTCACAGTCTGAATCTTTTATCATTAGTGTTGTTTGTTAAAATTTGAAGTTTTATTGCTAGAAATCTCTAGATTTTACTCTCTTCATATTTTCTTTTTTAACCCTTTGTGTGTTGATGATGCAGTATAACGGACACATTCTGAATGACTGCAAATGTTTGTATTGTTTATAGTTTTATTGTCATTTCACATGGTCTCATACGAGCTTCTACTCTCCATTGACAATTACTAGTGACTATGAATTCACCATTGGCCTTTGAATACTATTTAATTAACTTCATTATATTGTATAAATGTCTGAATGCAGAGAAGGAAACTGTATTTTTCTGGGACTGTGTTTTACGTTTTACTGATGATGCCACCAGCTCAGGCATCATCAGTAAGAAGACTGACTGAAAACTGTGACTGTTTTCTGGCTGTTCTGCTTTTTCACAATATGTTTTCATGCCTTATGTCTGCAAACACTGAGAGAAATATGTACTGTAACCTTAGCCAAATGGATAAACGATGTGTAAGAGCTCAGCTGTTTTGTTTGGTGTCTGTTTCGTTTGGTGTCTCACCTCCTCACAGAGCTTCTTCACTTCATGATTGTCTGATTGTTGGAACTGAACCAACAAAGGTATGGCTTAGTGTATAACAAGTGTCAACCCACCTCAACATCGCCCACTGGTTTGTGAGCTGCTGTTTTGAAGCCTCAAGTTTGTAATTTGTTTGTCGCCACCTTGTTTTTTTTTTTTTTTGAAACCAGTAGAAACCATATTTGGAGGAGAAGATGGAGCTGAGGAGGAGTGAGCGGTGGATCTGACCTGCTCTGTACTCTATCCTGATTGGGTGGTACAGTCTGTCAATCACACTGATGCTACATCCTAATTCATCCCCTGCTTTATGGTCTATTTTCCTCTAAATAAATCAAGAGAGAAGTAGGGACATTTTTCCATAGACTTCAATACAATCTGACTTCTGAGTCGCCCCTGATGGTCATTAGATAGAATGAAGGTTTAAGGCTCTTCAGCATCGGCTTCACTTTACAGACCCAGACCGTCTGGATCCTTGAGTTTTTAATGTGAGCAAGGTAAATGGTATTTGGTATTTCAATAACTCATCTCCATCTCGTGGGCATCATCATGAATTACAGCATGAGCTCTTTATAGTTGCTTCATAAAGTATTCAGGCCCTTTGAGTTTTTAAGAACTTTATTTTGTACACCTAAAAATTACCTCACCTTGCCATATAGTTTTACTGAATGTAGATTGATGGAGAAAATGCCAGTTTTATTTATTTAGAGTTAAATTACAATACTATAAAGTCAAAGGGGTTTTAATACTTTCTGAAGTGAGGGTACATAGCAAACGCCTTGGACTGTGCGATAAAACATTTTTTAAAACATTTCTTAATTTAAACCCAGCAACATAAAAAACATATTCACTTAAATAGCTTTGTAAAAGTAAACCATCACTGCAATGTTATAGTTGTGAGAAGGTAACTATTATAATAAACAGCTTCACTATGAGACAACTACAGGTCCATCATTAAAGAGGATGTCCAACATGTTGAGCTCAGAAAGAGATCACTGACAGTAACTTCAACCACCTGTGTTTTCAGGTAACTCCTGAGGTGTTTTAACATTGTCTACTGTGTAAAAATGACAAAGACCTTGTGGGAAAATCATAATTGATATGGATCATAATGTTTAGGGATGACAATTATGTGTAATTGTTGTTAAAATGTAATAAGTACTCTAGTATTCAGTGTCAATATATATGAATTCTTTTATATATTACCGCTCCCCTCCTTCTTGTAACTGACCACAACTTTCAATGAAAGACTATGGTGAATTCCTTCAGTCACCTCAGTCACCTATTAAACCATTTCCACAGGTGCGGTGTTTTATATATATATATATATATATATACATATATATATATATATATATATATATATATAGAGAGAGAGAGAGATGGATAGATAGATATAGATATTGATTATCTCTCATATGAGACTCCCCAGAATTTTTTTTTCTTCTTCTATGTCTATACTGTCATTAATAAGAGATTTAAACATTAATCTGTGATTTTCAACATTTAACTTTAACTTTTATCCTAAACAAGTCTCCACGAACATGTTGATGCCATCAACAGCACCACTCAACCCTGTCTCTCCATTGGGATGAAGAGGAGCACCCTCCACGAGTTCCTTGTTCTGGCAAACAGGTCATACCATCAAGTCAACCAGTTCTCCTGGAGCTTTCTGGTTAAGGCACATGTTGTATTTGGTACCAGTTACAATCAGATGTCCCTCAACATTTACACCTTCATATAGAGCCGATAGTTAATGCACACTTTGACATACAGTATGTTGTGGGCAACATGTTGTCCACTTTTCTCAATGCAATGGCATCGGTGTTTCTTCTGGAGGATATTGTGAGTGATTTTCTGATTCCTGAGTCTTATTTATTACCATGGGTGTAGTTTGTTTTGTTTGCCACACTCATTCTGTGAGTACAAACATGCTTCAGGGGCATATGTGAGTGATTCATAGTTTCAGTCCTGGTAAATCACTACACCTCAAATGTGCTCAGGCAGGATGTTGTCATGTTTTCAGTGACTTCAGGAAACAAACAACTCAAAACATACTGAGCAAATTGAGAGTGAAGTTGAAACTGATGACAGTGATGGTGTATCATGGTGCAGATTGTGCTTAGTCACAACATTTTGGAGTCTGTTCATGGCAGCATTGTGCAAGTTACTCATGATAACCAATCAAAGCATGGGACCAGAGGAGAGCTGTTCATTCTTTCAACAAATGCATTTCTACTTTGGTAGGATGTTGACTGTTACAGATGATTTGGCTACTTAAAGACAAATGAAGGCAATAATCAATTAACAGAGGTTCTCAACCTAACCTACTTTGACTCTCGAACAAAGGAACTACAATAACACAACAAATTCCAATAGTTATGTGGTCTAAACAAAGAAGCAGCAAAAACTATGACAAAATATCATAAACTTACTAGAGAAATGCATCTGGTTCACAGTCAACCTCAGGAATAAGCTCCACATTTCACACCACATGCAGAACAAAAGATGAGAGACTGAACAAGTCCCACCTTCCTGAGACTGGGCAGAAGTCAGGTTTTTAATAATGATATTATGATTGAAAGACATGCACACAGAACATTACCATACTATACAAACAAATCCACAACTACCTCATGTCTTTGGTGTGAAGCGTTCATGTGAACTCTTTGCAATACTTCAACAGAGATTTTCACATTGATATCATGCACAATAATTTAGAGGCAGATGCATAGTTTGAGGTAAAGCTTGTAATGGAGAACTTCTTAACTATGAAAGAACTGGGTAATAGAATAAAGTTGTTTAACTATGGCTACACTGAGAAGAGAAATCATTCCCCTGCAATTCAGTTATTTGACAATGCTTTGGGCCTGAATGTCATAAAATCCTGGTGTTTATTCTGCAATATGCCATTGGTATTTGGTGGTCTAGTGCTGAGAAATGATGAGTACTGGCATCTTTTAATGTTCATGCTGCAGATAGTGAATATTGTGTTTTCTCCTGTCCTAAAGGATGGTACAACCATCTTTCTGAAACACCTTATTGTTGACCATCATCAGCTTTTATGGCTAGAAATCTCCTGGCTAAGCATCATTTCATGACTGTTTATCCTCGATGTATAAGGAAAGTTATGTTGCAATGTTTACAGTATTCAGTGTTCAGGCTGAGGCGCTCTACTTTAAACCAGTGGACATTCAAATGGCATATGGACCAACAGACTCTTCCCTGTTTGTAGTTCTATATTGCCTATTATGCAGCATCAACAATGTTGATGATTTTTCTCATGGACTTTATAGTTTTCTTAAATAGAGTTGATGTTTGCAACCGTCTCCTCTGGAGGATAATCCAGGTAGCAGGATGAGATGGAGCAACATAACCAATGAATCTGGCTGTTTGTGTGAAATTGAAAATGAAATTTGTAAAACCAAACTTGTATATTTGATAGTAAAATCTAAATAAATCAAATATCAAATGTCACCACCATTTAAATACTCAATATATAGCATGCACTATATTGGCTTTTCTCTGTTGCCAATTTTTAGAAAGTGGCTTGAAGATGCTTTATTTTTTGAAAATGTAGAAGTGTTTTACAAAATAGATTCAATTGTGTACAATCCTGTCCAACAAGATTTAGTACAACACAAGTTAAAACAGAAACAAACAACATGAAGATATTGCCTCCACCACTCCAGGCCATATTTCATCTCAGAAAAGATACATTCCCAACACATAATTAAACAAAACCACTGGAGCAATAATGAAGTCTTAATTCAACTTGTACAGACAACAGACAAGAGACAACATGACAAACAGGACACACCCTCTGGTCTATAAACACACTGCTCTGAGATACACTGCAGTCCTCTGGATACTTCTCTTTTGTCCAATAAACTGTCACATATACATTTTTTACAATTTCTGTAAATACTGAACTGTGGCATAGGTGCTGCACAATAAAGTACTTACAACTTTATTACATGCTAAAAATGACCGAAGTGTCATGCCTGTACTTTATTAATCAGTTAAAGGGAAACTGGTTTGTCTGCTCCCACATCTTATTTATTTTGCAGTATCACAAGTAATACAGTATTTAATAATATACTTTAGATAAGCAAACACATTGATGACAAAATTAGTGGTGGCATCATATGTTAAAAGTCTGAACTTGACTGAAATGATTCAGCTGTCAGACCAACTTTAACAAGAGTTAAAGTTAGAGTTAAAGTTAAACCATAAAAATATCCTTAATTAGAATCAATATAGGTCAATATAGACTGGATTTATTTATACCTGCCATGATCATTTATTTCAATCCTGTCCATATGTGGGTAATTTAAAACCTGATTAGATCAGCTAGATCGCTTCAACTCAGTGTGAAATGTGTATTTCCTGTCAGGATGGAGGTTAATCTGATAGATGGAAACATGCTAACACCAACAGACCATCCTATTTGAGAACCAATACAATGAAACAATACAAAAAACAAAACAAAAAAATGTATCAGTGAAGGCCAGGGACATTTAGTGTCACAGGAGAGGGATTTTTTACTTAATTCCACCTCACTTTACCTTAAGAACAACAACAATCAAAAATATTTTAAGAGTGAGGTTCCAACAAAACCTTAGACCACTTTTTTCTAGGCTTGACTATTAGCATTATAATGTATGCTGCCTGTATAACTATTAGCCCATTATCCATCATGTCAACACCTTTACAGCTAATATGCTGACTGTAGTATAAATAAATAAATCATACAACATATTGGAACAGAATCCTAAATGAAAATAAATTTAAAAATCAATCTTTCAAGAATTTACGACATCATCAATATTTTTGGACACAGCCTCTAATGGTCATTAAAGAAGATGCATCTTAAGGCACTTAACAAACCAGCTTTACTGAGCATCTCTACTTATATGTTAACCTTTGCTTCCAAAGCTGATGAAGCCCATTCACCACATTGAAGTTTAACTCCTACAGCCATATTTGAGATTGTAGTAGTTTTACAGGACTGACAGTTTGTTAGTTGTCTCCTCTGTGATTGTCTGTGATTGGAGGAGGTGTTGCAATCTCCACGGTAACGCAACGAGTCACATCGCCGGTTGTTGTGACAATGGGCGTAGTTTCTGTTACCATTGGCTCATCTGTGTCCACTGTGATTGGATCAGGGGTTTCTGTTACAATCGGCTCATCTGTGTCCACTGTGATTGGATCAGGGGTTTCTGTTACCATCGGCTCATCTGTGTCCACTGTGATTGGATCAGGGGTGTGCGCACTCCCCTCCTCCTTAGTAACAGTTGTCATGGCAGGGGTGGTTGTGGCAGGGGTGCTCATGGCGGCAGTTGTCACAGGTGGCATGGTCTGATCGATTATTTCCTCTGATGACTCCTCAGAAGATCGACTGTCTGAAGAATCATGATATTCTGATGACTCCGAGGACTCAGAGGAAGAGTCTCTGTAGTTGGAAGATTCACTCAACTGCCTGAATATGTCTCTCCAATCCCACCATCCTTGTCTGATGGAACTGTCCGCAATGTCGGCATGGTGATGCCAGCCGTAGAGTGTCTGTGGAGGAAATATCAAATGAATGAGTCATAACATCAAACAAAGGCCACCATTTCTTCTCTGATTTCTTTGCTTCAGAAACTACTTTGATACTGGATGCGCACAGAATATATTCACTTTAGTGCCACTTTACACTGAAGTGCCAGTGATAGTATGCGCTTTACATCCAGAGGGTGAAAGTATGGGCATGGAGGTCAGGGAGGTGGAGGGGGATGTGGCACATTCAGCTTTGTAACCAGAGACTGCCCCATGGAAACCAAGCAATTAATGTTAATTTTGAAAGTTTGCAATCTTTCCATACTGTTGGTGCCACGTGCCCTTCAGGCACGAAGCTGGTAACCAGTGTTAGATGTTGCTATTTGGGTGAATGTATGTTGGGAGAATCTACACTACTGTCAAAA
This sequence comes from Rachycentron canadum, assembly GCA_038496675.1. Taxonomy (NCBI): domain Eukaryota; kingdom Metazoa; phylum Chordata; class Actinopteri; order Carangiformes; family Rachycentridae; genus Rachycentron; species Rachycentron canadum. The sequence continues at coordinate 3,397,465 of CM076666.1, forward strand.
ATTCCTCTCCAGACATGTTGTGTTTAATATTGTGATTAATGTGGTTTTCTCACACAAAAAGTGGAAAAAAAATGTTAGATTCCAGGTTGACAGGTAAAACAGGTAGTATCAAGAGACTCTTGCACCATGGAGACCCTGGAGTCAAGACTCAGACTCAGATGAGGAGTCTGTTGTGACCAGAATCACAGACTAGCAGACATATCAGAATGGTTAGCATAGTTAGCATCTTTTATTTCCTCATGTTATTTGTTAGCTTGTAACTGGCAGTGGCTGACACAGTGTTAGTGGTTGTGGTATTGCTAACTCTAGCTCACTTTACTGACTGAGGTTTTAGGTTTGTTAGATAGTTAGTCCTGTTCATGCAAGTTGATGTAACAACAAAAGGATTGGTCCCTTTATTATATGGTGTATGATATTTAGCTCATGACATGTCTTGTATTATATAAAAAACATTATAAGGACATGTTAACAAAGTTAAAAACGTTTCTTCAGTGGCGGTTTGTGTTACTGGGAGACTTGTTAAGCTGAGGGTACTCATACAATGGCTTTCAGTTTTTAGTTTTCATTCATATTATTTCAACACCCATTGAGTCACTGGCAGCTCCCGCTAACTCAGTGCTGTGTTTGTCCTACATTATACAAAAGGGAAGTTGAACTCACATTAGCAATTACTTTCAAAAGTGGTGTGATTTAGGAAGGGCTAACACAGATGGGACTAAACAGCAGCTAAAAATGTCCATCTCAAGGATCAATGGTCAACACTAAAGAGCCAAAACCTGCAGTTCCTCCAATGTTCACTAGAGTCTGGCTCCAACAGTGAGTCAGTCTTCATAGAATCCCATGTTAAAATGTTCAACTTTACAGCAGAAATAAACATGTTTACAGCCAGCATTTCTATAGCTAATTTCTTCCTTCATGATAACCGTATGTGTCACATGTTAAAATTTCATTAAGTCAAAAACCTCTGCATAATTGAGGTCGGGTGAGTGAGTGACAGGTGGGCCAGAGGTTGCACGGACCAGAGTCTTGGCTCCACAAACGCCTCTCCTATTTCAGTAGAAAATTTTTGTAAGGGTTTAGTGCACTGCCAAGATGGCAATGGCGAAGCAGCTTGCTCTGAGCCTCAAAACTGCTCCTCAGAGACCTGTGGGTGACGTCACAAGGGGCCATGTCCAGTAACATACAGTGTATAGTCTAAGGTCCATACCCAGCTGGTTAACCGCTGACTGGTTGTTGGAACTGAAGTGACAGCAAATGATTTTCATTGTCTGCACAAATTAATTTTGACTTTCAACATAAAAACTGAGACGCAGTCAATGAGAGAGAAGGGAGAAACAAAAGAGGGAAGATTAATACACAACACTGTGTAGCTCACCGGCTTAGCGAAGGTTGTTGTAAGATAAATGATGACAAGGACAGTTGTCAGAAGCTTCATTTCGACTCCTGCCTGCAAAGAAGTGAAGCCATAAATGAAAACAATCATTTACACACAATCAGACACACTGACAGAGGCTTTATTTGAAAAGGTTTTTAGAGATAAATTTTAATAAACTTTACAGCAGGTAATCTGATTTATATAAAATCCACCATATTTTCTAAAGAGATATAATTTAGAACAAAAAATAAATAAAAAAATGTGAAAAACACTGTTCAAACTTACCAATTGTTTGTAGAAACTTCCTTTAAATCCTGTATAAAACAATAGGATTCTGTGCAGCTGCGATCACTGTGTCTCTGTTTCAGTGCAGACAGATGTCTATTTCCTCCTCTTTATATTGGCAGGGCAGGGCTGTGATGGGGGGAGTTTGAGTAACACTAGAGATCCTGAGGTTAAAGTGGAGGGGAGGGGCTGAGGATGTGGTAAATCAAAGGCAAAAGTTATTTATTTTGTCTTTGTGAGGGTCTAAGGGCAGAGGATGTTGTTATGATGCTATGTGAAGCCCTTTGAGACAAACTGTTTGTAAAAATGGGCTGTACAAATAAAATTGCCTTGCCTTGCCTTGCCTTTTGGTACATAGGATGGACAAAATACCAAACTGAGGCACGATTCAGTGACAAAAGTAGTCAGACGCTTTTTTTCTAGTTACAAACTAGTTTCTCAGGACTGTTCAGCTTTCCTTTGTGTGACAGATTTTACACATCAATCTAGGTTTAAAATAAAAACATCCCACTGAATATGCCTATGTCAGACAAATATAGACGTCAGGATTTGGCTCCAGTGCCAGTGTTCAAACTGTGGACGTCTGGGTGAGGAATAAACATATAGCACATCTTATTTAAAATAGTAGGACATCCTTTGTAGACATGAACCATACCATAGTTCCAAATGTGTAATTGTAGGTATAAAATGCAGGTATTGGAAGTTATCTGGTGTTTTACAGAATTGTCTTATATCAGTCGTCTTTTCTGGTGATGAGGTTAACACTTCATGTCTGATGAACTGAACCTAAACATGTGACAGGAGCCTGATTGAGAAATGACAAATGATAAAAGTCTGAATGACGTGATGGAGGAACACAGACAGACTACAGCAATGTGCAGCAGTCAGTGGAATCTTACAGTAGAGTTAGAGTAGAGCCACACTTTGATCAGACAACTGTGTGTGTGTGTGTGTGTGTGTGTGTGTGTGTGTGAGAGTGAGAGAGCCGGTGACACCACTATGTGATTTCCCCTCTTCTCTTCTCATCACCAGAATTACACAACCACCTCAGGCTCAGCTCAACTTGGCCTTTATTATTTTAGCCACATTAGTAACACCATTATTGAGCTTAACTTTGCTTTAAGTGAAATGTTTACCGTGAGATTTGGCGCTGATCTCCCAGAGGATGAAACACTTGATTGTTCAAATTTTCATTGTGATCGGTCACTACTTGTGTAGTGAAATACATCACCAGGTCTACAATGGCCTGGCACAAAACTTTATAGACAGTCATGGTTCTCTGAGGATAACTCCTAAATACATAGGTGTTCCCCTGATTTTAAGATGGCCCCAAATTTTGAAATGTACTAAACTGCACTGAGAAATGAATACAATATACGTGGCTCATGTTCATTGTGCAGTCTGTAGCTGATAGTAATGATATGGAAACTAACCATAGACTGTATAGAAAAATGGACATAGACACCAGGTCTGAAAAGTGAAGCCAATGCTAAAGTGTATTCTATCTAATGACCATCAGGGGGCGACTCCACTGGTTGTAAAAAGAAGTCAGATTGTATTGAAGTCTATGTGAAAATGTCCCTACTTCTCCCTTGATTTATTAGCTCAGATCCACCCCTCACTCCTCAGCTCAACCTTCTCCTTCAAAAATGTTTTTTCTTACAAACTGGAGGCCTCAAAACATCAGTTCACAAACCAGTGGGTGACGTCACGGTGGGTTGACAGTAGAGATTAACACATTATAACATGAAAAAGCCTCCTGCATTATTACAGTGCTATTGAAGCACAGTACATTTACATAATGTATAATACCTGTAACTGTCATAATTGTTAGTAAAATAACAACAAGGATAGACCTACTGTGACGTTTCTAATGTGAAACTAATATTCCTGAGGGGAATCATGGGGCACCTTCTCTAACTGGTCAATTATTACCATCATCCAACCATGTGGTCATGCACAGGACAACTAACAGTAAAGTTAAACTAATTAAACAAATAACAAAAAGTTAAACAAAACATTATAACGGGGAACTTTGTGGTTTAGGAAGTGAATCCAGGTTGTCGGAGTTAATAATGAAAGACTCCCCCTCTGCCTTTGTCACTTTTATTTCCCCTGTGATAATTTATGCTCAGTCTGCGTCCACTTCCTGTTTTCAGGAAAAATACTTTATTTTAAGCCTTTTATTTTAGGACAATCATCAATTCATAATAGCGTGTAAATAAAATAAATATGCTCTTGCTGTTTGCTGGATTTTCAGAATTTCCCACACGTTTTGCTCAATGACAGCCTTACAACATTTCCAGAAGGATGTGTCATCCTCATACTTGTGTTGTTTTCCGTTAAAGCTTTCCTTACCTTGTTCACGTCAAGAAACACATTGCAGTTAAAATGACACAGCTGAACTATATTTTATGTTGTCTTACCTTTTTACCTTACCTTTACCTTTTTCTGGTAATAGCAAGAAAATCTGTAAAGAGAAAAAAATATCTTGCTGGGTGGGGTTGGACCTTAGGCCTTCGCCAGCATTATTAATCCCCCCAGCATGGCACAGTAATTGTGCAGTAGGCAAACTGCGCTCACACGTACTGAAACCCTGACCTGTTTTGGACATTACTCAGCTGTACATGAGCACATTAATGGTGAGACATTAAACAGACGTTACCTTGCCAGCTTCCTAGTACAAAGTCCATGTTTTCTCTGGTTAAGCCCTTTTTGAATAGAGCTGGTCATTATCAAAGAATTCATAGTGCGTAAGTGGCGGCATTTCTATCATGTCTCCTGCACGCTCCACTCAGGTGCCATGAAAAAGAATAATTCCAGTTGGTGAGAACACGTCTCACGTGAACAGTCTTGTGTTGTGTGCTCTCCAGCTAACATCTCAGATTTTGTTTTATTTTAATATTTAAACAACGATATGAGAACTAAAGCGATACTGAGACCTTAATGGTTAAAAGAAACTCAGATCAGAATCAGATACTTTATTAATCCAGGGGAGGAAATTGTTGGTGCCACATGAGCTCTGACATTTCTAGACACAGAAGGCACAAACCATGTGCAAGATAGAAGAAGTAAAAGAAATATTAAAAGAAGTATTTAGCAATGTACTAAAATATAGCGAGCAAATATAAAATAAGAATAAATATAGATATAAAAATCCTAATTGCAATAAATAACAGCTCTGTTCCTAGTTAAAGAATGTATAAGAAATGTGTAAAAATTAACAGAACGAATAGTGAAAGACAGTCAGTAGCAGCAAGTAAAAAGTATATACATTACATATAAAAATGAGAAATTTTTATATATAAAGAAAAGGGGTCACTGGCGCCTTGGTCCTTCTCTGGTCCACGATCAGCTCCTTCATCTTAGCCACACTGAGCTGAAGATGGTTACGCTAGCACCAAGTGACAAAGTCCCCTACAACTGTCCTGTACCATCCCTTGTCACCTTCGCTGATGCATCCGACTATTGCTGAGTCATCAGAAAACTTCTGGAGGTGGCACGTCTCTGTGCAATAGTTGAAGTCCGTGGTGTAGAGGGTGAAGAGGAATGGAGAAAGAACTGTCCCCTGTGGAGCCCCAGTGTTGCTAACCAATGTGTCAGACACACAGTGCTGCATGTGCACGATGTGCGTAGATGCAGTTCAGCAGGAAGATGACGGCATCCTTAACTCCCAGTCGGGGTTGGCAGGCGAACTGGAGAGGGTCCAGAAGTGGCTTGACCATGGGCCGGAGCTGTTCCAGGATAAGTCTTTCCAGGGTCTTCATGACGTGAGACGTCAGTGACAGCGGTCTGTAGTCCTTGGCATTGGTGGGTCGTGATGTCTTCGGGACTGGAACAAGGCAAGACGTCTTCCATGTCACAGGGACCCACTGTAGTCTCAGGCTGAAGACATGTTGCAGAACTCCACAGAGCTGGGGGCCGCAGGCTTTGAGCACCCAGGGGCTGTGAGCAGGAGGCAGAGCAGGGAGGGACATCAAGCAGACAGCAGGAGAAACAGTGGCGTTGCTAGTTGTGAGGGCAGAGTGGATGATGTCGAATCTGTTAAGAAACAGATTGAGTTCATTGGCTTGGTCCACCCCGCCTTCAACTCCTCTGCTGCCCGTTGACCTAAAGCTGGTGATGTTCCTCAAAACGCTCCAGACCTCCCTCATGTTATTCTGTTGGAGTCTTTGTTCCAGCTTCCTGCTGTATTTCACTTTCACTTTCTTTTCAGAATTCCCTGGATTGTTCTCACGATCGCACTGTACAAGACATAGAAACACTATTAATAGTAGAGTATTTTGCATATTTGCATGACCCAAGAGCTCATCTTTACTGACATATTTTCATACATTTTTCACAGGGAGGCATACTTGAAGGCTTTGATGGTGGCCATAATAGTTTCCTGACAAAGTATGGGCTCATCTGGGATTTGAACCCGGGACCTCTCACGTCCGAAGTGAGAATCATACCCCTAGACCAATGAGCCACACTTTTGTGGTTCATGGCAACAAATATCTTACACATCCTCGGATTTGAAGTGTTTATTTTCCATTAACACTTTACTACACATTAATAAAGGCGGTGCTAAATCCATATTCACAGAACAAACCCTTCACAAAGAAACAAAGTCTAGCTGTGGTTCCTCATCATCTTTTAATCTTGTTGTTCTCTATTGACACATTTCTGCTCCAAACATTGTTTCATTAAAAAAAAACAACTAGCCGAGCCCCAAAGAGATACACAATCAACCTTTAATTAAAGAGGGTCATAATTCCATAAATAAGTCATGACATAATATATACAATATAATCTAATACAAACATGTATTAGATTATATTGTATTAGGAAGGATAAAACAAATAAGCTTATAAGGTACATATCCTCTGACCTTTAATGGTTAGAGCAGCAATAATGTGTTCTACTAGACAGAGAAACATACTCAGTGCCTGTTGTCTCAGGAGGAAACATGATCAAAGGTGTTGTAGGTGTTTATAATGGCTATTATTGCACTCAGAATCTCAAACAACTGACTCATCAAGGATTTGAAACTATTACAGCTCATACACAAAGTGTTGCATTTAAGCATTTAACTGTTTGGGACCCAAAGAAATAAAGCTATTCAGTATTAAAGTAGAAATAAAGATCAGATAAGCAATATGTTGCTCCAACAATCTAATTTGTCTTCTCTCTCATTTTTCTGATTTTGATATATATATATATATATATATGTGTGTGTGTGTGTGTGTGTGTGTGTGTGTGTGTGTGTGTGTGTGTGTGTATTATATATGTATGTATGTATGTATCAGAGAGAGAGCATGTGTCATGTACAACTTTACAACTATTCGTAATACTCTAATGATAGTGTGGTGGAAAAATGATTCAGTTCAGTCATGGTACTGGCAGACAGGTTTGCAACACTTTCGAGATTCCACCTCTTAATTATTGGATCAATAGAAAAGTCATCAGGCTGACATGATCCCGTATACTGTGGGAAACTGGAGAAATCATAATTGCTACCTGGATAATGTTCATTGTTGACTTTTCCAGGCCTAGAAATGGGATGTTCCTGTAAAGCAGAAGTTGAAACAAAGTGGTCGGGGTCAGTGAGTCTGCAAATAAAACAGGAATTTGGACACAAGTGTTCACATGCTGCGTCCTGTGTGAGTGGCTGGTTAAGTTCAGGCTTCTGCTACTACCAGTGCTAATTTGATTCAGGGAAACTTATCATTATCAATACTGTAGGTTCAAACATGATCCAATTCATAGTGCTGGTGGTTTGTAGCACAGTATATGTATACAGTATATAATGTTGACTGCCAGTCAGAGGATTTAAACATCCCTTTGTTTTAGAATTATTTGATTATTTGAACTTGCAAATGTATCATTAGAAAATCTAAACAAATTAATAATATAATTAGGGAATTGCTGTAATGGAATTGTGAAATGTGTTTTATAAGAATGTTAATTACAATAATTGTAAAAAAAAAAAAAAAAAAAAGTGACAAACAAAAACAAGCAAACAACATCTTACAGCTGGCCACTCACCGTCATAGTGTCTGCATAGAATATGTTGGTTTGTGGCTGCAAAAATGTGATGTAACACATTTCACATACATTTCTTCATACATATAATTCAAGATCACAGTCAAGACCCATCTGCTTAGTTCTACTATTACTACACACAGTTCTATCTTTCTTTGGAACAGGCTTAGTGAAAAATGTGCAGGGTGTTGTGGCAAGAAAAGCACTGGAGTAATTAATAATGTTAATGATGAACGATGCATTCCATTTAGGTGACGCAGCTCCGGGCCCCTGGCGTCGAGCATGCTGGCCACTGGGACCTCATTGAGAATATTCGATACACCTTGGGCCAGTTTCACTGAAATATCTTAGACGTGTCTTCAGAGTTTTAATGTGGATCTACTTCTTTTTTTTACTCTGTTGTGAGAAAGTTAAATGTCTGGAGTGTTCAGACATATTGCTAAAGATTACAACCTGAGACAAACAGATGACATAATTAGCTAATTACTGTTGGAAATACAACAAGCATCAGATGATGGAGGCTTATTAACTCTGGACATGCAAATATGTCCATGTATATGTGTATATAGTCTTATTTGTAGGACTGTAAGCTGTATTGCAGCTTGTATGTTGTAAACACTGGTGGTTAGTGACATCTACTGGCAATAAAACTGTTGTGCAACCTTGAAGGCAAGTTTGTTCATGACACATTTCAGACACAAGGTAATTCAAAATGCTTTACAGAGGCATGGGAATACATTAAAATAGATCATTAAAATAATTAATAATTAAAACAATGCTGATAAAAATTTCATAAAAGGTAAGAGACCATTTTAAGTGCTGCAGTGATAAGACAAATAAGCCAACGCACAAAATGAAAAACGTGTGTGATTCATTTGTAAGGTGCAGCAAAGAGTAAAGTTTTAAGCCCCGGTGTAAATGAGCTGACAGCGCCGGCAGCTCTCAGGTGTTCAGGAAGTCTGTTCTTCATGTGAGGAGCAGAAAATCTAAAATTTGCTTCACTTGCTTGGTTCTGATGGAAACACTGAGTAAACCTGCCCCAGATCACCTGGCGGGTCTAAACGCTTCATATCGTATGAGATGCATTTGGGCTCAAGACCATTTAGTGCTTTATGGACAAATTGTAAGACTGTACAATGTATCTTTTGACTCACTAGCAGCCAGTGCAGTGATTTAAGGGGGTGGATCTAGTGACAGAAACTGGGTCAAGTGTAGTATCACTTTATATGAGTGCTAATATTCAGCTCATCCAATGCAAAGTAATTCACACAACTCAACATAAACTGTTTCAAATGGAAAGAAAGGAGTTTGTTTACTTGTGACTCTTTCTGTGCAAACCCATAAAACATTGTATGAAATGAAGGATCTTCATCACTGGTTTACTCTGCTCCAGTGTTTCCATGAATATTCATCCTAGGTGGCCGATCAACAGAAGCCCTAACTGTTCCTGTTCCTACGATGCAAACTGACACTCACACTAAATCACACTCATTAACTTCACTATTTCCAAGAAAGTAATCCCTGTTAAGTGGAGGCACGGTGGAGAAAAAATACACATTATAACACTGACAAACAACCAGACTCTTTGTTTCCTGTTTATCTTGTTTATTATGTTTGCATGCTAACATTTGCTAATTAGCACTAAACACAGTGCTGAATGTTGACAACATGGTGATGGTATAATACATTGTGAGCTGTCAATATCTGTACAAAACCCAGTGCCAGTTCATCAAGTAGACAGAGGTGGAGAAATGTCAACTGTCATAGGTGAAAACTTTGACTGAAAGGTTACAACCATGCTCTGAGGAACTCTAAGAAGATATTTCAGTCTGAACCACACCACCACTTTCAAGTGGTGGACTAAAGAGCCTAACTGACTGACAGACAGATGTTGCATACATACAGCAATGAGAGACTGCACAGGAAAGTGCTTTAGTAAAGCAGAAGAGGATGTACCAGCACTAAAAGTCTGGAAGTTTTACTTCAAAAATGGGGTGACCACCACATTTCAGTTCATTAAAAAAAAATCCCTTTGGTGTTTTTTTGCTGTTCTGCTTTCCCACACTCCCACTGATATTTAGTTGAATTTAAGTTATTTTCTCATATGACAAAATAGCTACAAAAATGTAAACATCCTTTTTCTTCATCATTCATCAACTAGGTCATGACAAGTTTTATGAGCTCAAGTGTTTTCGAGTTCTACATAAGTTTTAATCCTAAAGTAAAAACATGTTGAAGTTAAAGAAGAGTCTCACTGTGGAAGAAAGTGAAACCTGCAAAAAGTTTCCCCTGACATGAATGTGCAATTCAGACAGTGGTTTACGTTCTGTTAGCAGAGCTGTGTGTGGGCCTGCACCACTGTGTGTGTTAGTGTCTGTGGTTTTAAGGCTGTCACACAAGAATCAAAGTCTAGTGCCCTTCACAAACACTGCATGTATGGTTCAGGTTTTCTATTTTTAAGTGCTATAGCAAATATGGGTTAGGGTTAGGGTTAGGGTTACTACTATACTAACGAACATAATGGAAACTACAGAGTATGGCTGTGCCGCTGGAAATGTGAAAGTCAGCTTTTGTTTGCCATCTCTCCACCTCCTGCTCAGTTTATTGAGAGAATGTGATTGTGATACTATACCATAATACTATTAGTTTTGTCCATTTAAATGGTTAAAATGTGAATCACGCAAAAGCTAATTTTGGTAAGAGAAGACTGAGCTTCCTCAGCTTTGTAATCTACATGGTATCAGTCTATGGTTTCAAACAGTTGTCAACCTCGAGCAAGTGATGAGTCAGATAGAAAAAGGCTTCTTCCTGTTTTTCATAGTGTGACACCATATCTGTGTATGAGGGCACTGAAGGCATAAAGGTAAATCCTATTCACCAAATTTCACAAACACAGTGCAGTTTTTTCTCCTCTTATCTCCTTTTTTTTAAGCTTCTCCTCTTATTTAATCAGGAATAAAACACAAGACTCAAAAACCACATACAAAGAAAATGCAGTTGAACTGATTCTTCGTGTAGTTTATTGACACATATTATAGTATATGTACATTTAAATAGCTATATCTTTTTAATAACAGTAACAGGCTGAGAAACACACATGAACACACAAACGCGTGCGCGCGCGCGCACACACACACACACACACACACACACACACACACACACACACACACACACACACACACACACACACACACACACACACACACACATCTTAGATTATTTAGGGCCTGATAATAACAGTGTAGCATAAGAAACTGCTCCCTCTGTTATTACTTGTGCTGCCCAGTAATGATGAGAAATAGAGAGGTTGTGTTCCAGTGGTGCAAAGTAACTAAGTACATTTAAATGACTGGTTTGGACTGGTTATGAGATACCTGTGTTTCCATTTCACGTTCACATTTCTACTCCACTAGGGTGAATATTGTAGTTATTGTCACTTCTAACCTTTCCGTAACTTTTGAAAGAAGAATCTTCTTCATGATTATTACCTATTAGTCACATGTTTAAAATCACACCGTCACAGATAAACATTTTTCAGATGGGTAAAACAAGTAATTAGTAACTAGTAACAAGAAAATGAGGGAAATTCGGTGCGATTCTCCTGTAATCACCACTTGTTACCATGCTGCTGCTCAGAGCCTGGCATCACCAGAGGCTCTGGAACCTCCCAGGTAGATTTTGATCAACAGACCAAAATGCCTCTGGATACAATTGGATACATCTACAACCTGTAACAGCAACAATATGTGGCGTAGCCCAGAGCATGGCTATTATCTAATCCTGTTGGTGGTACAGCAAACACTCTTTAGAGGACATAGTTCCATTAATACTGTTGTTATATTAGATTAGACAGACATCAGCAGCAGCCATCTTCCTTGTTAAGGGAAATGCTTCAACTGTGCTCTCTTTCAGTCATATCAAAACTGCCTGACTAAAAATAAATGGCAGTGATCGTTCCGACGAAATAGGAATCTGTGTGAATGTGAGCGAGGAGAGACTCATCTGCAAAGGTAAATAAACTTGGTTTTTGTTTCCAAGTTCCACTGTAACCATCACAGACTTCTTTGGAAGCCCTACTTTACCAAGTCATTTCTGTCTCTGTTACTGATGTTGTGTAAATTATTGTTGATTTGAATAAAATTTGAAATTTAGAATATATTTATTATGCATTGTTATGAATGAACCAAATCTATATTGAGTTCAGATTTGTACCTATCAGTACCTTGACTGCTAACGCTGTTTACACATTATTCCATTATAGTTTTAATAAAAGGCTTAATGACAAAAGGCTTAATTAGTGCTTTTGAGATGTACATATAACATATTTTGCTGATGAATCTTCTATTTACCCATAAGTTAAAAGATTGAATACAGGACGTTTCCTTGTATTTTTCTGTATTATGGTATGGCTACTTTATTAATTGATTCAAGCACCTGACTACTTGTTGAAAATGTGAATAAGGGAATTTATAATTGGATGCTGAGAGAATTCAACAAGCTGTAAACTCATGAATTCATAATGAGAAACAGAGAGAGTGTGTGAAGAATAACACAGTATCAAAAGCGAAACTAGGACCTTTTCTACACACTGTACAGCACAGTATATTAGTGACATTTGTGACATTAGCTCCTGACACCATTTCCATCTGTGCATATTCTGTATTGTTCCCTGTTTTCTTGTCTGTATACAACATCTATTGCCCGTCTGCCCGTCCTGGGTGAGGGATCCCTCCTCTGTTTCTCACCATGAGGTTTCTCTTTTTTTCCCTGGTAAAAGGGTTTTTTGTTTTGAGTTTTTCTTCAGTCGATGTGAGGGTCTAAGGGCAGAGGATGTTGTTATGATGCTATGTAAAGAACTTTGAGACAAACTGTTTGTAAAAATGGCCTATACAAATAAAATTGCCTTGCCCTGACATGCAGCTAAGAACATTTTGGCCCAAGGATCAATAGTTTATTTGCTCTTAATACATGAACTAAATCACATGGGGATGTTAGAAAAATCACATGGGGAGGTTGGAAAGAGGTAAAGTAGGAAGAGAGAGGAAGAGTGTGGGCAGGAGAGGAGGACGTGGGAAGGATTTGAGAAAGAGGAAGAATGGAAGGAGGGCAGCAATGACAGGACTGTTATTAAAGCTTCCACTAATAAACACTCTGCAGCCCATTGAGGAGCAGAGATGAAGATAGTGTGTTGAACCCCAGTATCTGTGAGTGTTCTACACATTGATATATTGTATTGGTTTCAGATGTGTCTGTCCCCTAACACAACCTTTACATTTGAGAAGTTGTCATATGGTTGTTTTGTAAAGTGTAGGCCTACTGTAACAAGTAGGGAAGGACTTTCATATGGATATAGTAATTTAACTGCATAAATATTGTGTTTTTGTCTTAGTTAAAGTAACCCATTAAAATGAAGTATGAAAAAGTTGTGTTTATTAACTAATTACAAACTAACTGGTTGTGTTGCCCCCACTGTTGGTCATGGGTACATGTTCATTTTGCATTCACCTAGTTTTGTTCAGAGTTGCAAGGTCTGTCACTGAGGCTAAGATAAGATAAGATAATTCTGAAAGGGTACGTGAATCCCTAGGGCTGCCAGCTTGTTGAACTGCAATATCTTCTTTTTATAAATGCAAAAGATGCCATAAGTAGGTGCAGAGGATTTGGCATTAAAAGACAACTCTGACAGAGCTAATGAAAGTAACGTGTGCATTACATTTACATCCGAGGAATTAGTAACTTTGGGGTTTTTATTCATTGGGTTTCATATTTTTTAGTAAACATTGCAGGTTTACAAAAACAGATAACAGAGCTTTGGACTTTTATTTTCTATTATTGAAATTCAGCAAACAACTCTTTTGATAGCACTGAGAGTTCAGCTAGCAGCTACACATGGCTGTACTTAGGCACAGCTGTGCGCAGCTAACTGCTCACTTAGCTGTGCATGCCGACATGCTCACAATGACAATGGCGACATGCTGATGTTCAGTTGGTATAATGTCAACTATCTCTACCACTTTAGTTGTGTGTGTCAGCTTGCTAACATTTGCAAATTAGCACTTAACACAAAGCACAGCAGTGTACGATGGGGACTTTGTTACTTTGCAGGTATTTGGTCATAAACCAAAATATTGGACAAAGGGAAGTTTCGAAAAGTTAGAAGATAATAACAAATGTTACAATAAGAAGAGTACGAGCAAAGGATCCTGTTGGGAACACAACAGATTACATGACAACACATCCAGACATTTTACAAAGCCACGTGAACCTCATGCTAGTGCTAAAGGGATCGTCAGAATCAAAAGAATTAACGCTCTTGGCATCATGAATGTCTGCGTGAATCCATTCACCAATTGTTGGTATATTACAGTGTGCACGACAGTGTTGAACCATCTAGCCTCATTATCATAGTGTAAACACAGCATGAACCTGAAAGTTTTGTCTGACTTTCTGCTACATGACCATCATTCTTTTAACACCTAAATACACACAAGACTATCACATTATTTTACACCTATATACAGACAAAGAATACTGTATTAAATACTAAAACAATACTGTGTTAACTACTATGGAAATAAAAATTACAATCAGAAATGCAGTGTGGATGAACAGCAAAGCAAAATCACTTTGAAAAGACGTTACATCCATAACATTAAATAATAATAACTCACTCCTAAATAGTTAGGTGCTTACTGACATAACTAAAATGTGAAAGTTAAAACAAGAACAATTAATGATAAAAAAAAGTTAACATTTTTAGTCATGGTGTACATCTACTGTACATTAGTTGTACTTTGCTCCCATATCAGCTCTGCTCAATTTGTTTTTCAGTAATCCACTTCTTTTTGCATGTATTGGATGGAAAATATTTTTTTGTGCTAATATCCTGTGAGATCACAATACCTCTGATAAACATGCTAGCTTTGTCTACAATTTAAACTTACACTTAACTTATGGTAATATGACTGTGTCCATGCAGTCCATCAATGAAAGCTACCATTTCATCTCCTCTTGTTTACCTGAAAATTTCAATTGAGGCAACTTGAGCAAAGGTCAGCAGAAACGTCACGCTTGTTTCGCAATTGAGTGGAATCAAGATCCCAAGCCACATATCAAAGTCATAAAATGTGATTGTCCTGAACTCATTACACACATATTAACACACTGTTCAGAATAGCTCTCTCTGTAGAAGTTAAGATTCAAGGGTCATACATGGGGTTGCTAAAGTTTTCAAAAGTGCTGAAGTCGCTGTCCAGTAGGGGACCATAGGACCTACGTCTGAAATATACAACAGACAAAACATCGAGTCAGAAATCACAGAAATGAAGTGTCTCTCTCCATTTACTTCAGTTTACCCATATGTCAGATATCAAATATATTCTATAATAAAGATTAGATGACTAGAATAAGAGGTTAAGGCAGCTAAAGGACTGATTATTGGTTGAATTAAATTTACTGTTGATTTCTGTGGTAGAAAGGTAGAGATTTCATAGAGGGACATAAATGAATAAATAAACAATCAAACCAACTTTTTTGATTTGGTTGAACTAAGTCTTTATAGGGTTATGTCATAAGTTACTGACTGTACTCAGTGAGGTTTAGCAGGAACTCATTTGTAATCAGTCTTTTCAGTTAATTCAGTGCACATGATTATATTTTCCACAGACTTTTATCACCTGAGCTTCTCCACTGTAATAGTTGCATGTTGATGTAATTGTAATTGTAGATTTGCTCGAGCTTTGGACTCACCGGATCTTGTAGTAGTACAGTACACCCAACATTGCAACGGCAATGACAATGAACAGAATAATGATGGCAGCAATACCTCCTTGAGAGAGAGAGAGAGAGAGAGTGATAGAGAGAGAAAGAAAGAAATGGAAACATTAAAATGTGAAAATATTGATTGTTGGTTAATTCTAGGACCTACCTATTCAGGGTATTTCTAACTACTTCCCTCTTACATTTCTTACGTTGTGTTCTCACTTCTTCATGTCGTTTTCTTCTTATACAACATACTTTACAACTTAAACCATATATCTGCATCTTGTGTATCTTGTGTACCTGAGGATCACTGTCTGTCCGAACTCCTTGTCCTTCCTTTGTTTTTGTTGAAAAATTATTAAACATGACTACTAATTTTATTTTCTTCTCAAAATACACATAATTTACAAAAGTGAGTGATATTCAAGTGTCTGGATCTTCCCTAGTCATGATGCTGATGCTATGCTATGATGCAGTTAATACAACAACGATTTTGGAATTAGAGGTTGATTCATAGCCTGAACTCTGAATACCTGAACATATTAAAGTCATTTACACTATAGCCTAGTTTTGTGCCCAACCAAATGTAACAGCTCAGAATGGTAACAGTCATCTTAATACAACTCCTAGTTTCCTGACTGTCCGACCCTTATCATACATGCCCAGCCTGGTTAATCTCTCACTCTGCTTCAGGTAAGATTTGATGGCCACTTTTTCTCACAATTTACCGCAACCTTAGGATAACTCCTTCCACATCAGACCAAACTGGACTTTGAGCTTTAGCATTAATTAGTAAACTGTAGGAAACTGGAGCAACACACTGCTGACAGTGTTTGGTTGGTTGTGTGTGTGTGTGTGTGTTGAGATAGTTGCCACACACCACATCACTCCTCTTATCTAGTAGCAGAATTCAAGTGATCCAACATCCACTTGAGAAATAAAACCTCCCTCTGAGGTCAAAGTTAAGTTTTCTTGGCTGACTAACCACTAAGATGACTGTTGAGTTTTAGCAGAAACCAGAAAGAACATTTTAGGGGTCTGAGTGCTTTACTTAATGGTTTAACAAAACAGGGCCTCAACTTAAACAAAGACCTATTCATTTTTGCCTGTTGTTTGCTGCTGATTATCAACCTTGACTTCTTTGAGATCTTTGAACTCACTTAGTGTGTAAGATCGTGGCATGTCCTACACAGTGAATACATTGGGACTGATAATTCACCCATGTTCCAGATGACACAGGAACAGCTGAGGACTGAAATTGTAGTGAGGGCAGTAAAAGTTATCTGTCAGTGTTAATGAAACATTACTCTTGCAAAACTGGATCAGGATGCAAATACTAGATGTTTACAGGCCACAAATCTGGAATTAATCCAGAAACCGGGTGGGCCAGATCTGAGGGCAGACTTTGCCCAACAGGAACTGTCTGAAAATATTCCTAGATAAGTCTATAAAGCAAACTATCAAACATAAGAGTTACTAATGACGGGAAAGAAAGTATTTATGGTTGCTGTAGACAAGGGACAGAGTTCAAACTCGGTCTCACAACAACACCTAATAGGTGGAGTTGTTGGGTCCTCCTTGTCTTGAAAAATAGGGCAGTTACAGGTGAATTACAGAAGGTAGAATATAAGGTTTTGTGATAACACTCATTTACTGGCAATATATTCTGATTGTTCTTTTATAAAGAGGTTATAAGTAGCTGCACATCAGATGTATGACAAATGGCTTTTATTTTAGGTCAGTGATATGTGGTAAGTCTGCATTCAGACATCAATTCATGTCAATAAAATCACTGTGTCTGCACAGTGGGTTGCATCCCAAAAATACAGGATTGTGATTATGGTCAAACACCTTCATGTGTTTAAGTTTAATTTGTAGTTAATTTATAAGCAAATCTATATGACACATCAGTCCCACTTTGTGTTTCATGCTAATTAGCAAGCTAACATGTTAAACCAAGAAGGTGAACGTTGTAAATATACCAACTTTGAAATTGTGAGCATGCTAGCATCCTGATGGGCGCATTAAATGCAAAACACTGCAGTTCTGCTCCAGCTTTACAGAGCTGCTAGCATAAATGTAGAAAGCACCCCTGTCCCTCATTGTGTTCTGTCTGAGTGTAAAATAAAACTTAAATGACTAATAAATTTGTTTGTACATTAACTTTTAAATTGTACATTGTTTTTACACATTTAATAGAGAAAATATATAAAAATATATATTAAAAAAATAAAAATAAATATATATATATATATATATATAATAAAACAAACAAAATGAGAAACAATCAATTTAGTGGTTTGTACCTGAGCTCAGAGCTTTGGACTCATGTCCCTGCTTATCCAGTGTGGTGGTTTGGCTCGGGCTGGTGGAGATGCCAGGTGAAGTACCAGTGGTGGAGCTGGTGGAGATGCCAGGTGAAGTACCAGTGGTGGAGCTGGTGGAGATGCTAGGTGAGGTACCAGTGGTGGAGCTGGTGGAGATGCTAGGTGAGGTACCAGTGGTGGTGCTGGTGGAGATGTTAGGTGAAGTACCAATGCTGGTGCTGGTGGAGATGTCAGGTGAAGCACCAGTGCTGCTGTCAGGTGAAGCACCAGTGGTGGTGCTGGTGGTGTTGTCAGGTGAAGCATCAGTGGTGGTGCTGGTGGCGTTGTCAGGTGAAGCACCAGTGGTGGTGCTGGTGGAGATGTCAGGTGAAGTATCAGTGGAGGTGCTGGTGGAGATGCTAGGCGAGGTATCAGTGGAGGTGCTGGTGGAGATGCTAGGTGAAGTATCAGTGGAGGTGCTGGTGGAGATTTGGGTAGTACGGATGTTGGTGATGATGGGGGTTGTGCTGATTATGCTGCCGTTGGTTGCCATTGCAGGGGTCCCATGTGGGGTAGATGGAGATGTTGGAGGAGAAGAAGAAGATAAAGAGGATAGAGAGGGGTTTTCCGCTTGTAATGTAACTGCATGGCTCAACAGTAGACCTGCAATTCAAGACAAACAGTGTTGTTGTTTGTCAAAGTTAAAGTGCATTCCCACAGTGTGTCAACCCATATAAGAACATAGGACATCCATTCTTAATACTCTGACTAATTCTTCTTTCCCATAGTATCTCAGGAGACCATGTGGAATAATGATTGACCTGTATCTCATTCTGACTGTTATATACATATACATACATATATATATAGGTTTGTGAGTTATTTTTAGACGAGGTGTGTATCTAACAATGACAACAGAATTGCATGGTGTGAAGTGCAAACATGCAAAAAGCAGAGTTTTGTCATCAGGGTTTCAGTGGACAGGAAGTAATAGTAGCAATCTGGAATGATGCATTCAAAGTGTCAGTGTCTTCACCATACCAACGTCACTGCACTGGAAATGAATAAAAAGTTCTGTGATAGAAAGTCTCAATTATTCATTGTCATTCCAGAGGTAATTTAACTAATAAAGCATTACTCAGTTAAAGTCAAAAAACAGCTCGTGGAGATACCTCATGTATATTCTCTTTCATTGAAAAACACAAATGAGGTCACAGGACTCTACACCGGATTACAGAAGTGTTCAGTTGTTGTTGTGTTCAACAAGAGCCAGCCTGTGATTTCTCTTTCAAACTCAAAAATAACTTGTCATGAAAGAATTTTGTCATAAAAGAAACCTGATGATGCTGAACAGGAAATGAGCTCACCCAAACAGAAACATAAATGAAATGTGACAAATCATCAACAATAATCCAACAGAAAGACATTTTTGTAATGGAGCCTGCATATTAATCATAATGACTTTTTAATGTCAGTGAAAGTACCTTCCAGCTCCTGGAGCCAAAACCACAACTGACTGTGGCAATCTAGTTTCTGAATTACATATATTAATACTGAGACATTTACTCCAAAGGAAATAGTACAGGTAGTAGAGATACAGTTAGGGTAGTTAGGAAATGAAGCAGCACACATTAATGTCAGAGTTTACTTACATGTTATCAGACTTGACAAGCTGATCCTCTTCATTGTATTCCTTTTACTGTATTTATCTCCACAAACACTTGTGTAGCGGCGGCTCTGTGCTCTGTGCTCTGTGCTCCCTGTGGCCAGCTGTAGTGTGTGTGTGTGTGTGTGTGTGTGTGTGGCTTCCTGTGACTGTAGGTCACTGATTGTGAGAGCCTGGGGGCGAGGCTACATGATGACTGAGTAACAATCAAAACCTCAGGGCAGCTAACAAACAGCTATTGTAATGAAGATATAAAAATCGAAGACCACATGTTGAATAATAGGTGACAAAATGTATTGGTAGATTATTTTGGTAGAGCTTAACACAAGTTCTGTTGTATTTTATAGTAACCAGTGAGCTTCCTGGACTCTTCTCTTGGTTTCTCTTGGTGCCTGTACAATGTTCTACACTATTGTAAAAAGAGGACTGGATTTATTTATTGTTTAAAAATATTTTGGAATTCTGGAATGTTTTGTATAATAGTTTTGCTAAAATAAATAAGCAGATGTAGCTGCTGTCTCTCTGAGGGAATTAATCAACTTTTTAAAAATGTGTCTAACCTCATTTCTAATGTGTGGTTGTACCAAATTAAATTTGATCTATTTCAGTTTATACTTTTTTTTTTTCCCTATAATCAGTCCATATACATATGATGGAATAGATCATAGTCATTAGTTGATCTTTGTTGTAATTATTAATCTGTGCCAACAGAGAGGAGCACATACATTCAACCAACAATTTAAAGAACACAGCGGGATTATAATGCACAGATAATCTATGAAACAAAATGAGGATGGCTGTAAATTAATCATTGATTTATTAAACTGCTGATTAGAAAACAAGGCCTGGCCTTTTCAAGTTGTGTTCCTAGATTACATATGTTTCCAAGTGTTACCTATATTGTTTTCTGCTTTAATTATTAGTCATGGCAGCAGTGGCAGTGTGGGCCTGTTGGTTAGCCTCTCTAGCACTTTGGCTGAGACGCATGGATTCCCATGAAATTATGTGCAGACTTTTATGGTTTCCAGATGATAAATGCTTAGTGAATTTGCTGGCATTTCCTCTACTACCACCTATAGTCAATGGTTTAGACAAAAACTACTGGATGGTTTGCTATGAATGTTTTTCATAAACATTCAGGATGAACTGTAATAAGTCTGTTAGTTTAACTTTTCTGCTAACAAAATAAATGTAATTTCAAAATGTACATTTTCCCATTGTTTACAGTGCAAATTAGCAAATGTTAGTATAATTAGCATTCTAAACAAGGGTGATAAAGGTTGTCAACATTCTGCCAAATGTCAGCATGTTAACATTGTTGTTAACATTTACTGACACTTGTAGGCTAAAAAGCTCATAGTCTTTTGGCTTTGAGGTATGTTGGGTGATTCTGGTTAGAGTTCATTTCATTTTTTTTAACTGATGCTGCTGTTGATGCTGCTGCTGGATCCAGTGGCTGTTGTAACACCAGTTCATGATCAGAAATCGTGTTGTTGGGTCAAAGATGTTGTGTGAAGCCTTGAAGTAGAGGCCTTGGGCTTGGCTGGAGAAAGATGAATAAAATTGGGGAGGTGGCAGGTGATGGTGAAGCTGGGTCATAATCACAACTGGTGTTGTTGCTTAGTCCAATCTTACTTGTCAATAGGTTGGTGGATCAAGTAAAAGGTGTGGAGGTGGGCTGAAGTTGTAGTGGTCCCATTGATAGGTGATAGGGTAGGTTTGAGTTTGACTGGAAGGCTGTGGTTCGTGTTGCAGCCAAGGATTTCTCTATCCCCTTTTCAGTGTACTCTGGGAGTTGATGGTGGTAACAAAGAAGTCAGGGTTTTTGTAGGTTAAGAAGGGGTGTGTGTGTCTGTTCGATGAGATAGAGGAGGAGAGTGTGTGTCTATAGGTTTTTGTGGTTTTGGGTGGGGTAGATGTCTAACTCACCACAGGAAGGAAGGAAAAATGTGTAATTAAAACTGCTGTTATTAATTTTACATAAATTTTTTTTAATGAAATTAATGTGACACCTTGTATGTTCGCCAACAGTATTTTAGACATATTTCACCTGTATTTTTGACATTACTCAAATTATTTATTTCTAGTTTTTCATCATAATATATAATGTATTTGTACATTGTATACAGTAATGCATAAAGGATAAAAATATATGATTACATTCAATTGTGAAACGAAACTGTATTTCTATACATTTTAACATTAACAGTGTCACTAAATTTAAACATTTGTCATTACAAATTTATATTAAATAATATTTCAACTTTTCCAATTTATTTAATTCGTGCAACTACAATAAACAGGTTTTTCACTAAAGTGCTTCACAAAGAGAGACAGTATATATCAGATGTTATAGTGGTAACATGATGAAATAGAAGCTTAAACACACAATACAGTAGCAGAGCATGACTGGCCTCCTGAGAACTTGCCAAGACCATTGAGCTGCCAGCAAAGTGTCAAGACAGGCAACTGTCACTGTGAATTTGACCCTGATCCAGTGCTGCAACTAATGATAATTTTCATTACCTACTTATTGCTCAGTCTGTTAAATGTTGTTGTGAAAAGTGGCCACGGCTTCATTGAGGTGTCTTCAAGTTGCCTGTTTCATCAGACAACCAGTCCAAAACCCAAGAACGATTTCCGACAATATCAAACAGAAAAATCCTCACATCTGAGAAGCTGGAACCAATATTTTGCATTGTTACTTAATAAATAGTTATCAAATTTGAGTTACAATTTACAATTGAGTTACAAATCAATAAAAATTGTTGTTGATTCATCTACTGTAAATTGATTGATCATTTCAGAACTAGTTATAATTATAGTTATAGTTCAGTTATAGTTAAAATAAGCATCTTTGTTTATAAGAGGTTTATTGTGTGATTCCTAATTTTTTACATTTTGAATGTTTTATTCAGTCAAATAGTCTTAATGACTCACTGCACTGCTGCTCTCCAGCCCATTCATCAGTCTCAGACTGGTTGTAAGAAGTCTGCAGTGTATTTTATAAGCCAGCAGAGAGCAGCATATTCATTAACAACATGGCCTGTGCTTTTAAAACTCAAAACATGGGAAAAATAAAACCAATATATTGATCTCTTTCAGTCCGTAACTGTTAGAAATATACTGAGTTAGCTGGCATCCTAAGATATAACTAATTCAAAAATATGTACAGCGTCCATGTATCTTTATGGTCAGATTTGACTGAGTTTCTAAAAGAGAGATTCTGAGAGAGATTATTGCTCCTGATGCAAATTCCAGAAAACCATGAACAAAGTGTTAACTTCACCTATGAGCTTTGTGTTATAGCCACTGCTTCTGCTGCGTCTGTCGACCGTGCTGGTCGGCGAGTCCTGTGACCTTAAGGCCAAACTGCAATAACTTATCTTTGCTTTTTTTTATGCTGACATGCACCTGTCCTCTCACTTCATGCAGTATTGTTGCTTCACATCTCTCCCTCCAGCGCCCCCTCAGTAGTTCTCCACACCTCACAGTTTGAAAACCTCTAGCCCAAACCCAGCCCTGTGTCTGATGCAGAACATGAAACATCGTCTCCAATGTCTCAAAACTACATGTTACATTACAAGAGTTTTTGTTTGTTTTTGACTCAATTCAATCAGTATTTTCCATAGACAATGCCTTACAGCTGCATTCTCTCTAATGACCATCAGGGGGCGACTCCACTGGTTGTTAAAGAAGTCAGATTGTGTTGAAGTCTATGGGAAAATGTCCCTACTTCTCCCTTGATTTATTAGCTCAGTAAATGTTTTCCTAATGAATTTATGGTCTCAGTCTCTAGTTTCAAGTCTTCAATACAACATGATGTTCATTTTTTAAATGATGGTCCATTTAGAGGAAAATAGACCATAAAGCAATCAGGTTAGAGTACAGAGGTCAGATCCACCACTCACTCCTCAGATCCACCTTCTCCTCCAAATATATTTTTTTCTGGTTTCAAAAAAATCAAGATGACCGACGGCCAAATGATGAACTCGAGGCCTCAAAATGATGAGTTCACAAACCAATGGGTGATGTCACAGAGGATGGAAACTTGATATTTTCATTAGTGCAGAAACAAGTCAACATAAATAGAAAATCAGTCAACAATAAACTGATTGTTTCACTAACCTCTCAAACAAATAAAAACTAAAACTCCTGGTTCCACGTTGTCAGACGTGAGAAGATGAGAGCAGCAGGAAGAAGAGCTGCGGTAAAATCTTGGCATGCACTGCGCTTTTAAGACACTTCTGCTGAAGATCAGTGTTGTTTGCATGGATGAAAGCCGACAGTAAGATGTTTACATACACCTCAGTGGGAGATGAGAATAATGGACACCTCATGCAGTGACCTCGCTGTGACGAACTCCCTCGCCTCCCTGCCGATTGCCTAATTAATCGGCCTGGCTGCTGATAGCCCTGAATTAGTTTGCAAAACAAATGAGGCCGGCTGCCACGCTACTGAAACCCCTGTGGGAAAGGGCAGTGTAGGAGGAGTTGGCATGAATGAATAACAAGACCATACATTACTAATTTTTAAGAAATGACTTTATCCTTCTTTTGATGGTTTACATTGACAGTCCTAGATATTACAACAGATGATGAGGGCTTTGTTGCATGATATTTTAAAAGCTCAGTAAGGCAGCAGGTGGAGTGAAGTTTTCTTCTATGACAATTTGACACAGATGAACCTTTAGTTTTTCTTCAGGTTGAACCAGTGCCCACACAGTCATTAGGACCTTTTTGGAAAAGAACTTTTTGCTTTGTGCAACATGGGAGGCGTGTTACTGCTGCAAAATACAAAGGGGGTAAAACATTAAAGGGATTTTTCAGGTGCCACTTCATCAATAGAATAATGAGGGTAATTATCCCTGAAGTGGAGAAAGGTCTGCGATTTAAAGGGACTGTTTGATTGGGCCTGGAGTTTAGCCACCACTAGATTAGGTGCTGAAAAGAGGTATCCATCTGTTTGAGTGTTTGCATGTGTACATGTATTACTCGTGCTGTGGGGACATATATCTGGTTACACAGACACATGTGGAGACTCGACTGCCCTTTGGGGACAGAAAGCAAATCCACGTAGAATTAGGTTTTTAGAATTTATGTTGGTGAAAGTTAAATTAGGGTTAGACAAGTTGTAGCTATGGTTAGAGTTAGTGTTAGTCTCCAGAAAATCAATGTAAGTAAATGTTATGTCTGCTGAAGTTATGAAAATACACATGAAATATTATGTCATATTACAAAAGAGTTGGACAGAACAAAGAGCACACTGATATTTGTTGTCCCTGTAGACCTTTTACATTTTTTAAAATTTATTATTTTAACTTATCATACAAAAGGGGATCATGCTCCATCTCACTCATTAATCATCCATGATGAACCATGAACATCCATATCAGACTTCATGCCAAACTAGTCAGCAGGTATTTTGCTGTGGACCTATAAGTGTATGATGGATGATACTACACCACATGATTAATAGAGAGCTGCAGGAATGAGCCCTGAAACACTGAATTTTGTTAATACTTCAAGTTCCCTTGTCCTGAAGTCTCTAAGTTTTTTGAAAGGGTTTTTGGTGAGATGAAATAAGGTGTGTGTTAACACAAGCTCGAGACATCGTGTTCTATTCTACAGCAGAAATAAATAACCCAGTCCCTATTTATTTTAGCTAGCTTTGAAGTTTTCACGTCTGATAAAAAAAAGGACTTTTGCCAACAAGTGTCTATATGAGATTACAGATGTTGTTCAGGATGTTAAACGTTACCACACCAAACACGAAAAGTGGATCTACTTATCTGTCCTCCTTTACAGCCTGGTTGTGTTTATTCTCATGCTTTTTGAACCTGTTACTAACTTTGTGAGAGGGAAGGGTTTTGTAGAAGAGGTCAGAGCTAAATCAGACAAGTTGGAAGTTACGTGGTGGTGACGTTAAAGTCATGCAATGGGAGTCTAGACATTCATCCAGGATCCATTCTGCTTATCCTTACAGGGTCACGGGGGGCTGGAGTCAATCCCAGCTGACATTAGGTAGGGGCGGAGTATACACCGGACAGGTTGCCAGTCTATCACAGGTCTGACACATTGAGAAAAGCAGCCACGTTCACGTACAATACCTGTGGGCAATTTGAAATCACCAACTAACCTTTGGACTGTGGGAGGAAGCCATGCAGGCACAGGGATGGCACTTGCTATGGTAGTGTAGTTTCTATCCCTTTTGCTTCTGGTGATTGTATTTAGACTTCAAAAATTAAAGTGGTGTTCATTAGTAAAGATTATGCTGCTGAACAAAAGGTGTAATTACCCTAAATGTCTTTTATTTTCTGGAGTTTGTGTGTAGTCACAGATATGAAATGTTGCCCAAGCATTAGTCACGTTGTAGTTTCTCTATTTCTGCTATTGTAGAGAACAGACCAAAGCTGGAGTCTATAGCCTTGCTAGCAGCTCTGTGAGGCTACACTCAGGTGGAGGAATGCCTTGGGCTAAATGCTAATGTTAGCAATCCAACATGCATCTTTGTACAGCTGAGGATGATCAATGCTTAAATCTATAAACCTTTATTAACAAGCACAAACCCAGTATAATGTAACGTATGACCTGCAAGATAATCTAAATGAGGAAGCGATTAAGGTGAACACTTGGTTTAAATGCAATAAATCATCATTAAATGTAGGCAAGACAAACCCTCACTGTTTTTTATTCCAACAGAAATTGGAGGGGGGTCGTAATGATGAATTCTCACATCGATGAGTGGACTACTGACCTTACATCTGAGCCTCACATAACTGACTGTAATATTATATGGTGCAATACTTGAAGAGTTATCTGAAAAGCTGACCCTTTGTTTCCCTGCTACAGTTTTCTGAAGCCTACTGAGTGTATTATCTTTCACAGTGCTTGTTTAATGCATAATGTTGTTGACTAATAAGTTAAATTCTGTGACCTTACTCCAGCTCACCTTTCTTTCACGCACATATAAGACAAGAAATACATGTACAGGTCCACAGGTGGGGATTGAGCTTGATAACTATAAAATGGCATCATGTTTCTATTTTAAACAGATCTTAGCTATTACTGTAAAACATGTTTATGACTTATGATTTGATAAGTTACTCTGCTGTGCTATTATTTTCATGCACCATTTACATTTCTGTTTGTGTATCTTATCTGTTGGGTCAATGTTTAGACAGATGGGATAAATGTTTTGGGACCATTTAGTTGTTCTATGTAGGTTTCTAGTTAGTTTTCAGAGTTGTGTCTGGGCCCCTGTTCATCTGGGTGTCCAATTTTCACTTATTC
The DNA here is from genome assembly GCA_038496675.1 of Rachycentron canadum. NCBI lineage: Eukaryota > Metazoa > Chordata > Actinopteri > Carangiformes > Rachycentridae > Rachycentron > Rachycentron canadum. The sequence continues at coordinate 3,424,180 of CM076666.1, forward strand.
CTGTTGTTGTGTTTTATTTTCATTCTGCATGAAATGAAATTCATGTGTTTTTAGTCAATATCACATATATTGTCCTGCTGGTGTAAATACTTTTTATTAATCCAAAAACAGTCCCTGGCAGACTATAAGAGAAAGATTTGATTTAAAAAAAAACAACAACAAAAAACAGTTACATGCTGTTTCAAGTCATTACTCTTACTAATGGTGAAACCGTGTATTTATGACCCATTTTTAAACACGTGTGTTCTGTAGTGAAATATTCATTTGTGATATGTAATCCAGTCAAAGGGACTCCTGATTATATCCCGTGGGCATTTTTAGTTACTCATTCATTATGCACATTTTATGTGCATAATGGGTATAACTATCCGTCCAAGAACGACAGTTTTCTCCTCTTGAATTCTTATTTCCTGATTCAGAGTTATATTGAAACCGAGCTGATGACTTGCCTTAGGTTAAGAAGATTTTAAATTTAAATTTAAAAAGGAAGAAATTAAATCAAGAAGTGAAGGTCAACATAAAGAAAATCAGTGAAAAGAAATAAACCACATTTCCAGTGACTCAAACAACAAAAGATCACATAGTTGTGTAAGTGATGTGACACTTCATACGGCTGCTACCTGCTGCAGCAGCTCTGGACGTCTTAAAAAAGCCCCCAATATTGTCACTCTTTACAGTGAGCAGACCAGTCAGCTCATCCCCTTATTGTCCCTGCTTCAGTCTCGGCGGTCGCTCAAACCTAATCAGCCGGTGACCTTTCACAGAATTATTTTGCACACTGTCTACTGGTAAATCATAATCCACACAGTCTTGCCAGACTGTATGATTTGCATTTATATTGATGGGAGGAACGTGGTGGTTGATGAAGGGGCAGTAGCGGCCTGGCCACGGTCAGATAAAATGACATATTGGATCATCTGGGTGCCTTTTGGTCTCCCCATCTGAGCCGAAATCAGACATTTTTTTTTTTTCCCAATTTCTGTTTCACACATTGTTCTGAAGAAGTCAGAAGGTCTCAGAGAAGATTGGGGTTGATGACAATGATCAATCAACAGCTGCTGGGAGAAGATAACAATAGGAGAAAGTGCAGGGAAATTATTGAAGAGCTTTGCTGTTTCTAATCACAATCAAATAATGGGTTGTGATTATTAAGAGCAACAATATGCAAGTGAACAAAACCAAAATAATATTCAATGAGGACAGAACTAACCAGTTTAAAACTAATAAAAACAAACATGTAAACTTAAACAAGTCATATAAAGATTATATTGTAAGATGAGACACGCATCATCAGACCAGACATGTTGGAAAAGTTAGTATTAGTCCAAAGATGATTCTCATCATTGAAGATTTGTCTCTCTCAAAAGGGAAAACTGAAGTACTTTCGTCCAAGCATAATGTAGTTCATCAAAGTATTTTTTAAGTGCAGCCAATTACTCAGTCACACACACTTCTCTTTCAGACTCCCCTTTTGGAACATTTTTCTCTAGAAATTATTTTTCATCCTGACGTGTAACGTGTTAATTCTCATCTGCTTGGCCAAGTGATTTGGTCCTTTGGTTTCTGAAAGATACTGTTGACTGATACTTTTCACCTGCCAGGGGTTTATTCCCTCTTAAAATCCATCACACAACCCATCAGAATATCAGGTTGAATTAGACAAACTGAGAGGCAAATAACTGAAAATGGACATGACAGGATTGATGCCTGACACCATTAAGTTTTCACTTGTACTTTCACTCTGATAAAAATCTTGCTGCATGGATTGGCACATTTAGTATATATTAATGATTTCATGACTTTTTCTAGTGTCACCTTAAGGTTTGTGGTTTAGGATGAAATATTTCAACAACACTGGGATAAATTGCTATAGAAGTTGTTACAGACATTGATCTTCCCTTCAGGATGAACTGTAATAAACTCAATGATCCCCTGACCTTTAATCAAGCATCATCATCAGGTCAAATTTTTAATTTGTCCACTACTTTGGTTCATGACAAAATACCTTCTAAACTAATAACATTCTCATCAGCCTCTGCTTTGGTGCATTGTGTTTGAAGCATTGTTATCTCATTTTCTATTATTGACTGTTCTATCTATCATTAATTTAAGTTAAATCAATAGTGCAGAACATTTGCTTCAGCCTCAAAATTTACTAATGTTCTGTTTCATCTAATTAAAAACTGAATCTCTTTTTAATCTATCTAATTAAAATTTAAAAATGTTAAATTAATTAATTAAAAATGTGTAGATTGGGCCCTTGACCCTATATATATATATATATATATATATATATATATATATATATATATATACTGTCTCTTATACACATCTTAGGAAGACAAGCACTGACGACATGATCACCAAGGATCGCCATAGTCCATGCTACGCGTGGTAGGGAAGGAGATCTGCACCGCCCAGAGCAACTCCTTGGCTCACAGAGACGTTCTCGACTCAGCAGA
>CM076666.1:3426849-3437061 GCA_038496675.1 Rachycentron canadum
CACACACACACACACACACACACACACACACACACACACACACACACACACACACACACACACACAGCGTTGGCACCTGAATTATAATGACTTTCTTAAATGGAAGTTAATTCCTTCAAGACACAGTCCGATGTAAACGTTACGTGTTGCAGGTTTGTCTATGGAAAAGTTGAGAGGAGGTTTCAGGTGATTGCTCCAGTGGTTAATCTCATTTTACTTTTTTCACTTATGAACGTGGGTAGGTCATGTGACCTGCTCCATGATGTAAAAACCTGCTAACCCATGTCAGGCTGGTGCAGACAGGCAGATGGTCACAGTGGGTGATGCAGCCTGTTTCCTGCTGTAAAAATAAACCAAAGGCACAAATAAGCAGGAATCTGTGACTGACAAGTGAGGACAGGCAATCACTGTTTTTTTTCTTTAGTATGTTGCCGTCCCATGAGCTAGAACTTATTTTATGCTTCTATGACCAAGCCTGTGTTGTCATATACATTATTAAGATGCTTTCCAAATTTGTACTGATAAAAACATTGCCTCTAGTTTTGTCACTTATTAACATATCTGGCAAGTCGCAAAATGTTGATACATAATGTGTCATGACATCACTTTCTGGTCAACCTTTACCGTGTCAGAAACCTGAGTCACATTTAATTTTCTGACCTTCATCAACAAACTCAAAACAAGTATTTAACACTTAGGGATATTTGTGCCCCCTTTACACTTTTATAACACCCACTCATATTCACATTTTAGAGTTTGTACTCTGGGGTGACAAAGACAGTAAAATGCAAAATTGGCCCACAAGCATGGCTGTGTAAAATAATCTTGATGAAACATAATATGCTGTTGCACTCAGTTTAGAGGAAACATGGACCAGAACGTCACTTTACAACTGTAATGAGGACAAATATGTTGTTATACTAGTTATTTTAAACAGTAATTGGTGGCTGCACGTCCTGGCAAGGGAAGGTCTTCACACTGTCACAATGATCAATGGCTTTAATGAGTGAGGTCATGTCTTCAATTAGTTTACAAATGGTAAATTCTTCTGTTGAGTCCCTCCTTTGATGGCGGATGGTGTTGTGTTTTGTTGCACTCCAACATGACATGAACACATTCTTGTTATTTAGAGTTTTACACCCTTTCTGCCCCCTGTCTCCTGCTCTCTGCTGACTTCTTGGTTCATCATCCCCTGATGCTGGTCCTGCTCTGCTTTAACTATGAATTGCCTGTTGCGACTGTGTGTCCAGATGCAGCTTGTTGACACTGAGCTTCTTTCTCTACCTTTCTGTGGCTTGTTTTTGAACAAACAAGTGACTCTGGGTATAAATATCAGTCCAAGAACTTATCTAGAATGAGACCTCACACAGGTGGATTGATTCTTGGTCCCGGGAGGATAAATTTTAATGACAGTGGTGATATCCTGACATAGCTTCAGCTTCATCTGATACGTCTACGTCAGGATGCTACACTGACATGCTAAATATTTGAACATGCTGTGAATGACATGCTCAACTTAAGTGTCTGACTAACATTACATTGTATGTAAAATGTATTTTAGCATCACATACTACAGTTTAGTTTGCTAACAGTAACATGATAAAATTACCTTCTTAACAATCCAGTCAGATTTATAACCTTGTTCACTTCTTCATTGTCTCTCTGAATAACAATATTGAGCCAATGCAACAAACTCTGCTCGAGGTGTCACTACACGATACTGTTTTTATTCAAGTAAATGACATGGCTGTTTGGTTTGTTTTGGACCCAAAATGCAGACACAAATGTCATGTTGGTGTGGTGAAGAAACTTTGATAAATAAAAAAACACAGGTAGTCAAGTCATAGAATACATTATCCCTTTAATTTACATTTAATTTGTAATATACTTTTTAGGTCGTAACTGTCAACAGAGTGACCCAGATTGTAAAATGTATTTATTAGCAATAACCCTGAAAATAATAATACAAACACCATGTTGTGCCATTTGTTTCCACAGTGTTTCCACACACTGAAGTCAGAATAATAACTTCCCAGCATGTGAATGCAAGTGAAAATGAGTAAGTGGGAACAGGTGGGTAGAAAAGCTTAGGTGATGATAAGTGTGACCAGGTGTGTGAATGGTTGGGGCAGTCAGGTGAGAGAGAGGACAGGCAGGAATATCTGAGGACGTCAGGTGGATAGCAAGAGGAAAGGAGGTCTGGGAAGAAGAGGAACATGGTGTGAGAGCAGTGAGCTGAGCTGGAGACGAGGGGGTGGGGGGCTTTAACACAGACAACATACACAGGAATTTTTGCCCTACTATGTTGTTAAGCACCCGTCTCTTGTCTCTCAATGTTGTACTTGTTTTCAGGGAGCTGTGAAATCTGTTCTATACTACACACATACTGTCCATATGCAGTCCAGACAGAATGGAGCTGTGGGGGACAGGCAGAGTCCTCGCAGGTTTATGATCCAAGGCCAAGAGGAACCACAGGCTTTTTGTTCTCCACCCACTGGCAGAGCCCAATGGTCAGCAGCTGGGATCTGAATTGAAACTGAGCGAAAATAGATCACGCATGTAGAAAAAGGGTGGGAGATGGTGAGTGAGCTCCATCCATCCATCCATCCATCCATCCATCCATCCATCCATCCATCCATCCATCCATCCATCCATCCATCCATCCATCCATCCATCCAGACTACACTCCATATTGTTCTGCTCACCCTTGTTCTCCACCTCCACCTGATGTAACCTGAGATGTTCCCATGCCAATGTTATCCCACCTGTGTGATGTGAACATGAGCGCTATATTCCTGTTCATGATTCATGCCCATAATTTGTTTCATAATCTGTACACAAAATTTATAGATCTACTTAGAAAGAAACACAATTTCCAAACATTGTTACGGGTTTTTAAAAAGTCACATTAACATATGCAAGAATAGCCTGTAATTCTTCTCTACTCACATCAGCACACAGTGTAACTAGACATGATAAAAATGTTTTTGGCATGGCCTGAAACTCTTCATACACCAGCTACATATGACAGCATCAGATAATATTAGGATGGCCCTGGTCTTCTGCGGGTATGATTGCTCACAGCATGCTCAGCTTCACTGGACCTTCAGCGTTTTGACAGCTCCATGATGTCAAAGAACTTTCTGGGAAGGTGGCGACGTGCTGTGAGTCAAAAAGCACCAGCTATCTACTCCCATCGACGGTCATCAAAATACAATATCAATATCAAAATAGATGGAAATTGAAACATTACTATAATATCATTTCACTTTTCTACACCTACATTACAGTATATGGCCAAGAGTGTGTGAAATAAACAAAGACTATATATAAGTAGATGTTGTCTGCAGGGCCATAAAATGAAACCAGCGCATTCTCTCTAGTGACCACTAGGGGGCGACTCCACTGGTCGTTAAAGAAGTCAGATTGTATTGAAGTCTATGGGAAAATGTCCCTACTTCTCTCTTGATTTATTAGCTCAGTAAATGTTTTCCTAATGAGTTTATGGTCTCAGTCTCTAGTTTCAAGTCTTCAATACAAAATGATGTTTAATTTTTAAATGATGGTCCATTTAGAGGAAAATAGACCATAAAGCAGGGGATTAGGGGGCGTGGCTACTGTGTGATTGACAGACTGAACCACACAATCAGGATAGAGTACAGAGCAGGTCAGATGCCCTGCGTTGAGGCTATTTACCAAATATCAGATTGGATTTTTATTTGTTTGTTTGGTTTCTCTTTTGAAACCATACAAGGTGAAATGGATCATTTTGCATTTTCATATTTTCTTGCTCACTGAAGGCTGCCCCTGGCTGACCCCTGCCTTTCCAGTCAGTCGGTCCTGTACATATTTACATAATATACGTGTGTGGCTTCTCTCCACCACCCCTTATTTTGTATTCACATTTTATCTGATGTGACTGTTGATTGAAGTTCTCCACGGAGGATGACTGGCCACGACTTGTTTACATTTTCCGGCTCGAGTTCTTGACTGAGGCAGGCACTCCCAAGTCCTCACTTTCTCTCTTCACTCCCTCGCTCTTTGAGACACATGAATACAAAACGGCAGAGCTTCTCAGACAACACACTCGGGCAGGCACTAGCTGAGATGACTGTCATTATAGTGCATCTTATAAACTATTCCAACTCAATCAGAGGTGATACAAAAGGCCTTATCAGCGCTGACGAGCTGCCCTCTCAAGTCCCCTTCTTCCTTCTTCTGCTGATTGCAGCTATCAGTGGCTGTGTGGGCAAGATGCCGCCTGATCTCCCCTCTCAAATGAGCCCATCTTCCGCGTTTCTTGGAGAGGTGATGTTCCCGGTAGGTGTTAAAACATGACGCCATATGGTGTGCACACACTTGGAGGCTGAATGTCAAATGCAGTTCATTTCGTTGAATGTCACACGCCATGTGCTGAGAAATCGGTTCATGCTTTTATCATCCCATTTTCTGTTTAGTATTTTAAATTACTGTTGTGGTCTTTTGGAATGAGGTTGATTTTTGTCAGTGGTGCAGCTTTCAGCCTATAAGAAACCAGGCAGTCCACTACCTTTAGGGCCCTAAGAAGCTCCTTCAACAGGAATAATGATCCGAAACCTGCATTTAGAAGACAGGATAAACATGATATATATGTTTTTCTGACTTTTCTGATACCTAAACTTAGTCACTTTCAATATATCTTTTATATATAATATAACTTTTTACTTTTAAGAGTTGAATCCCCTCTTGGCTGTGAGTAAATGAACTGATAGTTGAAATAAAAAAAGTATGATGTTGATGAGCAAATTGTAATGTGGATCAGTCACATCTGGCTGATGCCCGATCTGCTTAGTATGAGTGCTGTTCCCCATCCAGTGAATCTATAAGATACCAATACCAATAAATACTTTATCTTCCCAGACACCTGCATTTTTTAAATTAGTAGCTCTAAGAAAGAGTGCTCAAATTTTTTTTTTCCATCCAACCCTGATCTGAGAGAGTACACTGATTGTGTCTGAAATCACTTGCTACTCTGTATCTAGCCCACTCTGTGGTCAGTACACCATTTTGTTGTGTTCTTTAAATGTGAAAACTCACATGGGGTCACTAAGCAGGTGATATATATACCATCAGGCATTGCACTTATGCTGAAATAAAGAAAAGCGAGTGAATGAAGCTCCTTTTCCACTGGTCAAAAAAGACCCTCAAAGCACTGACCTTTGCTGGGTATAGAAAAGGCTACAATCGGCATTTAAACTTGGTCAAATGACTGTAATAGACGCGGCTTTAATCAGCATTGATGTAAACACAACACTTGAGTGCACATGCTAATTTTCCCCTTTTGCCCAGCTGTAATGTCCCTCAGAGCACAGACACACACCTGTTGAACCAGAAAGACTGTGTCCATACTGAGCTCGGGGATGACAGAGTGAGGCTCTAACACTGACAGCAGCAACAACCGGAGGAGACACAGACACAGACCTTGTTTAGCAGTTTACACAGTGGCTGGCAGCTCATTCTGTTTCCACTGTATGTGATGACATAGCTCCTTGCAGTTTTGTGTTCAGTCCGAACAGAAAGACAAACTAGACTGACTTATATTGCTGGTTTACCCATGTTTCAAAGATTGTGTGGAAAAAGGTTATGAGCGAGTCCACTGTCACCATTAGTATAACACACAACACAACCACAACATGAGCTTGTAATGAAAGCATTTACCCATTCAGCACTGCTTCTGGGACAAATACGAAACAACCCTTTTGTCGTTTACATTTCAAGCCATCCAGGTTATTTAGGTGCAAATTTAGGGGTAATTAATATTATGCACATTATCTATGTGCACATTTCTTTGTCAGTCTAGATTGAGATGTCATCAATGATAGCAGGTTGTTAGCAGCCAGTGACAGTACTGAGAGTCAATGTTATTAAGCAGATAGTAGTTTGAACAGTTTAAAAATGAATCACAAATCAAAGACTGTAAAAATGCTCAGTGTGTCATCTCAGTGGTTGGTAGTGTTCACACTTATACTTCTCACTCTTTGTTTTACCCGTAAATTCATTCACAGCCAGAAGTTTTTCCTCTGCTGTGGTTGTCCAGAGCAGATCCAAGTCCTGAGACACTCCAGCCACTGGTGGCTCTGATCTGAAAAGGAAGAAAGAAGAAAAGGTCTGCCTGAACATTTTTAGATTAAAAGCTCAAGTAAAACTAATAAAATGTTTTTGAGAGTTTATGTCCTCTGATCTACTAATATATATTCCCAGCCTCCTCTCATTCAGCAACTTAAAACATCTTCATATTTGAGAAAGAGAATTTATTTAATCTTCTGTTAGTGGGTTTTTGAACACGGCTTTATTTTGATACAAACTCTAAATATCAGCTTGGCCGAGGTAGTAAAAGTTTAGGTTGATAAAAGCAAAATGCAACAAAGTGCAATGGAAACAGATTTAGTGAATAAATTATGATGAGTCAATAAATCTAGTTTTCGCTACCCTGAAGAGATGAAAGCATCAGATCTGTGTGGAGCGAGGAGGAGGACACCTTCCTCACATATATAAACACATGAAAGAGAGGAGCCACATTTCTATCTCATATTCATATTGTTTTCAACCACATTGAACTAATTCATCATTCATCAGCTGACTGGAGAATCACCAACTTGTAGTATTGACATACAGTATCTATAGTGAATGGAAAGATGTATTGCCTCACATTTTGCAGGGTCAGTTTAAATTTGAGCTACATTTGTATGAAAACCTGACTGGAGTCATGTTGGTTCCCTCTTACCCAGAGCTCTGGGCTGTGACATCGTCCAACAAAGAAAAAAATGGGACCATCTATGAGGTTCGACGTGGATATGATATTAGAAGTGCAGTTCAGAAGCACTAATGCACTTGGCACCTGACTGGTTACCACAATAAAGAGACCTGGTGCAGAGATCTGAGTTCTGACTAATATAGTATGTCAGTGAAATGAATCTCTGTCTGTGTTGAATGTTAAATTATGGTTGATTTTTATAGACAGGGCTTGTCTTTCTTATTACAGTGACTGTGGAGCAGGAAACTTTAATCAAGCAAATTGTTGAGTCATCTGCGAATCCTCATTCAGATTTATTTCACTTGGAAACACTTGTCAATACATCTCTGACAAGGGCTTTAATGTCAATACATCTGCTGTCGCTGCCTCTATCTCTATCTTCATTACTGCTTTAAAACCAATAGTTCATCTCCTGAGTCAATGAGATGTCAATGCTCCTTGTGTAGTTTGGTAATTGATCCAAGTCTCCTTCTCTCTCTCTAATTGAACATGTTAATGTCAAAATGACTCAATGAAAATTGATTTCACTCTCCTTATTGCCACCAATGGCCACTGTTCATCAGTCTGTCTGTCAGTCTCCATTTATTACACACTCAACCCTAATGTGTAGAAGAGAAAATTCAATAATATTTGGCAGATCTCAGAATAGAGTTGTTTCCAGACTGTGTTCAATTTGACAAAGTGCTCATGGTCCCTCTTGGATTATATTCCAATCCAGTGTTTCTCAAACTTTCAGACCAATGACCACTTAGCCACTAAAATAAAACTCACAGACCACCGAACTCCCAAACATCCTAAAAACCAACAGGGCTACTACTTCAGTAGGAGTGTTTTTATATAGATTTTTGTATCTTTACTGGATAGGTCAGTGACAAAACAGGAAACATAAAATTGGAAGAGCAAAGCACCATAGAGGAAGGAGGAATTCACCCGAGGTCTCAAGATAATGAAGCACATATTTTATCCACTCACTATCTATCTATCTATTCACCATTCTGGTGTACAGAGGTTGTGCTTCACAGACTGCAAGATAATAAGTCCCAGAGCAGGCTGAATGTTAGCTTCATCCACATTTCATTTCAAATATCACGCTCATCATCTTTGACGTACATTGTAAAACATAAACTGTCGACTGATGAAGCTACATGAGCGTCGACAAACACGAGTGTCGCAGGACGGTCGGTTACATTGAAGTTAATCCAAACTGAGTGTCTGAGTTTTCATTTCAATTAATCTTAAAAACAACACATAGCTGCACTTCTCGGTAGTAGTATCTGTGGTTATTCTCTGGAGAAATGCTACATTGAAAACATGATAGTTTAACAAATTTACTCCACAGACCACATTTTGAAAAAGACTGTTCTACACAATTAAGACTTAAAAATTTAAATCCACAGCTGAGCAAGACTGTTGATTTGTTAAAGGCAAATGACACAGTGCAGCAATGACTGATGATGAATACACTTTCAACAATTTATATTATTGCCTGTTTAAGAATTGTCCAGCCGTGGACAAGTGTGGTTGTTAAGGTCAGTAAAGACAAATGCTGCTGATGTCCTGGGTTCTTTCGGAAACATGGGCAGGTGCCTATTGGCAGAAATGCAGAGAAATATCATCAGATTTTGTATTGGCTCCTTAATTCATCCCTCTTCACACGTAAAAAAGACTAGTTGAGAGTTGAGCCATAGAAAATGTCAGATATGAATCAGCAAATTTCAAGGTTATAGAAGAATAAGAAGTTAGATGAAATCCAGAGGTCTTAACATCACCAAGCTGTTAGAGCCATGAATTAGGTGAAGGCTCGTAAATTAATCTCACCACCTCCTGGTGTGACTGGGGCTGTACTTGTTCAACTACATGAAATATAAAAAACGCAAAAATAAACAAATATAAAAAAGGTCATATGAGGGAAAAGAAAAGAAACTGACATGACATAGCTACAATACAAAATGACACAAAACACGTTAGAGGGAGTTGTTATAGGTCTGTCAAAATAAAAGACAATAAAGACATAAATCACATTCACAAGATGAGGAAAAATTCAAAACCAAGCTTTGCACTGCAGTTGAATACAGACTCATGAGAGGGAGCAAAGTGACTAAACTGATGCTTCGACTTTCAAAAAAGCTGCTTCACACTCCAGGCAACACTGCTCACATACTCCTCGCTCTTCATATAGCATATTGGGCACACACGCACAGACACACAAAGGGGTGGTGGTGGGTTTATCCTGGGGCAACAAATGTCCGACGAACCCTATCTGAATCCACTCATGCACAGAGTCTGCTCTCTCCACTTTCATAATTGTCTGGTTACAGGACAGTAAAATCACTGCAGACTGGCACAACAATTACCTGAGAGTAGTTTATTCCAAACCCCTCACAGACTGCTGTCTACTACTACTACTACTCTCCTTGATTAAGATTTAGTTTATCATTGTTTTTCCACATAAAAAGTGAAAAAAGGAAAAATTTGTGCCATGAGCACATCTGCACTTTTCTTCATTGAGAAATCTGGATCAGGCCTTAGACCCCGCCCTCCACTGCTGCCCGCACTAGGATGAGAGGTGAAACAGCAGAAGACGAAGTAGACTCAGGAGTTTGTTGATCACCAAAATTGGCGAGGTTAGTTGTTTGTTTTTGTACCTGGCAGTGTCTGACACAGTGTTGGTGGCTGTGCTAATACAAACTCACTGTCGGTGCAGACAAGGTGTCAGTGACCAGTGAATGAACAGTGTGTATCCAGGTGGTTTCTGTTAGAGGAAATATTGGAGAGTAGAGTCAGCCACACATTTTAGCCCCAGTCAGGCTTCGAGTTTATTTCACTGTGGTTACAAGGTGGAAATACACAGTCATGAACATGTTTCATCTGAGGAGTTTTTAATACAAGCTTCAAGCACAATAACTGCATTTGTTCTATATATTGTTCATCAGCCTTTGTTTTGCCTGATCACATGTTTTTAACTTTCAGTTAAAGAAGTGCAATCACACCCAGACTCAGAGCCAGAGTATGATAAGTGATCACTTGATTATTAAGTAAAACAGAATTATTTTCTTCTTTAATCACAAGATTATTTAGTTTCTCAACTGTCAAAAGATGACAGTTCCCAAGATCCAAAAGAACATCTAATTAATTTAATTCATTTGCAAAGATTATAGAAAGACCAAATATAATCATAACAGGAGAAGTTCTCAATTTTCTTTGTTTTTCTTTTCTTTTTTATGTGCTATATTTGTCTGCTGAAGACGCACCTTAGTGTATCCTCCACTAATTTCTCTCTGTCTGCCTAAAATCGCCATCAATTCATTTTCTGATGCATGACTAATCAATTAATTGACTGGCTACTGTAGCATTTACTAATGTGTGTGTGTGTGTGTGTGTGTGTTGTGTATATATATACAGATATATATATATATATA
>CM076666.1:3437449-3517613 GCA_038496675.1 Rachycentron canadum
ATATATATATATATATATATATCCCTGTATATTACTTAACAGCTGTACATGTGGCCATATTAATATATAATTCATTGCACAAGCCATACACTATTTATTCCCAACCTACTTAGTCATAGCAGTTGTATGTTTGTGTTGTTTAACTGGTTTTGACTCTGTTTCTACATTTAGAATAATAGTTTGTGTGTTATTTGTTTGTTGTTTGTAGGACTTTTTCCCCTGTTGGGCTTCCTCTCTCATGTCTATGTCCCCTTACCTCCTCTTGTCCTCAGACCAAACATGTTCCCTTACAGTGTCTAGTTGTGCTGCTGAAGCCATGCTTTCAACGATAATACTAAATTCATGAACTTAGCATGTACTGCCCTACATTTTCCTGCTGGACCCATGTTTGTCCAACATGTTCCTCGACCATTATCAACTTACCACATGACCCAAATTTCACAAAGTCTGTTTCCACATGTTTCACACTATTCACCGTAACCATGGTGACTAAAAGCAAATGACTTTTTGTCTTTGTCAGAACATTTTCCTCAGAGCATTTACGACACATGCCCACTCCTCAGGACAAATAGCATATTTTAAGATTTAAAAAGGTTGTCTGGATGAACACCACATTATAAAAGAGCAGGTTGGATAACAACGCAGCTTCATCCAAACTCCTAATGTAAGACACATACAGTACATGTTTTACATCTTGTAATGACAGTAATTAGTCCTAAAAACTACTTTGAGGCCTTTTCCATGACAGAAACTTAACTGTAACTGCAACTAAAGGTATATAGGCTTGTCACAGCTTCTTTGGCCAACACTTTATTTTCTCTTAGAAAAAGAAAAAGCTTAGAAATGAATGTCTTTGTCTTCTGACCCCATGAACCCGTTTTAGAAAAATACTTTTTGTACTGTACCACCACACAACACTGTGAAAGATGTAGTTTGAAGAATACCAGGGAGCTTAATGTTTAATTGAATGAACTTACTCAATGAATTATTTTTATTTATTCATGATTAGACAGTGGCGGGTTGCTAAGAACTCAATATATGCATTTAATGGTTAATATAGATACAGTTGTTCATTGTATCTGTTTCATTATGACTGTTTCTGTCCAAATCATTCTTTTGCCCCTCTCTCACTTAACAGACTATTTGTAGGTTTTGCTGTTGCTACATAGCTAACATTAGCATTAACGACTATTCAGTTGCCAGTCTGGAAGAAATGTTGAGTTTCGTATGAAACTTCATACTTTTACTCATCAAGTGTCATCTGCAGCTGTGGAAAGCAATTTTTATTTTACTTCTATTTCTATCACTTATTTTCTTCTACTAAAGTTAGCATGCTAACCGGCTAGCCCTGACTGGGGTTGTACCATTTTGTCACTTTCTGATACTGAGTCAAATCTGAAGAAGTAGCTCTGCTATACAACAATAGCTCTGCCATACAACAATGGCTGAAGCTCTCTCCAAGAACGGGACGTGAACAGCTGTTAATGCTAATGTAGACGTAGATAGCATAGGAAAACATACAACTAGCTCCATTAAGGAATATAAGGATTTTAAGATGGCTTCATTCTAGCAGCTCCCACATCCTCATTCTTTAACGCTGCCATTGGAGGAGGTGTTAGAGGAGGCACACATCTAATTTTAACACCTATATTCAGAGAAATTGATTCATTTTGCTTCCAGACATAATCGCTCTGCTTTTGGACTGTTTCTTCCTCTGTCCTCATGTTGCCCTTGGTGTGACATAAGCTGATATGTCTCTTTTCGACAGCACAGACGCTGTTGAAAGGATTAGACTGCGTATTTTTACTGCACAGTTGTGATGAAGTGATATGTTTTTTCGTTTTTAGCAGCTGATGTTGTTTTTACAGCCAGATCCTGTTTAGTGCCTCTATCGTTCGTAGATCCACAGATGTGCATCTTCTTGAAGCTGAACTGATTTGCACCCGTCTGAAGATTTGAATTGCTAAACTATCTTGTTGTCGCTCAGGCAGAAGGCTGTGGCACACAGAGACAAATCCAGAGGCTCTGTTCCAAATGATCGGCCACGCTTTACACACCCTCTGGTCCATGGAAATCAGGGCAAGAGCAAATTAGCTACTAACAGAGATCAAGACGGAAATAAGGCACTGAGGTGGTTGTATATGTGTCATGGATATATATATGTATATATGTGCATGGGAATGACTGTTAAGTTCACCTATTGGAAACAGCACCACAAAACCTGTTGTGGTTTTGACTCAAAGTGTCTGACTTTGACATAATGTCTTGGCTTGAGAACCTTAGTATGGTTCACAAAAATAGGCTGGGAAATATTGTTAAACTTTGCCCAAAGATCATCAGCACTAACTCGAATGATCTCAGCCATGTCTATTAAGTTAAAGCCACTCAGAGGGCAGATCCCGTTCACCCTCTCCATGCAGAGTTACGACCTCTGCCCTCAGGTCGGAGGTCAACTTTCAGTAGAAGGGCCAAATCAAACACACATCTGAGGTCATTTGTCCCATCAGCTGTTTTTAAACAAGTTGTCGCCTTTTTTATGATGTGCATTGGTTGTGTTGATGACTGGTGCAAACCAAATTGCCCCTCGAAGAAAGGGGCAAGATTTTCTAATCTAATTGAATGGACCATTTTCCTTTACCAATAATACTAAATAATGGATAATGATCCCCATTTTTGGGGAATTCCCAAAATTTGCTTTGTTTTGTTTTGCACGTTGATCTCTGAAGATATCATGTCTGTACTGGCTTAAAAGGATCATTAATAAAACCCACCTCAAAGTCCACTCAATAATCTATTCCAGAGATTTCCAACCTATAAAATAGTTTTCATCTTCAAACCAAGTTTTTACTCAGTTGTCACGTAGGTGAAGGATAACATCTGCTCAAAAAAATGTGATGGTTGAACATCTAAAACTACTGATGACAATGTGAAATGAAATGAAAGCTCCTGTAGGTAGACCTTGAGCTTAGTCAGTTCATTCTTGACAATGTGGCATGTGGGTCTAAGGTCATGAATGAACTTTGAAGCTCACTGACTGTAATGAAAAGTAAAATAAAGTAATGAAACACACAACTCACCATAAAAACTTTTCAAAGGCACCATGACAATAATTCAAACACTGACCTCTTCTTGGCCACCATGAATATGGAAATCAGCCTGGGAATTATGTAGTCAGCTGAAACATTGCCTGATCAGTGGGACACACTTATTAAGTATTTGGTTAGAGACTAATGAAAGCCTTTTAACCCGCATCTCATCTCCAGATTCAAGACAAACCAAGTCTGGCACTAACTTTGAAACTGGAGGTGTGAAAACTAAACTCCACACCAGATCTCAGAGGTTGGACGTTTCTAACTGACATGATGAAACTGACAATCTAAGCATTTGTTATAAATTGCCTCTCAGCTCAAGCAGTGGAGATAAAATCTCTTACACAGTCATACAGTGTTTTATTCTCAAATGTGGATCTTACAACACATTACAAGCTGTTAATGAATGCTAACTAATGTGTAAAAAGTCAATTATTCTACAAATAAACATCTTAAAAAGCTCTTTTTCTGTCTCTCTAATGTTGTGTAATGATGTATTTTGACATTGAGCCATTGGTGCAATTGTGTATTTGGTTATAACAGAGATTTGTAAATGTTTCATGGTGCAAATAATCATAGTCACATTAGAAAATGCTCCTATGGGTTGTTTTGTTGTTTAGTAGAGAACTGGACTGAACTTTTTCCAATCTGATCATCTGACTGCCCACGTTTTTAACCCATCAAGCAAATAACCCCCTGTAAAACCACACCTTATTTATTTATTTTTTACAGAAATAAAATTAAGATTAAATAAAATGAGACATAACCTGTTGATTTGTGATCTTCAGAGGTGCCAAAATGGAAAACCATGGTTATTATTGCAAATAAATATGATGGGCAAAACTATGAAATTATATAAAACTATATATATATATATATACACTCTTTTGTTAATTTTCGTTCATTTACATTACTGTTTTTATGATTTAGTTGTTATGAATGTTTTTTTAACTTTGTTTAGAAAGTGTTGCATAATAAAGTCATTAGCTATTAGTTGCCTCTTGTTAATCTATTAGAGCCCTCACAGTGCTGTGTGTTGGATAAAGATTAGTATCTGTGATGTTGTTCATTTTCCTGTTTTTATTTAAATCACTCACTGATTGATTCAGTGACTCATTAACTGGACTTCAACGTAATTGTTACATGTTGTTGTCTTTCAGTTTTTTATTGCATCTGGTCTTTACCCTGAAATGAAACAATTTCATCATCAACATTTCTGTGACAATAAATTCCACTTTGTCATTTTGTTTCTTGAGCTGTAATAACCAGTGCGGCCTTTTACACTTCCTCTTTGTAATGTATTTGTATGTGCTGGTGTGTTATTTGTGTTCAATCACACCACGTTCAGTATGAGCTGAAGGGCTGAGCTTGTCAGTGCTCGTCAGCGCTTTCTCTCTAACATGGAGACACATTAAACAGCAGCGCCAATTTCCTCCCAAGCTGCCTGATGATTGCCATCAAGAGTCCTAAACAGCTCGCATTTTGTCCTCTACTGGTCTATTAAGGTTCTGTTCACTCTTAACGTGTGTTATTTCCTGTGGGGTGAGGGTCATGGCTCAGTGATCAGAGGACTCTTCAATGTTGATGTCTGCATGACAGACAGCATTACCTGAAATTTTAAAGGATAATGAGGCCTGCTTGTTAGACTATTGTCTTCATGTAGTCCTCTCTTACTTTATTTTTTCTTACTTTCTCAGGTATGAACCTTACTTTGAAGAATTTACTTTTCGATGCTACTAAAGCCTGAAACACACTGGCTGCGTGGCATGTGTGTGGCAACACTGAAGAGCTTAAACCTGCAGTTCCTCTACAGGCCACTAGAGTCTGGCTCCAACAGTGAGTCAGTCCCCATAGACTCCCATGTTAAAATGTTCAACTTTACAGCAGAAATGAACATATTTACAGCCTGGCACAAAAAGCTCTTTTGGTTTCTCTAGCTAATTTCCTCCTTCATGATGAGCGTATAGGGAGTGAATTTATATATCTTGCCTGTTTAGATTTTATTATTTAAAGCTATGGAGAGTTGAGTGTGCTGTTTTGAGTCGGAGGTGGGTGGATTCAACGAGTTGTAGAAAGACAGGAAAATACCTTATTGAATAATGATAGCTGTTTAAAATGGCCTGTCTTCTTCCAAACAAATATTCCTTGTGTAGAAAGTGGTCTTTATTTGTTTATGCTGGCAATTATTTAAGTACCAGCATTTTTATTTTAGAATTGGTATTTGTTTAAAAGCTATTAACACGGGGACCGAAATTAACATTAATTTTGGGGTCAAGACTTGGTTTTTGATTAAGGTAGGATTGGGGTATGCTTTATGCAAGGTGAGGATAAGGATCCCGGGAATGAACATAAATATTCTGAGACTGCTCTGAGATAAAACTGATATCAGTATGTAACTGTTAAATACAGTTAAAGGTCAGGAGTCTTGCTTTTAGATTGAGATATTTAGCTGTGAGTGTGTTTGTGTGCAGATGAAGAGTTTGGCCCAGTGCAGAGCGACGCCACCCTGACGGCTGATGAGCGCGGGACGACGGCTGACTGAGAATGAATGTGGACAGCTAAGCGACCGCGGGGCGGCCCTGGCCGAGGGTCACTGTCTGATGACCTTGTGCTGTCTGCCGTGGAAAGCTGATCTGACAGTGCCAGGCCTGAGGCCGCGGACACACATGTGGGAGCACAGATAGCCACCAGGACGCAGACTGACTGACTGGCAGACAAAGTGTCAGGAGGACTGTGAGGACTGAGAGGCAACAAGCCGTTAACAGCTAAGCCCTGCACATCAATTAAACAATTAGTGCCCTTTTTTTCTTCTATCTGGCGAGTAGCTGAGACTGTGACACATTCAGTGGCTCAGAGTTCAGTCCCTACAGTTAGTCAGTCAGTGGTGAGATAACCAGGAGCAAGATCTTGAGCTCCCGGGGCCAGGATGGACATTTTGGGCAGGTGCTCAAGTGGAAAAAATGGGATCTTCAAAAAAAGTTATTATTTTATTCATCTCAATACCAATTTACTTACACAACTGTTTAACAATCAACAGATTTCAACAAACGACTGACCATTTCTACACTTATCACTAGAAAAGGCAACGACAAAGAAAAATAATGCCACACTGTTCATGTTTTATGGAGTTTTCACATCTACAGTTAGTTTGCTTGTGGTCTATAAAATATAAATTCAATAACAGCAGAGGAATAACTGAACATAAGACACAGCGAACAGAAGAGAGGGAGACAGAGAGAGAGAGGTGGTTATAAACTAGCAGATTTGAATAATATGAACAACAGAAACACCAGCAACAGGAAATGAGACAATACTCTAACACAGCAATAAAAGTCCTGTAAATAAATAATGGGTCTCTGCTCACTGAAACACTATAGTTACTTTAATTTGAAATGCTGACAGAAATGTGGAGTTTGCATTAACACCAAGCGTCAAACAATTCAACCATAACACAGTAACTTTAACAAAACAGACAAGAGCAAATTCATACATGGCTTAAAATACCACTATGACCAGTTCTACATCAAACAGAGGGAGTTAGACTGACACTTGGTTTGGACCAAGACTCTGTGTCTGTAAATGAAGCCAATGCTGAAGAGCCTTAAACCTGCTTCTATCTAATGACCTATCAGGTGGCAACTCCAGAGAAGTCAGATTGTATTGAAGTCTATGTGAAAATGTCCCTACTTCTCCCTTGATTTATTATCTTAGTAAACATTTTTCTAATGGGTTTATGGTCTCGGTCTCTAGTTTCAAGTCTTATTTACTCACTTATTTAGTCAGGGGCCATAAGGGAAGGTGCTTGAGCACCACCTGAGGTGTTACTCCTGAGTTGATATAAAGGAAGTAGATATAACAGAAGGCAAAATGTGACAGAGATGAAAAATAACAAACCATTTTTCTTGTCCCCAACAGCACTTGTGTGTATTTGTGTGTTACTGGTGAGGAATTTTAATGAGAAATAATAATGAGACCTGATTGTGAGTTTATATTGATAATTTTAATTTTACTGACTGCATTCATTAATTTGATTTAAGTGGTTGTTTGAATTAAATTAAAATTCAATAAGAAATATTTGCGAAATTGCTAAAAAAGAAATTGTTTTTTTTATTCAACAAGCAGAATAAATTACAAATAATGAGACCTACTATTATCTGTTGTAGATATATACCTGACATCAAATTTACAAAAGATATAATTGAAAAGCAGAATGAATAAATAAAATTTGGATTTTTAAAAAATTAAATAGTGTTTTAGATAAAAAATGTCTGTGAGGTTGCAGTTGACAATTTTAGACTTATTCAGTGTTCGTATTTCTAAAATCCAAAATTCAAATTTAGATGGCACCTGGATGGTGTGGCTCACATGCTCCTCAACAACCAAACTCATACAGAACATCACCATACCTGCTCCTGTGAAGTTTGGGACGACACAGAACAAACCTGTTCTGTTCTGTTCTGTGCAAGTAGCACAAAAATATGTTTACGTCACAGAAATCTACTAAAATAATTTGTATTTCAACAAATGCTTAATGTTTTCATAAAGCAGCTTACATCTGTTCATTGCAGCTCAAGTCAACTTAATTAATACATCCCTCTTTCACGAATTACAAATTTGCTGCAAAGGGCTTCAGCCTTCAAGTATTAGCCCTGAGCTCCAGCAATGGCTTCAATTTCCTGATATGAGTACAATAAATCTATCATTCAGTTTATAATTTCCTTACATGAACATTTTCTCCATGAACTGTTATGATACACTGACAATTAAAACTCCGCCTGATACAGCAGTCACAGTAGCGTGTGGATTCTATTTCAGATGTCAGATTGTATTGAAGTCTATGTGAAAATGTCCCTACTTCTCCCTTGATTTATTAGCTCAGGCAACATTTTCCTAATGAGTTTATGGTCACAGTCTCTAGTTTCAAGTCTTCAATAAAACATGATGTTCATTTTTTTTAAATGATGGTCCATTTAGAGGAAAATAGACCATAAAACAGAATGTATTGGGGGCGTGGCTACTATCTGATTGACTGAACCACACAATCAGGTTAGAGTACAGAGCAGGTCAGATCCACCCCTCAATCCTCCTCAGCTCCACCTTCTCCTCCAAATATGGTTTCTTCTGGTTTAGGGGAAACCAAGATGGCCGACGGCCAAATTACAAACTGGAGGCTTCAAAACAGCAGTTAACAAAGCAATAGGTGATGTAACGATGGGTTGACATTTGTATGTGTCTCCCCGTAAGAAAGTATAGCCAAAGTCCATTGAACCAACCAGGTCACCCCTTGTTTTTTAAGTACATGGTGAAATCACCTGGCAAAAAAACATGAATGTTTTTAGTCTAATTTATCCTAATGAGTGAGAACGACATGTTTTTTTTTCCCTCAGGGCTGAAATAATTTCTCCTCTCCTCTTACATAAGCAACTGCTAATCTGGCTGCAGTGTGAAATATGAGACAAACTGTTACCAACTGGGATGTCAGAAATGTTACTTTGAATGTTTTAGAATCCAATTTCCATGTTTTCTATGAGCATTAACCTAAAGCCGGCTGCCTAAACATAGATTGTAGAAATTCTTCCATATACACTTTGAATGCAAACAGTCCATTATGTGATTATACATCCACACAGCTGCAGTTTTTTTCTTCTTGTCTTTCTCCCCCACACTCTGTTGTGCTTAAAGATGTTTGAGGGCCATTGCAGTGAGAACGATGTGATGAACAGTCTTCTGTTGAATAGTGTGGGTTAAGGGTGGATGGCCAGTCAAAGAGCACTTAACAGCTCCCTGGTAGTCTTTAGTCACACACAGAAAAAAAGTCCAATCACTGAACTCCTACTTCAGTGGTTCGTTGGCTCCATCATCCTGTCAGAGCAGCGTCTTCGCACTCAGACGACAACGGCCGCATTAGCTCCTCACATTAAGAGCCTGTGAATAGATTTTCATCTCTGTGATCATTAACTTGAGGATTCTCTCCACTGCCTTTCACACCACGCGCCCTCTATCACACCACCACAGGTGTCATCTTCATCACTTTTGAGGCGTCATCTTCATCCTCTTCATCACCAACAACAGTATAACATCGTCATCATCATCAGCCATTCTCCTCATTATCGTTGTCAATCGTCATCATCATCAGTGAACTTCACTGCCATGATCATCCTCACCTTCATCCTCTGTCATCATCATCATCTTCTTCAACACTGTCATCAAAATATTATGATCACATCACCATCCTCACCTTTAGTGCGTCATCGTCTTAATCGCTTCATCACCATTTTTCTTCCCATCGTCGTCATCATCCTCATCATCATGATCTTGTGTAGTGAGCATCCTCATTGTTATAATTTTCAAATTCACCCTCATCATCATCACCATCATCATCATCCCTATCACAGTATCATTGTCATCCTCCTCATCATCACATCATTATCATCATTGTAGTCTTCATCATCATCCTCATCATCCTTGCATTATTGTCATCAGCCTCGTCACATTGCTGTTGACTTCTTACTCTCATTCCCTCCTCATAGTCATCATCATCACCATCGTCTTCATCACCATCAACATTATCACCTGTTCAGTGTTCACATTCATCATTGACCATCTTTGCATCTCTTACATCTTAATAACAACAAACACTGTGCTGTTCCCAGCTTTTACTTAAAAACACACATTTAAATGAAGAGTTTTGTAATTTAAAAAAATCTTTAGCCAGAGCCACATGACAAAAAGCCTGAACACACAGCGTCTCTGTTGCTTTTTTTTTATTTTAGCAGCTCATTGTGTTGAGTAAATTTTTCAAAGCTCAAGTGTTTTTCCATCTCTTTGTCCTGATGATTCATGTTCATGCTGGTAAAGCTGCAAATGTTCCCTCAGCCAGTTGTTTCACATAGAATATGTGTAAAAGACTAGGACTGTATATACTGGATATGGATACTGCTTCTCAAAACCTGAATTCAGCCTAATTAATCCAACATCAAAAAGACATTTAAAGTAAATAAAGTCAGTGATGATATCAGAATGATATTTCTACAATAGTCTTTTTTAAAGCAGCAGTACATCTCCTAAATCCTTCTCTGACAAGTTGTCTGGGCGGATCACCTCCTCTGAACTACAATGGGTCTCTGATAATGGATCTTTTAATATGAATCTGTTCTTCACTATCAGGGGACTGTGAGGGTGCCAGACAGGGATATTGAGTGAGAGTTTCTCCCTCTCAGCTTGGCCAGGCATCAAAAACTTATTACACAGATAAACGAGATCTGCATGCTCTTGCGTTGAAGCGGGCCACTTTCTGTGCCCGTGTGTCATTTATTCGTCCCCTGAATACCGGCTCAATCAGATAGCAGCCAGCCTTTCACAGTAGCCACTGTCTCACTGCATCCGTTGACCCACGCCACCACAGCCAGGGCTAGTGTGGGCTGCTTCGGTGACATTGAAACAGCTGTTTCCCTTTCACTTTGAGACTGTTTTTTTGTAAGTTGTCTTTTTTTCTCCAGATGAAGCTCTGATCTAAAGGTCAGTCTGTGGATATTCTATTACTCTGTTGGGGCGTCCTCGTGTGTGATATGTTCAGACCCACACTCAACTCGAAATGAAGCTCTCAAAGAAAAAAAAAAAGACATCCTTGACCAGTTTCCTGTAACCATGGAGATAGGAAGTGCTCTCCAATCATGCTTCTGTATTGTGTGTCAGGGAAATGCACTGCTTCCTGATGTTTTCACTGGCTTCCTCCCATTGGTGTACACTCTGGATTTCAACTGGTCCTGGAAGGTTACGCAGTCCTTAAAATTAGCTCTTATTGTGTTTATTTGTTTAGCATTTGTTTTTCTTATGGATTTACCAACAACACCATCAAATTTAAATTAAGTAAGTTGAGCATTTTTTGTAAAATATGTAGACAAACATTAAGTTAATTGTAGTTTTCTGTGTGAATGCCTCTTTCTTATAGTCACCCACATACTAAATATGCCACTGATTTTAAAATCAAGAGATTAACAACTATTTAATGCATGGTCTTTAAAAAAATCATATTAATTTAAAGGTACACAGAATAGTTTTTGAACACTAGTAGTTTTATGGAGTAAAGTATTGATAAGTGGGTTCTAGCACTGGTTGGAGCATTTTATAGCTGAATATTTCCCTCAGAACTTGGTTGACACAAATACAACTCCAAACTAGTCTTTATTCAAATTGCTCCATTGCTCCATACCTGCTGAATGTGTAGATAAACACCTGCTCGCTAACAAGTTCAACATATCAACTTGTAGGAAACTTCATAGGTCACCTTTAAATGTTTTAATTTAAAAAAATCACACTCTTCATGCTATTTGTATCCTGAAACTATTTAGAAAAAGAATGAAATATGACAAACCACATCTGTCTTAATTGTATGTAAGAAACTTAATTTTGAAACATGCAGTGATTGTGAAATTTATATTGCAGAGCATCAGACACTTGAAGCCATTTCAAACCACCTCTTCGGAGACAACGGCTCATGCTTCTCAGTATCTATTCAACATGGGGAGCTAATTTACATCAAGCAACGCTCCACCACTCCCCCCTCCTCCAGATCAAACCTGGCAGCGATGAGGATTGGTCATCACGTCACTGGTAGCAACTCTCTCCAGATCCCTCCTCAGCCTAGCCTACACCCAATCCTGCTGGACACCATCCAACCCATCCTGGCCCAGGCACTCATCAATCCTCAACAGGGTATGGAGGCTCCCCTCCAGCCACAGACATCACAGCCACCTAAGACCTGTAATTCACCTGGACCTGGTGGGAAATCGTGCTGGAGCTTGGATATAAGGGTGGCTCTGTTTCTGTTGACTGTGGCTGGAGTACTGATCTTGCTGCTGCTGTACAGACTCTTACAGCTGAGACACAGGTGTGTACATATCGCAGAGTAATGCATGATGTGACAAGCAACCAGAAATACCCAGTGTTTGCATTGTAGAAATTATTGTCATGGTGTTGCATGACTCTGCAGAGGGTTTTTAATTTGAATCAGCAGATACAAGAAGTGGAGATGTGTTTGATAAATATTTATTACCTATTGATATTCACTCTGACCCCCAACATACAACATCACCTTCCTCACTACTAAAGGGAGGAAGGGATGATGAATACTCACCTGGGTACCAACCACAAAACCTTTATAGTTGGAGCACCAGGCCCAATGCTGAAGGGCTGCTGCACTGATGTGACCATCCCTCTCTGTGTGCCTGTCATTTGGGGTGCACATAAGAACGGGAGACACCCATTCGCCTGTGACCAGAGAGTCCACAGTTTAGTGCTTCAGCTGTGTTCAGCAATCCACTTTTATTAAATCGGCTCTGTTGGAGTATAAAGTGTTCCACCAAAGAATAGTTCTGAGGCAGGAATTGAAAGTTCAAAGCTTGCGCTCACAAAGTGTTGGTTAACAAACGTTACCTCTTGCAAGTCTTTACTGAATGAAATAATGTACAATCCCATTGAGAAATGCCATTGGGCTAATGGCATTGAAAAAGAAAACAAATGGGGAGCTAGTTTTAGGAACTAGCATGTTCCCACCTTGCTACTGCAGATATTAGGGGTTATTATATCACAGCACTTCAAGACCTGCATATTATAGTAAAGAAGTGAAATAATATACTGGGCTACTTTCAGGTGTGACCAACAACTTAAGACAGAGCCAAAGTAGCGGTCTCCACCCACTTCCAATCTTTATGCGAAGCTAGGCTAACCTCAACTTAATTCCAGCTCCATTCTCAGTGCAAACACAAGATTCAAATGTTCTTGTCTGATCTGAAATGTTGAACTGTTTAATTTGATGAGACTCTCAGCTGATAAAGAAAGAAAGAACTTGCTGACTTGTGTTATATTGTGCAGGTTAAGGTTGACCAGGGCGAGGCATGCTCTGGAGTACTACAGCTTCTACCACACCGGCACCTACACACTCAAACACTCTGCACTATGTCAGGATCTACCAGCCAAGAATGGGACTGTCCCTGACGCTGCTCTGCCGGTCCAAACCGTAACCGCGGTGACGCCTGTTGCCATCACCCCACTGCCGCCTCCACTAGTATCTAGTCCACCCCCACTGCCTCTCCCCCCACCTCCTGTTCCGCCTCCACCCTCTGCGACACCTCCCGTCCTGGCCATCCCTCTCCCCCTGCCTGTGATCCAGACCACCCCACCCAGCCCCCACCTGTCATGGGGAGCCTGCTCAGACGTGGATGTCTACTCTCGGATCGGAGCTTTCAGGACGTCCAGACTCTCCAGCCTCTCCAACCAGTCAAAGGTTATCCTGTTTGAACACTCGTCTTTCTGACTGGAGATACATTTTCTTCCAATGAACTGTCATCATCTTGCAGTGAGCAGGTGTTTGCTCAGATGCTAGATGTGGACTCATATTTCAAGTTTAAATTCTTTCAGGGATCTTCAAAATTTCAATTCAAGTGAAGTCTGTGTTTAGTCAGCCGCTGAATCGATTTATCTACCATCCTTTGTTCCAGACCTGTGCAAGAAAATTGCAACTGTAATTATGTTTTGTTCCAGTGGGAGTTGTCACTTTATTGAGACTGGTGAATACACAGCATGAGTCGGCTTCAAGGACTTGCTTCTATTCTGAAACCTGCTTTTGAGGCAAATAAGAAAGTTAGACTTGAAAAGACTTGTGGTCATTCACAAAATGTTAATGGTTCATTCAGAGCCTGATCATCAGCATCTTGTTTTCTGGACGTGCATTGAAAACATAAGATGCTTGTTTCTCTTCCAAATGTTAACATGCACTGATAAAATGAACAAGTTGAGAAAATTCAAAATTTCAAGGCAGCAATCTGACAGGATGTTGACTTTCACACAAATTTTCACATTGGTGAATTTACTGCAACAGAAACTTATTCTCTCTTCTGCTAAAAGAGGGTGTTCATCAAATGGGATCATGTTTTTTTTTTTTTTTTTTTTTTTGTGAACCTATCTGGTGTCTCACAAAGGATCCCTGCACGCTGTCACTTCAGACTATTCAGCTACCGTTACAGCTGCAGCCAGTTCATATGAACATCTGAAGGACTTCAGTGCAGCTAGCTAACAAAAATCTCTCTTTCAACTATTTCCTGTAACGAAGCCAGTGGTGGAGCCTGTACCAGCCTCCTCCATAATTTTATTTATGCAGGATAAATACAATTTCCAGTGTATAAACATGATACCTTTACTGCACCTCTGTTTCACTTCCTACATAATATATATATATATATATATAGAGCAGTGATTTGGGGCTGGGGATAAATGGGCAGGATGTGGGAAGATAAGAGCAAAGCAGCAAAAACAGAACAAATGAATGTGAAGCAGTTTATTTTTTGGGATTATAATTTAGTTCACAATTCAAAATTGTGAACTAAACATGAATTTCTTCAATTTAATTTGTATGACCTGAACATCGAGCTACCTCTTGTGAAATGGGAACTTGCACAACACTGGACAAAATTGTAACAAAAGCGGCACCTATTGCTCAAACCCCTCTTACATATTTTTCTTGATCGTGGTTTGTTTTTAGTTTAATTTTAATCAAGGAAAATTCAATCATTTGAGACACATTTACAAAAAGATGCATAACAAACCTCAATGTAACTTCATGCTCTGTGCTCTATCCTGATTGTTAGGCAGGTCGCTGTGTGTGGTTCAGTCTGTCAATCACACCGTAGCTACACCCTAATTCATCCCCTGCTTCATGGTCTATTTTACTCTAAACAGACCATCATTTAAAAAAATGAACATCATGTTGTATTGAAGACTTGAAACTAGAGACTGAGACCATAAACTCATTAGGAAAATGTTGCCTGAGCTAATAAATCAAGGGAGAAGTAGGGACATTTTCCCATAGACTTCAATACAATCTTTAACAATACTTCTTTAACAACCAGTGGAGTCGCCCCCTGATGATTATTAGAGAGAATGAAGGTTTAAGGCTCTTTAGCACTGGCTTCACTTCACAGACCCAGACAGGTTGCATGCAGGGAAGTATATGTGAATGAATGTGATGAGTCAAACCAATGAACAGCAGAGAGCTCATCATTTTAGATGAATCCTTATTTATACTAAGGAATATAAATTGTCATTTTTACGGTGTAGTTATTGTAGCTGAACTCATTGTTTCCTCAGATTGGAGGCATTTCCTGAGCTGCTTTTCCATGGAAAGTCCCTCCCTGCTTCATACCACACTGTTTCCTCTGAGTCTCTCTCTCTCTACACCAATCTCACTGTGCATTTTGTTTTTCTTTTAATCATCAAAATTTAAATTTCAGTGCAGCAGTTAACGGAGATATAATTAGTGTAGGTGCAACTTGTGAATAATTAGCGCCCAAACTGAGACATTTACATACAAGCATATTGTCATTCTCTAAAGTAGTCATCACAGGCAACTATGGTAACATTAATGTCAACCTTTGTCTTTGTCTTTTTTCATTTCTTAACCATGTTTGCTGATCAGATCT
This sequence comes from Rachycentron canadum, assembly GCA_038496675.1. NCBI lineage: Eukaryota > Metazoa > Chordata > Actinopteri > Carangiformes > Rachycentridae > Rachycentron > Rachycentron canadum. The sequence continues at coordinate 3,453,015 of CM076666.1, forward strand.
CTTGATTGATGATGATGATTGATTGATGATTCAACAGATGTTTGTAATTTCATTTGAGGGTGGTTTGTTTCTTTCTGCTCTCTGGGTTGAAAACCGAGACTTTTTGTGACATGTCTCTTCAGTCTTTTCTGTATCTGTATCTGCTTGTGAGGCCGATGTCTCCTCACTAAAAGCCTGATAATTCAATCAGTGCATGTACTGCTGCATTGTCTCTTAACTGGATCTAAGCTGAGCAGGAAAGATGTTTGTAACGATAAGCTGCAGCAGCAATTAAATGAGGGAGAAAAGAAAATGAATGAAATAAAATGAGGGAAAGCAAAGATGAGTATGTTTGTGTTCTGGATTGGATTCATTTTAATTATACGTTTTTATTTCAAAAGGTAAAGGGTAAAATATACATCACACCATTCACATCATATTGGATTTTAGAGGCAAAGATCTTCATCAGGACTGGAGGAGATAAGTCTGGCACAGTCGGTGACTTCTTTTAAATCACTTCTTATTGCTCATTTTTATAGACTGGCTTTTATGTGATGTCGTCTTTTTATTGTCCTTTTATTGCTTATATGCGGCATCTATTTGTCCTTATTTATACTAAGGTATAGTGAATGTGTTCCCTCTTAAAATTTACCTTATTTCTGTCCTTATTTTGTTTGACTTTAATGTCCAGCTTTTTGCTTCTCCATTGCTCTCTGACCCTCTTTCCTATTATTGCTTTGATTATCAAAAGACTTTGTCTATAATAATAATATAATAATAATAATAATAATAATAATAATTGAATTTGTGATATATTATTTATGAGTTAGCTTATTGATCCAATTGTAAATTAAATGTATAATTGCATATTATAACATACTTTGAATCCTCCTCTCTATATGTGATGCATCTTCTCCTCCAGAGGGAAACACTTCGGTGGTCGTCACAGCTCCCACCCCTGCAGGCAATGATTAGTTTTGTTCTTTTTAAACATCTGCAGAATATTTAAATATTTATAGCAAAGGTGGAACTAGTATCACATTGTTAGAGAAACAAAACACACAAAACTTGTGGCTGCCAGGGTGGATGTGTCAGCAAACCATGTGACTAGTGGAGACGCCTGTTTACTGTGTGTTTCCTCCTGGTGATGTTGGTTTCAACAAACAAAAGGATTTCCACAATATAAAGTGTTGATTGTTCTTCCCTTAATAGTTTAATTAGTTTAGTCCAAAGAATATAAGATGGTCGGCCAGATCACCTGTGCAGTTATCCAACATTTCAGGTCCTTCATTATTCCAAGACTCATAACTTATTTCTAACTTTCTTTCTGTTTCACAGCCAAAAACCATACTGTTGTGTCCTATCCTTTATCCTTATGGAATTTATCCATGTGTTTTATATGTTAACAGTTTTTCCAAACTTAAATTTTGTTCCCCAGTAGTGTATCTCACACATACCAGTATTTGTCTCCTTTCCACCATAATACTCAATTATTACTCCTTTGCTCCACATAGTCTTGTTTCTTCATCTGTACCAGCTTGGAAAAGTATTTTATTGCTGCTTGATTCATACATCAAAATTACACTGTAAATAAAAAACTGGGTTATTTAATTTTATCAACATTATACAACATTCAAATAAAAAAGAAACAAAAATGAGGTATTCAACCAATAAACAAAATTCACCATGTTGTGCCCCTAAAATTAAATGAAAGTCTAATTCTATAGCATAATCAAATAACTGGTGTCCTACTCTTCATGGGGACACGTGTGAACACTTACAGTAATATCACTCTATGTCTGCAGGTGGCACAAGGGCAAACACTGCAGAAGCTGTTACTGTCTTGGCCTGTAGGTGGCGACGTCATTACGTGTAAATCTGCAGGTGCCTAAAACTGGATGAGTCTGTTTTCAGGTGTAATTACACGGGGGCCTTGTTCCTGAAATGAACATAAAAAGAGTTCATGTGGAACAGACTTGACTAATAGCTGACCACCTCCTGGATGTAAATCTGTCTAAAGCTTAATGACTGTTTGTCCTTCACTCAAAGTACAGATTCTTGGTAAGTGCATCAGTCCTCTTCTCATTTTCTAACCTCTGCAGTCACAATGAGAGGAAATGGTCACAGTTTGCGTTGTCCTTGGTGTTGTCACCTCTGCATGTCACCAAACCCAGTCATTGTAGGATGTAAATTTCATTTGATACTATTGTTAACAGAAGATCAAAAGTGACCAATTTAGGGGCGGCTGTGGCTCAGGTGGAAGAGGGGGTCGTCCTTGGGCCCCACGTTGCCCCTGATCACTGTTCCATCAGGGGCAACGTGGACAACGTGGACATCTCTTGTGATTCGGTGGTTGTTGACTGTCCAGTTGACACTTCTACAACAGACGACTTATGACATCTTCAACAAGTCTAATGTTTTCCGTTATTAAATCTAAGAAAGTTTTCACTTAGTGCAGACGGTGCCTCGCCTACAGTAAGTAAAAAATGGGTGGGTTGTTGCTTTTGATGGTCAGTGCAACTTGCAGATACTTTATACTCAACTGGCAACGTGTGGCCACTGAACTCAGCTGTGAAGCAAAATTAGTGATACCTAGATAGATAGATAGATAGATAGATAGATAGATAGATAGATAGATAGATAGATAGATAGATAGGGGAAACTTCATTAGTCGTGATAATAGTCGGTAATAAATTATTAACAACAGTAATGAGATTAGTTGAGTTCATGAGCCACTCCCTTTGAGACGTTGGCTGCGGATATAGCTTCTTCTCTGTCCTGCCAGGATGATTATTTGTGGCACATGGTGTCAAATTACTGAAGATGTTTTCTGGATTTGTTAGTTTTGTCTGTTTGCATGTGTTTTCTTAAATTGGACTCTCAGAGCCACCGAAGGAAACAGATAGGAAGCGTTTTTAAATAGTTGGGGGGCTATTTGCAGTGTCAGATTAATTCACATATGGTGCTGTGGTGGAGGTTTTGTCCATGTTGGATTGAATCAAAATAAAGAACTATAGAGGAAGAGCATCAGTGCAACAGCACGGCTCACTGATATGTAGTGTAGTAAAGCAGAATATTGCCAGCCTCATTCTCCAGCGGGATACAGCACATTAGTCATCACCTTAAAAAGGGAAAATCTCAGATAATGGTAGAATCATGACAAAAGACTTGAGAGTAAGCCTTGAAATGTAAAATCAGACCTCAAACTTCAGCCCGTGGGTATGTGTCTCAAAGGGTGGAGACACTATGACAGACAGGATTTAAGAAGCAGATGGAAAATGTCATGGGTTGATTTGTAATAACTCTGAATGAGGATAGCAGGGAAAAAGGTGAAAGACGCATGTCTTTCAGCATTTGTCCATTATTTTTGGAAAAACAACCTGTGTTGTGATTTTATCATTTCCTATTTGTGAGATGACCACTGTGGATGAATGAATCCACCATGGCTCAGATGGTCAATATCTGTTTACCAATTGTACTTATATATTTATACAATGAGTAAATTATTAGTATAATTATTACTGACACTTTCTATGCATTCATGTTTATTCATGAGCACTGTAAATTAAAGTTAAATAAATTTAACTAAACCAAGACTTTGGAGCCCCTCTACTGTCCCCTAGAGGATGAAATATTGATACACCCAATCAGATGATTTAGCTGTTCATAAGCCGTGTTCAAACTGCTAAGCAAATCTTAGACTAATTCATCCAGGGTGGTGAATTATCCAGGAGCACTGACGGTGATCCAACCGTGCTCCTCCCAAGACAACTTAAAGATGAGAATAAAATGAAGAGAAATTGGAGGAAAATGTAATTTTCTGGTCTGAAATCAGTCTGAGCTGCCACATCTGCTAGCATTCATTGCTAGCAGATTATAGTGACTTTACAGTTTAGTACAGCGTCTGTTTGGGTCAAATACTCAAATTCACCCGAATGAGACAAGGCAAAACATTTGCTTACTCTTCTATCTGAATGGCAAAAATATGAATATGAAAATTAGAATGGTGCTAGATCAGTCAACCCTATTTAAAGGGTTCATTCACCGGGGAGAATAAATATTTGCTGCAGTAAAGCTGCAACTGTTCTTAAATTTTATGATAAACATCTGTCTCATCTGTTACTGGTTCTCCCAAAGTCACCACAACTCAATCATTAGAATAGAAATCCTTCAGACCAAATCATGAAGACAGGAACAGCTGCAGAAAGAATCAAACAACTAGACAACAAACAGCAAGCCTCTGTTTGATGTCTCACTTAAAATGACCTGCTGTGAAATCAAACAGGGACAGCAATGACACCTGCCATAGGTTCAGGGGGGTCAGGTCCAAGGAGTCAGACACACACCTGACTTTAAAAGAGCTTTCACTTCAGAGATTCAGCTCCGGATCCAAGTACATTTGACTCCAAAGTCAGGTTTGTTTGATTGGTGTGAACACTGTACCATAACCTGGCATGGATGAATGCTCCATTCATGTGTTCTCAGGTAGAGTTCCCATTAGGTGTGAAAACTTCAAGTCTTCATCAGATTCAAACATTATCCAAATTATACAATGTCAGTCATGGGGGTCAGTTGTTTCTGGAGGGTGAAAGGGAATCCCGTACGGGACAGGTGCTTCAGCAGGTGTTAGAGTTCGTACATTATCTTAGTCTCTCTGAAAGTAGTGTAAAAAGGAAATTCTCAAGTAAAGTACTTAAGAATTTAGAGCAAATTAACTTGATCACTTTCCAACACTGCTAAGAAAATTACTTAGCTTTGTATGTATTTTGATTTTGTTAATTCATCATCGTTACCCTACAGTAAAAGACAACTGTAAATGTAAAAGACTAACTAAACTACCATGGACACGAAGGCTATTAAAATAAAATAATAAACATCATGTTTCTGTTAAAACAAGGCTGTACAACTTGTCCTCCATCATCTGAAAATGAGTGTGTGCAAATTAGCCTGTTTGACATTTTGCATTGTGATGACATGACAAGCCAACAATGAAAATGAAAGGGCTGTCAGTGAGCTAACACTAGCTGTAACTGTAAACTGTAACTTTATTTAGCTGAGAAACTAACTAACATTAGTGCAATAAACTGTAACATAAATTAGAAACTGGGTAACATTAGTTAGCAAAACTGTAACTTAACTTAAAAGCTAGCTAACGTTAGCGGTAGTTACTACTTTAAAGTCTAAGCTAGATAGTTTTACTGCCCCTTATATTCATCTACTGTGTCTTAAATAGCAAATAGCTTGCATGCTGTAGAGATAACCAAGTCTCAATCAGAGGGTTCGGACCCTTAATTTGAACCCTGCCTTTTACTGCACTTCAGTCCACACGCTGGACCTGAGTGGCAGAAAAAGGGCCCAGGAAACTCTGGTTCAGGTTGGTGAAGCTAATTTAATAAAGAAGTACATAATCAGTTGTGACTTCATTTCTGTTGGAGGAGCCCTGTGAAGCATCACGACCTCACAACAGGGGCTTCATTTGTTCGCTCATGGCCCCGGGAGAGACACTCGTACATGACCTGGAATTGTTTAACTTCCCATCAACAGAAGTTTCAGCATCAAAAAAACAGTAACACTTTCAAAACCTCATAACTCACGGTCTGAGGTTCTCCTTGACGCCCCAATTAAGAATAATGTGGTTATTTCTTAAAGAGGCAAAGTATGAATTATTTTGATCCAAAGACCAATGAGTGTTGATGCTTACACTTGAATCACAAGAGCTGGGCTAAAACATTTTCATTTAAATCAGTTCAAAATGTAACAAATGCAACAAATGATAAATGAATGAATATATGAATATGAATAATGAATAATTATGGGCAACACATAACATTTCTTTTGCCTGTAAGTAGCTATTCACAATTTCATATTCTACATTGAATTAATACTTTTGTTCAATTTGAATTGACCATAAGCTGCATAGTAATGTATAAAATTGAATCATCATCAATCTTTCAATATATAAAAAACATCTTAAAGCTCTTATTATTTCACATGAGGAAAAGAAAACACTGCAGACTATTTTTTACATGTCTACACACAAAAACTCAGGCCATCTGAATAATTTGAAAGACGCACAATCACATCAATATTTTGATAGGAGCTTTAAAAATGTATTCATTGATGGAGGATCTGCACCAATGCTTAAAATGTCCCCATCCTCAGACAATATATAGTAAATATTTCTTTTCCCCTTCCCAAAGAGCGTCAGCAGCTCCTGATCCGCTGTTTTTGTCAACGACAACCGCTCAAAGAAAAAACCCAAAAAAGAACAGAAGGCCTAATTCTGTCTTTGGGTCCTGGGAGGCCGTGGAAGTCCGTAATGTAATTCCTCTGACAGCAAAATGCCACCGGCACCCCTGCAGGGGAATCATGACTGAGCAGCTCAAGAGCTCACGGACGAAATTTAATCCACACTCTTCACCTCCTCCAATATGCAGGCTGATTTACAGCCAAGTGCACTTGGCGGCAGCCTCTGAGGAAGCGCAGACAACAGAGTGCACAAGCATCTGCAATGACGCATTCAAAGTGTTTCACTGGTTTGAATGGAGTCCTGCACATTTTCAAGTGCATGGAATTTGACTCCTCTCAGGAAAAGTTTAGCGTTCTAATCAACAAGTTGTATTTTTACAGGCTGGTTTTTACTTTTGGGAAATAATGGACAATGGCAGAGCTGTTGATACTGTTGTTTGGAGGGAGGGCGTTATAACTGTGGTGTGGAAGAAATCTATTAATACAGATCAGTTTTATTTTCGTCTTGATGTGACAATATACTGTACAATAACATGTTACCACACTTTTGTGTTGTTAATGGATATTAGTTGATTTATATATGGTTAGATGTGTGAGCAGGAAGCTCTCGGCTCAGTGCCCATGAATATTCCATTACACAGTGGTATAGTTTAAATTATAGCAAAGGTGATAAAGGTGGCTGACTTCTCAGAGATTGGTTCAAAAGAAAAAATCAGAGCAGCAGAGGTTGAGATAATGTGGCTTTTAGTCTCATGCACGCATTGCGCTGAATGCTACACTTCCCATAATGAAGCTCAATAGCATAGTTTCACTACACCCTCCCGCTCTACTTCCTCTTTTGAGCAGAGGCTTTCTGTTCAAAGTGTACTGTTTCCAGGCCAAGCTGAGATAACCCTGATGACCCCATAGAGGCCGATCAAAGAAAAGACGCCCAGCAAAGAAAAAAGAAGGGATGGGAGGCTGCCACACCTTCCATCTCTGCAAACTGCGACGACATTAATAAACTAGGCGTATAGGGAGAAATCGAGGAAAATCCAAAAGTGACCATCTGCAGTCACTTGATTTAGGCACCCAAAAGATTTTGGTACGGCCCTGCACCAAACATGCACAGACACATAAGCTCTATTCAGATGATGAGATGACAACTGAGCAAACTCCATCCTCTGATGAAGACCATGAGCTGACAGTAAAAGCTAGAAGTTCACCAAGAGTAAAAATTACTTTTCTTCCAAAGTTAACATTATTATTCACTGTTGTTCTCTGGCAATTGGTTCACATTACTTATAGATCTCTGACATACTAGGTTCTTTCATTTGTATTTAATTTAATTTGTTAGATAAAATATTTTCCCACAACAACATAAAACAAATTAACCAAAGAACTATCCTGAGTTTTAATTCTGTTCCTTGCAGTTTATTGTTCTCTGATGGCTCATGTTTCCCGTGCAGGAGTTTAGATGGTGACTCCACACAATGCACCTTAACACACACACACAGATTTTCACCAGAGCTGTTTTGTCTTTTCATTTCGATATCTGTATTCTGCACACAGCCAAAATACGCATTATTTATTTACTGGCTTCAGTGTAAATACTACATTGTGCCTAAGAAATGAAACATTTTGTACACGGTATGAAGACATGAGCTCATCAGCGGCGCTGTTCCTTGATTTCAGCCGTTAATGGAGTTGTAACAGACCAGAATTAGCCTTTAACATCTGCAGCCACAAATACTTTTTGTTGAATCAGTGATTACACGCTCACAGAACTGTTTTACAAAACCTAGTGGAGACTTTCCAAAGATACCAAATGTGTCAGGTTAAACTTATGTATAAAACATCAGGAATATTTTAATTTGAGTCTTGAGTCTTTGGCTTGAACATTTGTCATGTATCCATCATGTGGCTTGAATGAAGAACTGGTACAAACCACCAGTGTGTATGATGCATGATGATGAACCAGACATTTTCATTCGTTTGTGATGATACTTTATCTATATCGATATCTACAATGAGGAAAACAATTTAAACCAACTTTAAGCTCCTTGCACTCTTGTTGCAAGCTGTGAGAAGATGAAATGAAATAAATATGAAATGAATAATTAATAAAAGAAAAACGGAAAGAAGGAAACAACACCTGCTTATTGTCTGAGATGGCTGCCAGCTGTGGGCCCCCTCACACACACCTCTGTATTCCTGTGTCGCAGCAGGCCTTTGATCAGGTAATTGCCCCTCGGCCCCCGGAGTTTGGATCCCCCATATGTCGCTATGGCGACCACCTCTCCAGCATCCATCTGTGTGCCCCCTTCACAGCCTTTTTAAGATGGACTTATATGTTGAGCTTCTGATTGATGGAGGAAAAGAGCAGTGAGCCGCTGCAGCAGGAACTCCAACCACTTCAACCGCAGCCTTTTACTGCTGCTCATGTACGGTGACAAATGTGTGTGTACGTGTGTGTGTGTGTGTGTGTGTGTGTGTGTTTCCTTTTGGTCTCCCTCTCTGTGAGTCTGTCCATCGGTCCGTCCGTTTGCCCGCCCACCACATCCAAGACGCTCCCCATGTCAGTCACCACTCCATCAGCAAGTCCACGTGTTGGGGGGCAGCTGCAGCTCTGAGGTGGGGGGTGGGGGTGTTGGAGGCCGAGGATTCAGATCATTAACACAAAGCCTGGCACTAAATGAGGCTGTTGGGATCGTGTGGAGCCACAGTGCCTCACACGATCACATACACGATTCGTTCCACCTCTTCACAATAACAATACTCAGATAAAAGAGTGAACACTTTATGGCTGCACCTTTTCATCAAATTGAAATATTCCAGATTTATCATTCCACAAAATTAGATTATCTTTGAGGTTTCCACTAGAATTTAGAATAAAGTTTAGCGGATTTAAACAACATCCCGAGTTTGTAATGACTGACTGTGGTTGGAAATAATGTTTATTTTGGTGAAATTAGATTTTCTAAAAATAGCGATATAGATAATGCCATAAATGCTGATAATTTTGCATGAATTCATTATTAGTTTTCTCATTTCTATGCAGGGTCAAAGGTTTTTGAACATATTGAGTGAAATGCAAAAAGATTTTTTTTTCTATCATGCATGAATCTGTTTTTTTCTGACTCGTGTTTCAGTTTATTAAGTGTCAGAAAATAATAACAAATATTCAAGAAAATATTCAGAAACTCAAGAAATTCAATTTAACACGATGTGAAAGAGAAAAGTAACGAGGAGCAGCTTCATGATGATGATGAATCAAAATTGGGATTGGTTTATTTTCTGCTGTCTGACCAATCATTCAAATCTTCATTTTTTTTTTTTCCCTGAGTTGTTTCACAAATAATTTCGTTTGAATTTAAAATTCTTCAATCTGCAAACAAACTGTAAATCACGACGTCGGCGCAGTTCTTAAAAATGATCTCTTTATTGACAGGACACGATGAGGAACATGGAGCTTCAATCAAACAATCACAGCTTCATCTATGCATAGTCTACAGACATCTCTGGGAATATTTAGGATGGCGGTTATCAATATGAGCCCTCTGTCCATTCTTTGTTCAGAGCAATCTGTGCCACTTTTGGGGGCTTGTGGGTTTTTAGGGCTGCTCCTCTGGATGTCTTTAACGCAAACCCCAGTGACTCGGGGAGTCCACGGTGTCTCCATAAAAGCCGACTCCATCACGGCCTGCAGAAATGACACTTGATGATTTTCTTGAATGCGCTCTGAAAGTCTTTGTTGAAGTACGCGTAAATGATGGGGTTGAGCAAAGAGTTGGAGTAGCCCAGCCAGTTGATGACATCCTCCAGCCAGCGGGGCATGTAGCACGACTCCTGGCAAAAAGGCTTGACCAGGGCGACGATGAAGAAGGGCAGCCAGCAGAGGATGAAGGTGCCCATGATGATGCCCAGAGTCTTCACCGTTTTGCGCTCCCGCGCCAGCGCGATCTTCCGCTTCGCCTCGGTCGCCTTCTCGTGCCGGCTTTCGAACAGCGGCACGGAGCTCGGGGTGTTGGGCAGCGGCAGGTTGCCTTTGGAGTTGCTGTGAACTTCGATGATCTCCAGAGACTCGCCGTCCTCCGCGTGTTTCACCGCGCCGTTGACGCTCGGCAGCGGCCGGGGCTCCACGCTCCTTTTCCAGCTCTTGGCCTGCGCGTCTGCGGGAGTCTTTTTGTGGAAGAGCGCCGGGGATAACGCCAAGCAGGAATCGGACACTTTCTTTTTCTCCGTTTTACGCACCGTCCTCCTGATCCGAAACCGGGCAGCTTTGAATATCCGCCCGTATAAAACCAGCATCAGCGTCAGCGGGATGTAAAAAGCCCCGAATGTGGAGTATATCGTGTACCAGGGGTCTTGCCTGATCTGACACTGCTTAGGGTTCGCCCTGTCCTCTGCCATCTTGTTGGGCTGGGAACGCATGATCAGCATTGGTGGGACTGAGATGGAGAATCCGACGAGCCAGGTGACACTGATGAGGACCGCGGCTCTCCTGGGCGTCCTCTTCTTCATGTAGTCTATGGGCTCTGTTATGGCCCAGTATCTGTCCAGAGCGATGGCGCACAGGTGCAGGATGGACGAGGTGCAGCACAGCACATCCAGAGAGATAAAGATGTCGCATGTAACCTGCCCGAGAGTCCATCGGTTTAAGACCTGGTAAAGCGCCGCCATGGGCAGAACCAGCACCGACACCATGAGATCTGTGACCGCCAGGGAGCCGATCAGGTAGTTGGCCACATTCTGGAGAGACCGCTCCAAGGCGATGGCCGCAACCACGCACGCGTTCCCAAATATTGCGCACAGGATGAGCGCGCCAAGCAAAAAGGATGTGACCACTTGATAACTCAGCTTCACCTCCTCGTCCTCAAGTTCGGGGGTTTTGTTGGAAAGGTTGTCAAACTGTGCCCAGGTTGTCGTGTTGTTTGTGACCTCCATAGTTGGTAAACTCGGTGCGTTTGGAGAGACTCGGCTACTTGCTGGACGGCCAGGTGCGCACGACACCGCGGCTCTTTGCAGAGCGCATAGTGGAGTGTTTGCTGCAGAGAGTCTGATCTGTGAGTGTCGGCTGCTGCCGGAGAATGATGCTGAGTATTTATACCGATGATGGAAAATGCGTCACTTGTCCGTGAGGCTGTAACAGAGTCTGACTGTTGGTGTCAGTTGAGTCGGATGCTCAGACACTGAGGATGTCGGAGTTTTTCAATAAACACGGCGCATTAAAACTTGTGATGTTGTTTTGCACTTCAGACTGAATGTCAGTTCAAATAAACTGTTTTTTTTTTCCTTCTTCTTCTTTTTGAAAGAATTGAAGTGGATTCTGTCGTTTCGGTGAGAAAACAACTTAACCAGTTAATGTAAATAATCATTTATGTCAAAAGACCCTTGATGTTAGTGACCTGCATAGTTTTTCTGTTACAAAATAAAAGAAACTGCACGATTAAAAAGGAAAGTCGTAGACACGGGTTTAACACAACAACAACAACAACAACAACAAAGCTTCATATATGGTGGAGTTGTTATTTTTTAAAATCCGCCGGTGCTTGTCTGAGGAGCTTAAACGTACCTCACTGGAATCTCAAACCCTCATGACTGTCATTGCAGTGGCCTGAGTCGAGGCTCCGTCTCCTGCCCTGTTCGCACCTTCACTGAGCGCACCGGGGCCATCAGGTGTGACCGCCACCTGCCGTTAGTCTGCTTCCATAACAAGTCCCACATCCACATGTCGCGACCTTATTCACACTCCGACTGTGTAAATCAAAAAAAAAAAAAAAAAAATGACTTAAACGCGAATCCAAAGAGGAACCATTGTGTTAGAGAAGCAAAATTTGGACTGTAGGTAGCCTACCTAAATCTGCATGAAGAGGATTTAAAAACAGCCTCTCGTTGTTATTTAAACTGTCAGCTATGGAAGATCAGTTCAGTTTTTCTATTTTTTTTGCCACAAAGCAGACCTATTCATAAATGAGTTATTATTCCACACTTATCTTTGGCTAATTGTTTTGGGGAAACTTAGGCCAGATCAGGCTGTAATAGGGTTAGGGTTATATGTGTGTTATGTAATGGGTAAATAATAATGTCCATACAGTAGGTCTGTGATATCATGGAGAGATTACACAGGCCTTTTCTTTTCTTTTCTTGTCTTGTCTTTTCTTTTCTTTTCCTTTTTTGTCTTTTCTTTTCCTTTCTTTTCTTTCTTTGTCTTTCCTTTTCTTTTTTTGTTTTGTTTTGTCTTTTCTTTTCTTTTCTTTTCTTTTCTTTTCTTTTCTTTTCTATAACTTGACGAACTGACCCTTTAGGATGTCATCGCGAAAATCCGTCTGAGTGTTTTGGTCCACGCCGCTTTCCGTAATGTCCTGCATTTCGTGACGTCACAGCCCTTTTAAAGCCGAACGCCAGTGTAACTTTCTTGTTTTTTCGCTCATTTTTCCATGATTTTCTTCTTTTACACAACTCCAAAACTCTGCCGGACGGTCAGGTAGGCGTGTTCACATCGTGCAGACACGGATATTATTCACGTGATGTCTGTCAGTGTGTGCAGAACGTTACTCTTCAATGAAAACGCCACACGAGAGCCTGTAGTTGACAGCGCTAACAGCTAACAGTAATAGTTTGTGTCTGTCTGGATTGTTGGCCGTTGGACCTGATACAACGCGACGACATTAAACTGTTCTTTAGCTGCAGTGGTTTGAACATTGTGAAACAGACCGGAAATCCTTCCAGTGCCTCAATAACAGCTCTAGTTTCTCTCCATAACCTCATGGCCCAGGGTCAACAGGCTTTACATTTGAACTTCCAGCCTAAATAAACAACACGAAATTCAGCATTAGGACCTCATGCCCGTTTCGACACGGACCTTTACCGGTGCTGGACCTCACTTATGCTGCTGAGGTCGAATGGGAGCAAATCATTGCAAATCCCAGGCTGCAGAAGTGATGTAGGAATGGTGCTGTTCTAGCTGCGTGTTAAAGCCTATGGTTTTTGAATGCTTGCAATGTTCAGGTGTCCACATACCTACGTGATATAACTAGTGCATAACAACCTGGTAATGAATTCACCAACTGGTTAAAACAAGTCAGTGCAGAGGTATTTCCTGCTCTGCTTCACCGAGCCTGGCAAAGTGAAACAGAATTTGATGCAAATTATGGTATGTGACAAGTTCTGTTGTGCGACATAGATAGATGGATAGATATGGTACACAGATTAGATACAGAACATGTATGGTTGACTATGCTGAGTCTCCAGTTTAAACAAAAGCGTTATTGTATGTTCTCTCTGAATTCAGTCTAAATCTCACCTTAGCACAGCGTATGCTGGTGCAGGTGCGTTTTGACTGTGGTTATTATCACCATCAGCAGAGCTGCACTCAAAACTTGCTGCCTGAAGAAAGGGAACCATGCTTCGCTGCCGAAGATGTCGGAAAGGCGTCGTCGACTCAACATGTTTGTCCATGGTGGGTGAAAATTTCTGGCGTAAAGTTGATTTGTCTGTAAACTCACTTTTGCATCTACACTGAAGCTGTTCTTTGCCCAGTGAAACTGTTACTGCACTGGCTTTGTCTCACTCTTGTAAACAGTTGCTAAGACAATAAATCATGCGCCTAAAACAGATTAGCAGTTATTCTTTATTATTGTTTAAGCCTATTAATGACCTTTTAACATTCTGTGTTTCCAACTACTGCTTTTCAACATCATTTGCAGTTGAATATCTTTTTCACAAGACATTTGAAGGTCTCACCTTCGTTTCAGTGGACATTTTTTACTATTATTTTCACTTTTATAGTCTAATTGATAAACCTGAAATAAAGAAATGAAAATAGCCATTTGTTGCTGCCCTAGTCAGGATTATAGTCTGTGAAGTTGTCAGGGTGTTGGTTAATGAAAAGAAAACAGCTTGTGTTTCAGTCATAAACAAATGAGAGAAACTGGGTCTGATGGGAACTTCCCTCATTGCCTGTTTGTCTTTTATGCTGAAGCAGGTTGAGGCCACAAGTGAAAGTTCATGTGCTGTTTGCAGTATTTGGCACGTGAATGTTGACACACTGCCAGAATGGATTCTGACCTCAGTTCACCAGGTAAATATGTCATCTTAGCACACGCAGTGTTAGATGGTTGTGTTCACTGTTTTTTTTTTAAAAAAGTATTATATTATTTTATATTATATTATAAAATTATTTATTTTAATCTCATGCAGATTTGGACAATCTGTGACCAGAGAGTTCCATATTTTTAATTTTAATAAATCAAAACTAAAGTCAACCTGTTCATGTGTATTTTAGTTTATTAAGGTCAAGTTGCACGCAATAAATTGGACACAATCACTTCAGAGAATATTCAGGCCCCTTCATCTTTTACACACTTTACACACTTGTAGATTTGCTGTAATTGCAAATTACTTTTGTAGTGGCTGTTTGCTTTGGCTCGTTCTGGTGCTCAAGGGTGATACTTTTAACCAGTATTTGTAACGCTGTAATTTATCACATGTAGATATGAATGGATTTAACATTTTACTTTCAGGATGTTGTGATTTATATATTTCTGGTTTCTGTCTAGGCCCAGTGGACTGTAGGAAAACTGAAGTGCCAGAACTGTGGGGCTCGATTGGGTGGCTTCAACTTCATTGATCGCAGTAAGTGTCCCTGTGGCCAGGACGCCACCGTTCACCTCAACAAAAGCCGCGTGGACCGTGACCATAAGCACTATGTCCTCATCGTCCAGCCGAAGAGGACAAGGCCTGAGCAGGGACAGGCTGGTCTGCCAACAGACTGCTCTCAGAACAATGAGGAGAGGCGTGAGTTCAGCAGGACTGCACTGGACAGTTTACAGCTTAACTGCGCTACAGTCATGTCGCACATCAGACCTGCAGAGGCCTCAAATTCACTGACTGACAGTGAGAACAGCCAGTCATTCTCTTTCAGTCCTCTCTACTGTATCTCTCATAGGAGAAGGTGCAGTTTGGAAGATGATGCCACCTTCAGGCCTTCATGCTTTTGCCCTTCAGGTCTTATGGACAAGTCAGCTATTCATTTCAGGAGGGCAGGGACAGATGAGTCTACACACCCATCTGTGTCATATCCCACAACTCAGCAGCTTGACAGAGGTGGTGAAGCCTCAGTTGAAGCTGTTTCTTTCCATTCATTTGTCTCTGAGGGGAGACGGTTGCCTCTGGATCAACAGCTGCTGCAACCTGTGGAAGATGTCGAGTCTTCAGTAGAGAACACGGCTCTCCACCAGGAAGTCTCTGATTCAACCCTTTTCCTCAGAGGAAGAACTGTCTCTGACAGTGTAGCTGAACAGGAAGAGGAAATAATGGTATGTGGCAGTTCTTTAAACTGAATTTGAAGGAGTTATTTACATCGCTAACGTTAGCATTGATTACTCTTTACTCATGACTTTTGAAGAGTCATCATCATGTCATTTCTTGAATGAATGAATGAAGTTAGCATGCTAACTAGCTAGTCCGACCTGTCTTGTCCCTTTCCAATACCAACCCAATGTAGCCTCCATTCTGCCCTGTAGACATACAGTACTGTATGTATGTAATATGTATTTATGTATGTTTTTATACATAAAAATATAAAATATAGCTGCTCAGAGGACATATTATAACGTAACAATGGCTGAAGCCCTTGGTAAGGAAAAATTGCTACAACCCCCTCCCAGTAAGAAACGGACAGCAGAGAAAATAGTCCCTTTAAAAATTTGCATTAACTAGGTTAACTATAGCCAATTGTAATTTTAACATATTACCATATTAAATCAGCATAATTCAATAGTTTCTCCTAGAATTAAATTTGTATTACATTTCAAATTATATCTAATGCATCTGTAGCCTGGGTATGATACATAGAAACAGTATATAAGAATCCTTTCAATCAGCACATTCAGCGCTTCCAGCACTGTTTCATAGCATATGTGCATCATCTCACTTGAAACAATGACCCCCTCTGCTAAGATCACAAAATGTATATACTTTTATGACATGAAACATTCAAGTATCCTACTGTGTCACACACCAAATGCCACTTTTGGCCACATACAGGCAGCATATTACCTCCCCACCAGAGAGACAATGAAGGGCCACTTTTTTTTGTCCCGAAGCAGAAGTAAGGCTGTAAAAATGAAAAGTAAAAGAAAAATAACTATATGATATCAAGGAACATAGAAAAATTTGTTAATTTCTTCCTGATTTCCATAAATGTGCCCTGTAGGTGCATGATCCCCAGAGGATGGCTCTTGTTGTCTAGAGTGAACTTCTGACCTTTTCAACATGGCAACTATCAGGTTAACTTGTCTCTATGTCAAAAATAAATGGCCACATTTCCATCAAATTTACTGAGGACTGTAGTCCCCAGAGGCTAAACCTTTAGATGCCAATAACCCCATGACCTTTCCTCTACCCTCCTCCACCCTCAGATCAAATTTAATCGTTTTCGCCATGCTAACGGAGGGGGTCTAATAATCAGTGTTTTTGTCCAGCATTTTATTGTGTTGAGACATGCAAATGCAGGTCATCACATCTCGTTCACTTCAGGAAGCAAGAAAGCAGCAGAGATTTGGTGACAGTTGTTTAAATCATGAATTTTATCGGACTCTTGGTGTGTGTGTGTGCGTGCGTTTCCTTCATAGCCTCGCGCCTCAGCGCCCCAACCAGCCTCGAACGGCCTGAGCAAACGAGAGAAGAACCGTCTGAAGAGTCTGCGGAGGAAGCAGAGGAGGAGAGAGCGATGGCTGCACAGTCAGCTGGAGCAGGAGCAGGTGAGAGCAGAGTTCACGCTGATATCCTGGGGCCAGGTGTTTCATTCAAAAACATCACTTTATCAACCTCTTTCACACAATCAAGTCTTGAAATGATTGGATGATCAGTTCATATCACATTGAAGCTAGAAAGAAATAGGAACAATTTTATTATTATGGGTCTGATCTGTTAAGTAAAATGTATTAATGAAATGACAGCATTAAGCAGCATTAAGAGAGAAAATGTGAATATGAGTTCAAGTTCAAATCCATTCTTAAATAAAATAAAACAAATGCACTACATGCAAATGAAAATTGAAAGTAGGAAAAGAGATAAACATGTATCATTTCTATATAAACATATAAATAAATGTTGTGAATGGCAGACATGAATGTAAGTTATGACAGAGACACAATAAACACAACACAATAAAGTTCTCCTTATGTGGGTTCTTTAAATTAGTGTGAGAGTAAGACATTAAATGATCTGGAAGATTTTCCTCTCTGAACTGCATCAAGAACATGGATCTAGTCCATAGTATAGATGCCTGTGTTTTTTTTTTTTTTTTTTCCCCATTTGTTTTTTTCTGGGAAGTAAATAAATCACTTGTTTTTACATTTGCCTCCCAGGGATTGTTTCCACAGAAGCATAGAAAAGTGATTCTGAAACAACTGAGCTGATTGGGTGGAAGGATTTAAATGTGTTACAAACTTTCATGAAGTGCTGTAGGAAATCCTGAGAAAGTGAATGGACTGCACTTATATAAAGCTTTTCTGGTCTTACTGAGCTCTCAAAGTGCTTTACAGGCTACATTCACCCCCACGTTCCCGCAGCACCTTCTATCTACATGTAGCGCTTCTACCATCCACACACACTCACACACTTATGGAACAGCCAGCACAGGCAAATTGGGGTTCACTGGTATCAAACCCAAGGACTCTTGGGCTGGAGGAGCCAGGGATCGAACCACTGATCTTCCGACTAGTGGACGACCCGCTCTACCTCCTGTGTCTAACTTAATAAGGTGTTCATCAATTGACAAAAACAGAAAGGGAGTTAAAATAAAAGCAGCATTTGTAAGAGATAAGTCACCATGATGATTTCAAATATTATTGATGGATTTTACTGTACTGTTTGAAAACACTGGAACCTTCAGCTGGGTAAAAAATTCTGGATGGCGTTTGTGTGCAGGCTGAGAGTGTGACGCTGTTGGACAGTGAGGAGGAGGACAGAGAAGGTCTCACCTGCGCTGTGTGTCTTGACGTCTACTTCAGCCCATACAGCTGTAAGCCCTGCGGCCACGTCTTCTGCGAGCCGTGTCTTCGCACGCTTGCCAAGAACCGACCGACAAACACGCCCTGCCCTCTCTGCCGCACCCTCATCTCCCACACCAACTTCCACAAAGGTCAGCGTCCACCAGGACTCCAAACCAAACCTCAGAAACGTCTGACCCACTGTCTTTCTACTTTCAGGAATGTGTGGATTTGCTGTGTTGCTCACTCTCATTCTTCCTCAGAGATCAACCAGACTGCAAAGAACTTTTTCCCAAAAATCTACTACACTCGCAAGCAGATCTTCCAGAACGCCCCATGTGCAAAATGGCCTCTGCCCAGCTGTCGCAAACGCTTCCATACTTTCTGGGGTGAGAGATTGTGAAACTGTTGTTTGGTTTTAAGAGCATGTCTTTTCCTGAAAAATTTAGTGACGAGAGTAAACTTCGTCTTTATAGCAGCTGACAGTCTAGTCCTACAAACAGATTCACAGATAGTACAACGCTGTAACACAAATCCAGTAAGATAAACATTATTGCACAGTGAACTTACCTACGTGGTATGAGATAAGGTATCTGGGGAAAAAAAACTATACAACTCCCATACCTACAAATTGTAACAATAATAATAAAGTTTACTGCAGACACTCATATTTCAAGTTATTTATCCACATATCTCTGTACATACAGGGATACCAAAGTTTAAATACCACATTTTTAATTCTGTATAAAAAATGCTTGTAGTTTTTGAAATTTATTACTTCCAACCATTTCCATGTTTGGTGTGTTTTTCATGGTTACTGTAAAGGAGATATTTGTAAGTTTTGTTATTGCTACATAGCTAACGTTAGCATTAACAGCTGTCTACTTACTAGTCTAGACAATCCTTTACTTACCAACATCTGTCTGCAGAGGTGGAAACAATGTCAACTGTTTCCTCTACCACATCTTTTCCTTCACTGAGGTTAGCATGCTAACCAGCTAGCCCCGGCCTGTCTCCTTGTATCCTCCAATCTGCCTTGAAGATAGCTCCTTTGATATTAGCAGCTCTGGGCCTCCATAAGATTCAGCCATTGTGTATGTTGTCGTTGTTGTTGTTATTATCTTAATATACGAATTATGCTTATGGATGGAAACGTTTTTAAAATTGATTACTAAACAGAAACTCAAATCATCAATAGGAAGTAAGTTGCCGAATCCCACCGACTGGAGCAATATTTTATCTGTTTAGGATATCAGAGAGAGGCAGCGACGGCAAGGAGACGCTGGCACTTCGCTCATGGGGGCTTCACGCTGGACGCCGTGGACCTGACCGACATGCGCGGCTGGCTCTTCTACATCGGCCTGTTCATCGTCTACATCCACTCAGTCAACTGGATCCTGGTTTTCCTGTTCATCTGTTTCCTCACCTACTACTACTTCTTTTGAGCAACTGAGAAGCACTGGAGAGTTTGCAGCGCAGGTTTATCTTCTGTCTTCCTTTTCTTTAAACAGATTTATGTTTTTGCTGTTTCACAGGTTGGCGAGAGTCACCTGTTATTTGAGTGTTAAATATCTCAGAAATAGTAGTAGTTGGGACATTTGTAGAAAAGTGCAATGTGCAATAATTCACTCCGGGGTGTCCGAAGGTACGAAACTAATGGACAAGACCTGAAGCAGAGTCCATTTTCCTCTGTTATTTCCTACATCAGGAAGACCTTGTCAAAGGTGCTGTTTGCTGGTGATAACTGGATAATAACCATAATAATGGTGTTTATCAGTACAAAAAACATAAAACAGTTTCATACTGTATTTTCTGATATTTAAAGAAATACTTCAGCAACTTGAGGAAACTTGTTGTTCTCTTTCTCTTTGAGATGAAAGGTCGATTTGATCTCATTTCTGTGTTTGAAGCAGGGAGCTGGAGCTGGGGAGGTAGCTGTGTAGCTGTGCTTAAATACTGGAGCCACACCTCCAACCAACACCTCCACAGATAAACAAACAAGACACAAGGTTTACGTGAGCCTTAAAGGTGTTGGTAGATATCTATCTTAGTTTGAGACACACCTGTTTCCTCCCGCTTCCACTCTTTTCAGTTTTTTTTTTCATAATGCACAGACAACTCTGTTAATTCATGCAAATGATCTTGTTTCCCAAAATGTTGAACTATCCCTTTAATGTCACACAGGCAGGATCGGTCAAACTGGCACTTTATTGATAAGACAAGGGAGTCAGCAATAAACACACAACACGTCAATGTGAGACTTATCAACCTCTTGTAATTTCAATGTCACTGTGATTGGAAGACGTTGAGTCTGGTGTTTTTATAAAGTAGAATTCAGATGAGTTGAAGTGATGTTTTTGCTTCTACGTGTATATGCTGTTTGCTGTATGCTATTTACAAAGCAAACAGGTACTCAGGAACCTAAACATCTAACAAGGAAAGAGAGCAGCATTGATTCATTCATTGACTGACTGACTGATGGGATAGTTGGTTGGAGGGCTGACAGCAGCAGGAACAAGCAGAAGATCAGATTTGTAAATGAGTAAAACACCCACCTCATTATGGTGCCTTTGTTTAGTCAGAGTCTTCAGTCTTTATTAGGGAGACTGGAACCACTGGACTGTCAGTGTCGAAGCTCTGTGAATGGTGTCTTTTTTTTTTTTTCTTGAAGGAAAAATGCTTAAAGTAGTCAGATGAAAAAAAGAAAAAAAAAAATCAGCTTATGTAGAGTTTATTATCTTCCAATGCATTTGAAAAAATAAAATAAATCATGATCATGAGGAGGGTGAAAACAACAGTAATAATAAATAAATCCATTGTATTACTTTTATTTTGTTAAAAATAAAACAACTGCTCACAATATGAATCTTCTAATCTTTTTTACGTTTGGTTTGCTCGATTTTTCATTAATGACGTGTAAAGTAAGAAGAAATTAGGCCGCAATAATGAATAATGCCAATACTCTATTAATGAAAATATGTCTAAACAGGCAACTTTATTTAACAACCTGGTGACACCTGATCTTTCCCTTCTCTCTTTGTGTTTCCATCACAACTCTTCACAGCGTTCCTCAGTCGTTTATGGCAGTTTTTACCAAAATAATCCTTGAGAGAAAAACGGCATTTGTTCAAACGATGAGGGAGGTAAAGTGGAGTGTTGGAGAGATGTAAGCAATAAGAGTTCTTGTCTCATCTTTTACCAGTAGTTGATTTCTAGCCAAGGTGATCCTTCCCTACTCTAATCTATATATATAATATATATCTATAATCTCCAGCTCTGCATTTCCAGCTTTGCATATTTTAAAGCTAATTCTAGCGAGACAGTTGAACATTTAGCTGCTGAGCAGACGGATGTTTTTTTTCACAGGAGCTGGTGGAGACCAAACCGGAGCAAAAGGAGAGGGAATAATGGACATGTATTCATCAATGAACACAAACACAACTGCAATGGCCTGATAACGTTGCTGTGTGTGTTCGCTGTACTAGTTATTTGCTAACTTAGCTCAGGGGTTTCCAACCTTTGTGCCACAAAGGTATTGCAAGTGGGAAGTGGGTGGACGAATCATTTGAGAAACAGTACAAGTCTGGTGAGAAGGTGTGTATGTGTGTGTATACATGTATATAAATGTAATATCATGCTCGCCTATAACTGTGATAAGCCAATGAGAGGAACCTTGCTCATTGATCGCACAATAAAAGATTAAAAGATTATATCCTTGGTAAAAACTGGAGTATCAGAGGAGGAAGCTGGGTGGCAACAGGAGGAATTCAAAGGCAAGAGCGTGAGATGATCAAACGACAAATGATCTGCCCCTTTCAGACAACAGCCAAAGCGTCCAGTTCAATCCTGAATGTTCAGCTGTTATCTCTGGAATAAAGAAGTGCTCTGTGAAGGCTGAGCCCCAGCATCTGAGCAGAGGGTCACTGCTGTGCGTCCGACTCGTCTGTCTGGCTGCTTTTGAAGTCCTCTGCCCCCTGGTGGTCGAAACAACGAGTACAACCTCAGCCGAACAGGTGCACTCGCTGTCACAGCGCACAGCTCCGGCGGCTCTTGGTTTGAGGCCGTGAGCTCCGGACGCGTCGCGCGTGTTGAGGGTTTCAGCGGCGGATGAGTGGAGGCCTGTTGCTCCCTCCGGACCGGCGATGCTCCTAAACAGTTAATTGTCGGTCGGGGGGTTGGGGGGTGGGGGGAGGGAGGGTGACGACTTGTTTTGCTGTTGGCTCCCTCTGAATCCTCCTCACACGTGAGCGCGCGGCGGAAGACGGAGGAGCCTCCCTCTCGGCCTTCAGGAGGGGCTGAAGGTGACTCTGCTCTCGGCTGGGATGCGGAGGGAGCTGCTGGGGGTCCGTCCGATCCCCGCGACACGGTCCTGCTCCGGGGAACAGCCCCACGCGCCCGCGCTGGGATTTAGACATTAACCGAAAAAAAAAAAAAAAAAAAAAAAAAAAAGCCCCGGACCCCGCAGCTCACCGAGGGGCTCGTTTCCTTCTCCACAGAGGGCACGGCGGCTGTCAGGAAAGAGAGGCTGTCTGTGTTTCTCTCTCTCTCTCTCTCTCCCTCCCTGTCGGTCTGTCTGGCTGTCTCTCTCCCTCCGTCTGGCCGGGCTCCGGTGGTGGTAGCTGTGCATGAATGTGTTCTGCACCGTACGGGCGGAAAAAGCGCCCAAGGTCTGCAGGGAGCATTTTCCCCGTCAGCAGAGGCGCGCAGACGGAGCCGGAGCGCAGGGAGAGCACGGAGGGGGCCGTGGACGGCAGCAGGATGGTGAGTACCGACCCACCGACAACAAATGGTCGGAGAAAAAGGTCCGTGTTCAAGACACAGGCTCCGGCATCCACCTGATTCTTATCATGCAGCGGTGGCGCAAGAAAAGGGGGACGACAACCCCGCGGAGGGAGACTTGACGGTGTCCTCCGCCTCCTTTGAGGGTGCCTTAGTAGGGTATCGCGGTGTGTTCAGGCGCAGTCGGTGTTCACGGTTTGTTTTTCTCCAGACTGTCCAGGAATTCAACACCCTGGTCGCGCTGTACCGGGAGCAGGTCATATCCATCGGGGAGATCTCGGCCGACTGTCCGACTCTGCGGGCTCAGATGCACCACACGCGGTCCAAAGGATGCTCCATGGCCCGGGCAGCGCACCAGGACCTCGCCGTTATCTCTGTTTCAGGGTAAGAAGGAACCAATGTGTGAATGATAGGGGGGAAAAAAAAAAACAAACAAACAAAAAAACAGCTCAGTTTCCATTACTCATCTCAGCTGCCCATCAGTGATTCAGTTTCAGAGCAATTTCTCCCCTCATGGACCTGGATTCACCTTTAGTGGCTTAGAAACACATCCCTCCTCACTAAGGCAACATCACTTACAGCTGCTCCTTTGACTTTCAAACAATTCACTTTTCTCAGCAAAGTTACTCAAGCAGAGATGAACTGCAAAGGGAAAATATGTATCATCCAAAATAATGACATAAGAGGAGGTAAAAAGGTGACTCAAACAAAACCAAAACAAGGTGGAGGTCAGTTAAAATGGGCGCAGCTGAAAAACAAGTGAACTGGCGCTTCACTTGCCGCACAGCTACTATTTCCACACAAGTTCAAGTTTTTTTTCATATGGGAAACACTGGTTTAAAAATGAATTTGCAGTGACATAAAGAAAAGTTGAAGTAATTTGGTAAAGTGATGCGTTTGTGGAGTTAAATCTGTTCCTCAGTAATGAAAACTAGAGGAAATACACTTTGAAAAAAAAAAAAAAAAAAAAAAGCTCTAAATCTGGAGCATGTTTCAGAACTTGAGCTGTAATATAAAGCACAGATTCCACTTGTCTGTCAGATTTCCTCCCTCATTGTCTTCCTCTCCCCTTCTCTCACCCCTCCTCCTCCTGCTGCAGTCCAGAGGACGGAGAGATCCACCCTGAGATCTGCCGGCTCTTCATCCAGCTGCAGTGCTGCCTGGAGATGTTCATAACAGAGATGCTCAAATCCATGTGCCTGCTGGGGGTGCTGCAGCTACACAGAAAAAGTACCATCAAAATATCACTGTACCACAAAGTTTAGAGAGGAGAGTAATGAAATGTCAAGCTGCATTGCCCCGGTGTGCTTCATGAAGTTCTGACACGTCATGTAGACATTTCGACATGTTACACAAGGACAATCACAGGTGTAAATATTCAAATGAATGATTTTATTCATTGAAATCAAACAAACAGTTTTCAGTTTCAGGATCCTGGTGTTGTTCCAACTGCCATGCCTTAGAGGGAAACTGAGCCATTTTAATGTTGTTAGTAACGTCTGTACTTTTTCTTCCATGACAAGTCCAAGTGGCTGATTGTTACATAATCACACATTAAATTTATATCTCAAACAGGCAAATGCAGCATTTATAAAATAAGTAATGTGTCAGGTCACAAGCCTGTGTCTAGTTTCATGAACTTCTTGTGGAAGTCATTTCAAAGCCACAAGGCCTGCGAGGCTTGAACCACTATTTCAAATGCATTTCAGGCAAATAAATATATTAAAAGTGCATTACCAAATGCTTTTCAGATCGATTTCACCCATTTTTCTGTTTGAAATCCAATCAATATAATTCAAAACATACAATTTACCTCATTTCAGAGACGCACCTTGATTTAGTTTCAACTTCAATGTTACGTCAGAGGAAATTTAGTTTGCCTGCACACAGTGAACATTAACATTAATGAAATGTAAAGGGGATAAAAGTAATAAAATGAATAAAAAAGAATTAAAAGACTATAAAAATAGAAAAAAATATAGCAGTAAAATTAAAAATACTAGCAGAAACTAAAAATATGAACACTATTACTCTCCTGTCCATAAAAGTGAAAGGATATTGTTAAAGATGCGTCACTCGATCAAACCACACACTGTGGAAGCAGCAGAGGAGAGCAGAGAGCTGTGTCCATCAGAGGGACTGGGATTCATTTTCATTATTTTGATTATTAACATCAAATGAAACCTTCATTATTTCATTACATTTGTTAATGAAACTAAAACACATTTTTGTGTTTGGATGGCCCTGAAGGAACAGACTCGGAGCCGAGGGTGGACTTCAGGATAGATGAAAGCTCTGATGTTCCCATCCTGGAAGACAGGTCCTCCTCTCCCATAGACTTCCCTCAGGAGCAGTGGTTGGTGGGAACTGATATTGAAAACATAGAGAGGTACGGTGACTGCACCTGCTTTTTAAAATTCATTCTTGTGCCACTTTGGATGAAACATCAACTGTATTTTTTTCTAGTGTTGTGAACTCATGTGTAAACTATCCAAACTGCAAATATCTTCCTGGTGATTCATTGTTTCGTTGTCCTCACAGAGACATGCGAGAGATGAGAAACCTACTCAGCAAACTCAGGGACACAATGCCATTGCCACTGAAAAACCAAGGTATGCAATATTTGTAAGAGATGAAATTCTTCATATCATTAATTTATCATTAGTTCTGAATACATAAGGCAGAGTGATTTACATTAGATGCATGAACAACATGAGACTAAATAAGAGCAACAACAGCAGAACAGAGTGCTAAAGAAAATGGAAATAAGTAGGTAAAAGGTAAAAGTATAAAATCATTTTTTTAAGACAAAAGAATTGGATAATGATCCAGTTCAGCAACAGCTGATATCAATTAAACCTAAGGTGTTTGTGGTTATTGAATCATTAGAAAATGTTAATAAATTTTGTTAAAATGAGTTCACGTGATGACTCTAAGGTTTTGTAAGATGATTGGGATAGGAAGTCATAAACTGAGTTATGCACAAAATTATGTTTATTTGTCACATGTGGATTGTGCCTTTTTATTGTAAAAAGTAAAAAAAAAAAACAAAAACAAATAAAATGTAAAAGTTATACCTCTAGAATTATTTAAGTAATGAAAGTGGCAAAAGAACTATCCTGACACTGTCCAAAATCTGCAGCAAAAGCCCACAAATCATTACATTTCTAAAGGAGCTGTTTGTAAGTTTTGTTATTGCTGCATAGCCAGTGTTAGCATTAATAGCTCTTTACTTACCAGTTTTGCCAAGAGCTTTATGGCGTTTACAACACAAGCGGTTGCAATATATCCCCTACGCAGCACTGGACGCCACAGTGTCTCTGTATCGGAAAGTGACGAGAAAGTCCAGCTGGAACAGGGATAGCTGGTTACATGCAAACTTCAATAGAAAAAGTCATAAAAAATAGAGGCAAAACAGAGCCCACACTGACGTTGTTTTCTACCGCTGTTTTCTTGGCGAGTCAAGGAATGAAGTTTGATGCTGAACTTGAACTAGACTGGTAAATAAACAGCTGGTAATTCTAACGTTGGCTATGTAGCAATAGCAAAACTCACAAACAGCTCCTTTAAATCCTTTAAATAGAGAATATTTAAATTCTCTTTATATTCTCTATATTTATAACAGAGCATAAACAAATGAGAATGTGAATTAAATAATTGTTTTGGTTCTGGTTGCTACATTTAGACTGTCAGCTGCGGCAGTTGTAGCTTCATTCTGACAAGAGATAATCTGAATGTGATTGCGATTGAAAAAGTAACAGGATGACGTTGTTTGTTCCAGATGACAGCAGCTTGTTGAATCTGACTCCACACCCACTGATCAGACAGAGGAAGAGACGCTTCCCTGGACTCTGCTGCATGGTGTCAGGCTGAGTCTGATGGCAGCACTTCAGTCAACACACATATGACTGGACATTCATTTTGATTTACTTTAGGTTATTCTGTGATACATATTTATTACGAGAGTCTTTAATCTGATTTTATTCTTCATTTGTTTACAATACTTTTCCATTTTAACTTAAACTATAATCTCACAGTCATATCTTATTATATTCCATTGATTTTTCTCATGTATATATTTACTTTTTTTGGCTGGTTGGTCATTTTGTACTTGATTTGTTTGGAACATTTTCTTGTTTGCTTTGGTTCAAAATTACATACTCAGCGCCCCAAAAAGAAGGACATAGTCAGCGCACTGTATTAGCCTGGTGTGCTAAGAGTCAGTGATGGATGAGATAAAGATGAATTATCATACTAACTTTGGGTATCAAATTTGGCTCCACCGTTCAGTTGCAGCCCGATCGGGCCTTAAAAATACAAGAAGGGCACAGTTTTAGTTTCAGTGTCAGACATTCTCACATTAATTTTCTCACACATATTGTCAGTTACCTCCTAATCTTTATTCTGTTATAATGCAAGTGTTATTTATTATGTTATTTTATAGAATTGAAGATAATAAATGTATATATCCAGGCTATGCACAGGCATTTTTAGTTTAGTAGGTGTTCACTTCCATGTCTGAATGTTTTACAGTGTGAGATGTTTTAGTCTGAACAACTCCCTGATGTATTTCCTTTGAGCATTTTTCAATAGAGGCTTCTGCCAGGTGAGTCTCTTCTTACCTGTGTGGTGTGACACTATGTAGACATAGAAATTCATCTACAGTGTTCTGGTGCAGACACATTTCTCTGTAGAAAAAGAAGTACGTGTGTAAAAAAGCAAAACAACAAAAAACAAAAAAAAACTGTATGCCAGATGAGAAAAAGTTTTAAAGCTTTGCCAAAATTTGAACTTTTAGACGTCATCAGCCTTTTTGTTTTTGCCACCGATTGTGTCAGTGACGCATGATGATGTTGATCACTTTGTCTGTCGAGTAATTCACTTCTTGCTTACAGATTAATTTGGGACAGAGGATGATTTCTAAAAGGTTCCATAACCTCCTGATTTTTCTGTAGCAAATTGCCAAAACTGTAGTATTGCATACAAAGGAACATTAAAAACAATTTCTCATGTGATATTTTAATGGTATTTTAATGGCATTATACTGTATTCATGTCCAGAGGATGAATACTCATGGTTAAACCGACCTCAGCACCATCAGTAGCTGTAAACTTATATTAAAACCTGCTCCCATGATAATGAACCCTTCTGATTAGAAAGACACCTTTATCTTTCCTCGAGAGCCACCTTCAGGGTAAGGTTTACATTTTAGCGATAACAGTTGCTCCATTATCCCGTGCAGCTAAATCATCCGTGTGTCGCTTGTTCAGTATTTTGGGAGTGTAACTGACTACGGGGGAGGAGAGTCTTGTTTACTGTTCTGCACATCATTAGCTGTCTTCCCTGAAAAAACAAAACAAAACATGTTTTACTTTCAGCTTTTTTCAGTTTCTTTCCATCACAAGGGCTTTGCTGATGTTCCACATACAGAAACAGCACAATTGAAGAAGCCGCACACACAAAAAACTGAAATCCACTCAGATTCTTTATCTGAATCATTCTACTAGAGCCATTTTCCCATTGAATGTAAGTGCAATGTAATTTGTAAATTCGTGTTTGTGAAGATATTTTTTTTCATTAATGTAATCTAATGTGATGTCAAAATTGCTAATTTTTTTCTTTTGGCATGTATTGTTTTGACTCAGACTAGGTCATGTGTAGTTAGTGTGTCCTGCAATTTAGAAAATCCACAGCTATAACTAGTATGTACAGCTTGGGACATTTTATAATGTGAATAAAGTTTTATATGCTAAATAATACAAAAAAATGCATTTGTTGCCTTGTAATAGGTTTTTTTCCCTTTTCCCTGAGAACGTCAAGATCAATCTCACATTTGAGTTAGGCACAGACCTGCATGGGATCAGAATGGTCATGGTTAGCCTAGCTTAGCATAGGGGCTGGAAACACGGAAACAACTAGGTTGTTTGCAGATTGCTTATCTAGATGGCATCACCCTGAACTCCAGTATGACCGCAAGGAACCTTGGAGTAATATTTGACCAAGACCTTTCATTCAGCTCACACATTAAACATGTGACTAGGACTGCCTTTTTTCACCTGCGCAGCATAGCCAAAATTAGGAATATCCTCTCTCAGAGTGATGCTGAGAAACTAGTCCATGCATTTATCACCTCTAGGCTGGACTACTGTAACTCTCTGTTGTCAGGATGTCCGAAAAACTCTCTAAAGAGTCTGCAGTTAGTCCAGAACGCTGCAGCAAGGATATTGACAGGAGTTAGTAAAACAGAACACATCTCTCCCACTTTAGCTTCTCTCCATTGGCTTCCTGTAGGATATCGAGTCGACTTCAAAATCCTTCTGCTGACTTATAAAGCCCTTAATGAAAAAGCTCCATCTTATTTGAAAGACCTCATAGTCCCTTATTATCCTTCCAGAGCACTTCGCTCCCAGCATGCAGGTCTGTTAGTGACTCCCAGTATCTTTAAAAACAGACTGGGAGGTAGAGCCTTCAGTTATCGGGCTCCTTTACTATGGAACCAACTCTCTCCATGGGTCAGAGAGGCAGACACTCTTACTACATTTAAGACTAGGCTTAAAACCTTCCTCTATGACAGAGCGTTTAGTTAGGGCCGGTTCAGGTAGCTCTGAACCATTTTTATGCTGCTATAGGCTTAGACTGCTGGGGGACACATCAGGTTACATGGAGCTCTTTCCTCTCCTCTCCTCTCCTCTCCTCTCCCATACTTTAAATTATCATTTTCACTATCTACTGCACCTTGTTGTTTGGCCTTGGTGTCTGGCTCTCTCTCTCTTGTGTTTCCACAGATCCACTGAAGCTCCATCTCTCTCCACCAACCACCCCCTGCATCAACCCCTTCCCCTTTTACCCCTGCTGTTAAACCGACCTGCTCTTCGCTCCCAGGAACCGGTCTACCACCCATTACTCCCATTAAGCTGCCTGACTCTCCCTGCCTTCCCTCCCACCAAAAACTGCCTTCATTAACTCCTGCACACCATTTCCATCTGTGTATATTCTGTATTGTTACCTGTTTTCTTGTCTGTATACAACATCTATTGCACGTCTGCCCGTCCTGGGTGAGGGATCCCTCCTCTGTTTCTCACCATGAGGTTTCTCTTTTTTCCCTGTTAAAAGGGTTTTGTTTTGAGTTTTTCCTCAGTCGATGTGAGGGTCTAAGGGCAGAGGATGTTGTTATGATGCTATGTAAAGCCCTTTGAGACAAACTGTTTGTAAAAATGGGCTATACAAATAAAATTGCCTTGCCTTGCCTTGCCTTGACTGGTTGTCTAATCCAGTGGTTGTCCCCTGGTTGGGCCCCTGTACAAATCCCCATTTTATCAGATTTTGACCTATGACCAAAATAATCACACACTCTTTCATTGTGTTACATATGGATGGAAAAGTAGCGAAACTAAATAATTCCCTCAAGAGCCCCCTGGACTCGCACATACATACTGTACATAGACAATGTAAAAACAACAGTCTGTGATTTAGGGAGTAATTTCTGTGCAGCATCAGGTTGTAGGTTGCCAGGTAAGTCGGTGAGCACTGATTTTGGCCTAGGTACGTGCATGATGCTACCAAACCTGGCAACCTCAGCTGTGGACACACAGTTAGTATACTTAAGATGTTGTTGACCAAGATGTAGTGCTAACACAATACTCCCTCCAAAACTACAAATAGTTTTTCTTTCCTTTTCTTGTCTGAATTAAATGAAAAACATGCAGCATTTTGAGTAGAGGTGTTGGTATAGGTTTATTTTGGAAGTTTGGCCAGTTTAAGCCAGGCTAGCTGTTTCACCCTACCCCTATGCTAAGATAGGCTGACTGTGTCCAAAATTGTGGCGTTACTGCACATCAAAAGTGGTTGACAGTATTTTTCAATTTTCCAACAGTATACAAAAGAAACATTTTGCTTGGGAAAACTTCATAAATTCATGTATAAAGTTTAACAATCACTAAATTCTGCTGCTGTTTCACTTGTCAGTTTTGTTTTGAGTCAAATGTTTTTTCCACTATCTAGACTTTTTTACTTTTTTTTTTTTCACAGAAAACTTTGGTGCATATGTTTTTAAAACTCTTACTATACCATTTTATACACAAAATGTAGCCTAGTCAAACAGTTGGCATTTAATCTTCTCTGTAGACATTTTTGTTTCAGTTACAGTGAAACTAATAAATTCGCTTATGTGCTTTTTACAACATGGACCAGAACAATTGTGCAAATACTTGGACAACTAGAGAAGGAGTGGAAAGAAAAAAGGTTTTCTCCCTCCCAGTATCTCCAGTTGTCAAGTCCCTGATACACAACATCTGGTTTATGTTTCTGCAGCTGGGAAACCCTAGAGCTTTACTTCTCGTAAGAGTGAAGGACAGAAGGGTTATGTAAGAACATTATTTATTACTATGTGCTCTACTGTCATTATTATTAACACATTTTTTTTATTTTAGATTTTTTGGATGCAGATTGGGAAATGCAAGTTCAAAATGACTGGAATCCCCTGAGATAACAGCGAGGGAGGTTTTATATTCCTGCTGTCAGCTCGGACACAAACTTCAGAGTCAGATTCAGCTCTGCCTCCAGTTCATTGTCAACTTACTGCAGAGACGCTCAGCTGCCCTTATATACAGCCAAACACAGGGGCTGCTAAGTCATATGCATTAATATCTGCAGAAGAGGACGTCAGTATATGTGGTGAGTTAGACTTATCATATTATTTTATTTTAATATTAACTTTAGACAATTAAATGTTGCATGAATAAAAAAATGCATCAAGATTCAAAACTATAGAATGTCCCATAGTTACTTTGTGCTATTTAATTTCTTTATTTTTTTTGTCTTTTTAAGACAAATCAAATGCTCTTTATGTCTTATGTAAACATATATAACTTTAAATTCACTCCTTTTATGGAATGTGTGAAACCTAAAGTTTGCCTTGCATATACATTTAGTTCAAATGGAAAAACATATAGTGCTGCCTTAAAAAGCAAGAACTACATGTTTTAAGAGGGAGATAAAAGGTACTGAAAGCTGCACTGCAGGGAAACTGCAGCATTTTGGACCACAATACAGTACAGTACAGTAAATGGTAGTTATGGGTTAGTGTCTTTAGGGTCTGTCCATGATGTAGACTTTTGGGAAAAGCATTTTAGGATGTTCCTGTGTGGGAATTACTCTTGTTTGATTTTATCCTACTTGAAATGCTGATATTTCAGTTTTTATCAATGTACAATGAATTATGGTCTAGTCATTGAATTATTTTCAGAAATCCGGTCTGGACCCTCCTCATGGCTTCTTCCAGCCAGTTGGTTGTAGTGCTGCAGCTGCTCAGCTGCATATCACTTGGTCTGGCCTGTTTTTGTGAGAAATACAACTGGGGTTCCTGGTCCACCTGCACTCAGACCTGTAACCATGGTGTACAGCACAGAGAGAGGTGAAATACAGCACAGACAAGTTGCCGTTTGACGCCTGAATGAGCGTTTATTGTTTTGTCTTATGAATTTTGCAAGTTGAAAATGAAAATTTAAAGCAATTGTGACATATTGTGAAGAAGATTTGTTTTCTCTGCTGTTTTCAGTCATTGTTATAGAACACAGGTCTTTCACAGATGCTGCCAACTGCTGCTCTGTGTAAAAGGGATTTTCATCCTTTTTTTTTTTCACAGAAACTTTTTGTTTGATGACTATTACTGGAAGAGCAGCTGCCAGCAGTTGTGCAAGAAAACCGACACGAGAGCCTGCAATCAGCAGAGATGTCCGATCAACTGCTTGCTGACAGAGTATGGGCCTTGGTCTGACTGCTCACCCTGTGCCAGGACACAGGCAAGACACTTACAAGTCGCACTGCAAAAAACAAGCAAAATAAAAAAACACTGACAGTGTCTCAGTTAAGATACAGAGGGTCCTGCAGTGAGTTCAAAGGTAGTTTGAACCTACTGTCTTACAATGTAATGCACTAAAAAAAAGGTGAGGCTGCATCTAGAAATCATCAAAAATTATTTGCAAATGGTGGTAAGACAGTGCCAGGGAAATCTGATATCTTAACCTTCAAAACTTCTTCATTTCAAGGCTTTTGATCATAATGCAAGTGTCAAACCTCCGTGATGACTATTTTCCTCTAAATGGACCGTCATTTAAAAAAATGAACATCATGTTGTATTGAAGACTTGAAACTAGAGACTGAGACCATAAACTCATTAAGAAAACATTTACTGAGCTAATAAATCAAGGGAGAAGTAGGGACATTTTCCCATAGACTTCAATACAATCTGACTTCTTTAACAACTAATGCATGAAATCCTGCAGATACAGGTCAATTCATATTCACATCAAACACCAGAATTGAGAAAACAACGTGACTGTTGGTGTCAGATGTTGTTGAGTAATCCTGAAAGTGACGATTTTTACCCACAACACTCTCTAGAGTTTTTACTTAAAATGAAGCTGAAAGCCAAAAATTCAGCTGCTCCTCTGACAGAGTTCAGTGACCTCCTCAGGCACAGGGTCTGAATCCAGTAAAACATTTTTGGGATGTGCCAGAACAGGAGAATGTACAGCTGGAAAATCTGCCGACATGATGCAGTCGTGTCAACATGGAGAAGAAGCTCCCAGTGTTAGTGTGCTGTTCCTAATAAAGTGCTCAGTGAGTCTGTTTACATACATACGTCACCTTCAGTTCATCTCCAGTTCATCCCAAACCAGCTCCAGTGGGTTAGGATCAGAAGAGTGTGCTGGTTTGTTTTATGTATAGTCACATAAACTATAAAATGAAACCTAAAATACATAAAGATATGTTTATGTGGCAACTTGTTTCAAGAGCCCACTGATAGAAGTTTCTGTCGTGCTGTTGCCATAGTTTCGAACCCGGTTTGTCCTGAGGCCGTCCCAGTTCGGTGGATCAGACTGCAGCGGGGAACTGACAGACGAGAGGCCCTGCATACCCACCAGAGAGTGCAGGTTACCACTCATCAACTGCAAAGACAAGTTCAAGTGTGATAATGGTAAGCAGTTCTTTTCTTTTCTTTTCTTTTCTTTTCTTTTCTTTTCTTTTCTTTTCTTTTCTTTTCTTTTTGTTTCTTTTCTTTTCTTTTCTTTTCTTTTCTTTTCTTCTCTTGTCTTTTTCATAACTGAAGTGTAGTAGAATGAATACAAAGGTGTCACATATACACAATCCTCCAAATATGATGTTGGAATAGTAAAAAAAAAACCTTTTTGTTTCAGGTTTTTTATAATTATGGTCATTACATCTTATTTAGGGAGTATCCCATTCATCCACCAACACACACACACACACACACACACACACACACACACACACACAGATCTGGCTAATAAGTGCTCTTTTCTGCTGCAGGGCGCTGCATCAAATCAACACTCACATGTAACCAACAGAATGACTGTGGAGACAACTCTGATGAGAGGGATTGCGTCAACCCATCATTTGTCTGTCCCACAGAGAGGAGGGTGTCTCCTGGGGTTGACCTTGTGGGCAATGGGTAAGCTAACAGTCAAAAGGTCACTGCAGCTTTAGTTTTAACACGAACTGGCTCACATTCCTCCTAGCTGTGCTCATAAATTGCATTCCCCCCTCTGGCAAGTGATCTACTGTCATGTTTCACCTCCTGGAAAAACAGGTCATTACCAGAAGGTCTCGCACTTTTGCAATTATTCTTCTTGCTCTAAATGTTCCGCTGCTGCAAAGACACATAGACCAAAAAAAAAAAAAAAAAAAAAACAACTTCTTTTTGCATATCAGTGAAGATCCATTTTAAGACTGATTGATTTGTGTTTGAAGGTTTAATGTTCTGTCATGGGAGCAGAGGGGAGCAGTGCTGGACAACATGTTTATGGGAGAAACCTGCAATATCAAGAGATGTCGAGACGAACTTCTCTACCATCGAGTCCCTTACAACTTTGACAGCTTTGACATTAAGGTGCTATCATGTTTTTCAATGCTTGATTGTGCAGCACATCCACCGTCATAGAAACCAGCCATCATGGACACGTTGTCCTGAACACTTCAGGAATCATGCAGTTTCTTTAGTTGTTACTGTTGTAAACTTTGGTTTACACATGTATTTGCGGTTCTGCAGGTTGGAAAGGTACAAGACTTCAGCATAGACCCCCCCCCACTATCAGCAGAGTCCGTCAATGTGAACACTCCCAGGTCATCGACGAGCAGCATGAGACAAAGCAGCTTTTTCTTTCCAATCTTTTTCTTCTCTGGGAGTTCAAGCAGTGAAACACAATCTTACAAAGATGCTTTTCAGTCTTCAAAGAAAACGGTAAGTGACTCAATCAACAGTGTGCACGCACACACACACACACACACACAAACACACACACACACACACGTTTGTAGTGCTGGTTTATTGGTTTGTAGGTTATTCAACGTACAAGAAATTTGTTGTGGTGTTTTGATACAAAAAACATGAAGGAAAAAATTGGACAAAGATAAAAATAAGGAAGTGCTGAAGGTGTCAACATTCAATATAATAGAAATAGAATAATAGAAAGTAATAATAATAATAATAATCTACAATAAGTGAAAATGTATATGATGGAAAATATGAAAATGAGTAATTGTAGTGTAAATTGTGTAAATTGTAGATACTTGTAGATGCATTCCCTTATTCCCTGACTCCGACCTTAACATGAAAAATGAGACCAGACTAATTGTCATTATTTATTGCAATTTATTTTGTGAAGGTCTGAAACAACACATTGTCACCAGAACAACATTCATACAAGAACAAGTACACACACACACACACACACACACACACACACACACACACACACACACACACACACACACACACGGGTGATTGAAGCTATACCCTTCCTCTTAATTTTTCTACTTTTCATTAATTTCCTATTTTTCCTCTGTAGGACTCAAAGTTTTTCCGGGTGCACCAGGTTCTACCTGTGAGCACGTTCAGGGTGAGGCAACCGGCGGATCTGGTTCTTTCGCTGCCTTTCCTCCAGTTCCTTCACGCACTTCCTCTTGACTACAACTACGCTCTCTACAGGGAAATCTTCCAACGCTTTGGGACACATTACTACAGCTCAGGGAAGCTGGGAGGCCACTATGACCTGCTGTACCAGTACAGCCGAGCAGAGCTCAACAGTTTGGGTAAAACAGCACAGCCTGGTAGACAAAGCTCACAATTGAGCTTGATGCACTTCCAATTATGAAGATAATTGTATAAATAGATAAAAGAAATAGAATAATATAAATAGATAAAATGAAAAGCGTGACATCCCAGAGTGGAGAGCAGGAGGCAGAGCTGCAGACTTACAGCTTCTCTGCTCCTCAGTTAGAGTCACTCACCCAGAACCCCATAGAGACTGTGTCTGTCCCCGACCACCTACATTTATTAAATCAAAAGTAAACAGAAGAGGAGTTATACATGAGAATTTAATAAGAATCACCACAACCACAGTTTCACATCCAAAAAAACACAACAATTAAGTAAGGACTATTACATTTTAGCTCTCTCTCATCCAAATCCATGTTAGTCAATGATTTGATCACTTATCATCTCATTGATTTATTTTGTATGACTGAGACCTGGTTACAGCAAAAAGAATATGTCAGTTTAAATGAATCAACACCCCCTACTCATATTCATTTTCATGTTCCCTGTAACACAGGTGGAGGAGGAGGGGTAGCTGCCATGTTTCACTCCAGCTTATTAGTCAACCCCAGAGCAAAACCTAGTTATAACTCACCTGAAAGCCTGACTCTTAGTCTTTCACACCAAACTGGAGAATGGAGTCACACTTCCTCAGAATTTCTATCTGGATTCTCAGAGTTTTTATCTGAGTTAGTGCTCAGCGGGTGATTTCAATATTCATGTAGATGTTGACAGTGACAGCCTGAGTTCTGCATTGAACCCACTCACTGTTTAAGTCACACCCTTCATCTTGTTCTGACATATGGTTTAGAAATGGATCATTTCATAATATTTCCTCAAAACCCTCTTTTGTTCTGAGCATTTTTCAATAACGTTTGAGTTTACAATAATGGGCGACACGGCACTTGGAACAGTTTTCCGATGATGCTGTATCCAAATTTATGGAGAAAATTCCATATCTAACCTCCCTTTCATTTCTAATATCCTTGAAAAATCTGTTGCAAACCAATGATGTGATCATCTGCATATGAATTGTTTGTTTAAAGATTTTCAGTCAGGATTTAGAGAACATCATGGCACAGAACAGCACAGGTGAAATTTACCAATGATCTTCTAATGGCCTCAGACAATAGACTCGCCTCCATACTTGTCCTGTTGGATCTTAGTGCTGCATTTTCCACCATCGATCATAATATTTTATAAGAGACTGGAACATCTAACTGGGATTAAAGGAACTGCACTAAATTGGTTTAAATCATTTTTATCAGATAGATTCCAGTTTGTTCATGTAAACAGTGACTCTTTCTTGCACACTCAAGGTAACCATGGAGTTCCACAGGGTTCTTTTCTAGGAACAATACTTTTTACCCTTTATATGCTTCCTGTAGGCAATATTATATATATGTAAGCATCACATAAATTTTCATTGCAATGCAGATGACACCCAGTTGTATTGATCTATGAAGCCAGGTATCAGGTAGTCAGACCTCAAGCATGTCTTAAAGACATAAATAAAACCTGGATGACCTGTAACTTTACACTTCTAAATTCAGACTAAAATGCGGTCATTACACTTTTTCCTAAGCAGCTTAGACAATCATTACGTTCCTCTGGATGGCATTACCTTGGCCTCCAGTTGCACAGTAAGGAGTCATTTTTGACCAGGACATGTCCTTTGTCCCTCACATTAAACAAATCTTGAGGATGGCCTTCATCCACCTGCGCAATATTGTGAAAATTAGAAACATCCTGTCACAAAAGGATGCAGAAAAACTAGTCCATGCATTTGTTACCTTCAGACTGGATGGCTATAACTCACTATTATCAGGAGGTCCAATAACTCTAACGCAGTGTTATTGCTGCTGCATGAGTCCTGACAGGAACTAGACCACATTTTTCCTGTGTTAGCTTCTCTACACTGGCTCATGGTAAAATTCAGAATAGAATTTAAAATCCTTCTCCTCACATACAAAACCCTTAATGACCAAGCTCCATCATATCTCAAAGAGCTGATCCCTATTGTCCCAGTAGATCACTTCTGTCTCTAAATGGAGGTTTATTGTGGTTCCTAGAGTCTCCAAGAGTAGAACAGGAGGCAGAGCCTTCAGCTACCAGACTCCTCTTCTGTGGAACCAGCTCTCAGTGTCGGTCCTGGAGGCAGATGCCCTCTCTACATTTAAGATGAGGCTTCAAACTGTCCTCTTTGACAGAGCTGATAGTTAGAGCTGGATCAAGTGACCCTGAAACATCACTTAGTTACGCTACCTATCCCTTAGGCTTCGACTGCTGGGGGATACTCTGAGTACCTCCCTCTCTGTCTCTCTCATTCTCTCTCTCTCTCTGTCTCTGCCCACCCCCATTCATTTATATCTCACTACTACATGTCATTAAATTTGTGTCTTCTCTCTCCCGTAGTTTGTGCTTTTCTCTTCTGTCCTCTCTGTATTGAATCACAGCTGCCCCCCATTTTCCTGCTCAACATCTGCTGCTGCAATAATTACTATTAGTGATTATTATTTTCAATAATACTTACAGTCAATACTAACACTGCTATTATTGCTTCCTTTGTTTTTTTTTTTAACTTACAGCTGTTTTCTAATGTACTATTTTTATTAGTATCAGTCATTATCATCATCATTAATGCTCTACATCTGTACGTTTTGCTTGTACTCCATTGTGTTCTCTTTCTTTCTGCTCTTGTTCTCTCTTTCTCTCTCTCTCTCTCTGTCTCAACCCAACCAGTCAAGGCAGTTGGCCGTCTACCCTGAGTCTGGTTCTGCTCCAGGTTTCTGCCTCTTAAAGGAAGTTTTTCCTGCCCATGTCACCAAGTGCTGCTCATGGTGGGATTTGTTGGGTCCCTTTAAATAACTTTATAAAGAGTTTGGTCTGGACCTGCTTTATATGTAAAGTGCCTCGAGGTAACTCTGTTATGATTTGGTGCCATATAAATAACATTTGATTTGATTTGATTTGATTTGATCTGGACTGCAGTGATGACCCACTGGTAAATAACCTCAGAATATTTGGGCTCGATTCATAATGCTACCTAAATGTTAAAGTGAAAAATGTTTGCCCACAACTAAACCATCAGAGTATGAAAGTCACAGATGTGGATACATGTCTAAGTTTGTAAAAGTAAAGTAATAGTCATAGGATGCTCAGAGATACTTCAGGAGAGGTTCGGATTAGAAAACATAAGACTGGCAAAAAAGGTTAACAATGACCAGTCTATTAGAAAAAGCCCATTCATATCACGCTGCAATGTTTGCCAGTAGTTTGTTCATGTGTCTATGTTGCTCCGCTCTCTGACAGGATCAACAGAAAAGCAGACCAGCGGCTGCCTGCACGATGAGACCTTCTTCACCGTCATCTTCTACACCGAGCACAGCAATGTACACCGGTGCACTAACACCAAGATCACTGAGAAATATCAAGGTTACATCACAAATGATCTTAATTCCTAACGTAACTGTTGATGGTTTAAAGATCTTTTTCCTTTTCTAGCTTGTCTCCATGGTCTTTCCCACCTCTTGTCGTTGGTGCAGGCTCGTACATTCAGGCAGCAACAAAGACTTTCTCTATGGTGAGAGGAGGAAGACCCAGAGAGGCAGCAGCTCTGTCCTGGGAGAGGAAGGGCCCTGTTCCAGACAAAACAGTCTTCAGAAACTGGGCAGCCTCTGTTCTTGATAACCCAGTTGTGGTTGATTACAAGGTTAACTTTAAAACCCCTTACTAAATCTGATGATCAAAATGCCCCCTGGAGTAAATTCAAAAAGAAAAACAATATTCATATGTACAGTATATAAGTCAGGCTGACGCTGTGTTTATGTGTGTGTCCAGCTGTCACCTATCATAGATCTGGTTCAGGGTATCCCCTGTGCTATCACAAAGCGGAGACACCTGAGACGGGCCCTTCAGCAGTACCTGGAAGAATTCGATACCTGCAAGTGTGTCCCTTGTCCCAACAATGGCATGCCCATCCTCTCTGGCACAGAGTGCAAGTGTGTCTGTCAGACTGGCACCTATGGCCTCAACTGTGAGAATCGGGCTCCCGACTACACTTCAGGTACATGGGGATAGCTGCAGAACACAATTCTCTTTAGTCAAGTGATTAAGTCATAAAACACAGTTGTTGGTTGATGAACAAAAAACTAGTTTTGACAGGTGAAGTGGGAGGAGTTGCTGCTTATAAGTACATTTCCCTCACTCTGAATGGATGTGAGAATTAGTCTGTGAGATAGTGAAGAAATTCAATGTGGTGATCCCTGTAAATTTACAGGAATTGTCTAATGTTTCCATTGTTGTTTAGTGATGACAGCATTGTTAAACTTAATAATAATTACTTAGGCAACCACGTTACTTGGTTAATGTTAGGGAAAGGTAGCGACCTGCTTTAAAACAGAAGAGGTTCACCGTGAGTTTGTAAACCATCAAATCAAGAGATCAAACTTTGTTTTTCCTGGACACAAACTGACATGAGACTGCGTTAAATTACAATCAGGTCATTTTCTCCCAGCTTTCAGTCACCTGACATCGTCTCTGTAGAAACTGAACAGGACTTCAAGACCACCTGTAATTACCTAAATTGGCAATGTTGGTTCCTCCATCTGTGTCTTTGTCAAGCACCTTGTTTCTGCATCAACAACTCATGACCAAATTTCTGTTGTTGTAAGTCTACTGTGGATTTTTGTTGTCCCCATAGGATGATAATTCAGATACCTCTCTGTAACTACCAGTAGAAAAGAACTAGATTGTTATTAAATGTATTGATCCCATTCATGGCCCCCAGCTGATTAACATTTTGACGTCAATGACTCAATAACCTTTAGCCTCAGTATTGATAGAAATGTTCTGCAATTTGAAGAACACTGTAGCCTGTAGGGGCTGCTTATTGGTTTTAAACTACGAATTGTGTGTTTTAGTTATGTTCACACTGGAAATGTGGTTTGTTGTTCCACAGACAAGGTAGACGGTTACTGGAGCTGCTGGGGACCTTGGAGTAGCTGCAGAGCCTCCATGAAAAGACATCGGACAAGACGGTGTGACAACCCCTCCCCCATCAGAGGAGGCAAACCCTGCGAAGGTCCTGCCAGAGAGGAGAATACGTGCCACATCTCCATCTTTGCGAAGTAGGCTGAATTGTTTTCTTGAGACAACAACTTTAATTTACTGAAATGCAACAAAACCGAGACATACAGTTATGAGATGTCACATTTTAGACAGTTGTCATGTCTTAACAGCATATTTTTCCCAATGGAGAACCACTTAGAAGGAGCTATTTGTAAATTTTTAAACATTAGCATTGCCAACTCTTTACTCACCAGTCTAGAAGAAACGTTGAGAGTTCAGCATCGAACATCATTCCTTTACTCACCAACAGCTGTCTGAGGTGCAAACTAACACCATTGTTGACTCATGTCTCAATTATGCCTCCTGCTGATGTTAGCATGCTAACCAGCTAACAAACTGTAGCCTCCAGTCTACCCTGAAAACATTGTGCTGTCAGAGCCTGCATTACAACCGCTTGTCTGGTAAACGCAACAAGATGGGCGACAATCACCACCGCCTGCTCCTGGGAAGAAACTACACAATGTTTGGTGCCAAAAAAACCTATAAATAGACCATTTTAACCCTTGATGTTTTTCAATTGCTGAAACATTTTGACATTTTTGTAACATTAACATTATTCCTATACCAATATGTGTGAGTACTCACACACCACTGTTGCTGTGCCCTTTCGAACTTCTTTTGAACTTTCTTGTGTGTGTTGTTTTGGATTTCTGATGCTCCGATTCACGTTTTCTTGTCCAGACAGGAAACCTGTGAAAACGATGATGACTTCACTATGGGCTGGAAGGACGAGCTGCCCCCTGGCGTAGAGGGTTGTCTGAGGCCACAGATACCTGCCAACAGCTTCCTCAGGGTAAAGACTAACCCACTAACCTGCAATTGGTGATTGAAATGCATGAAATGTGTACAAGACAGAGGCTAAAATAATTTCAATCAACTTTCAATATGAAAGCGCATTACTGCCAGTAAACAAAATGCATATATAAAAATAATAAAAATATTCATTAGAATTGCTTTATGGGTATTTATCATCTATAACCAGCATGTAAACTTATACTAGAATGTATAGATAGTAATAGCAACAATAGAGTGTAAAAGAGTGTGTATACTTACATACATATATGCATATATACATATATGTTTGTATGCAATTATATATATATATACACACACAGACATATATATGTGTATATATATATATATATACACATACATATACACAAATATATATACATACACACACACACACACACACACACACACACACACACACACACATATATATATATAATATATACACGTTTCACCGGAGGAATTCAAGATTTGCTGTCAACTATATTACAGACTGTTATGAACTTTTTCAGTGATTAATTATAATTATTGTTAAAATTAAATGATTAAAAAATATTTTGAAAATGTTTAATTAAATTTGCATTAAAACTATGCACAAAAAAATAGAGGATAATAAAATATAAGCCGTTAAGTGAGCAGTAATAACATTGTTAAAAAAAAATCATTGCATTTATTTTGTCTTTAGATAATAAAACAATTTCAATTTCTCTGACAGAAAGCAAAACAGTATTATAGCTTTGGTGAGGAGGAGGAGTTCGAGTGCTTCACTGGATTTGAACTGGATGGTTTTCAATACATCAACTGTCTTCCTGATGGAACCTGGAGTCAGCCAAGTGGAGAGTGCCTCAGTAAGTTTGTTTGCTCATGAGACCACTGAACAATGATCGAAGTGATGGGAGACCATGTCTAGTGACTTACTCATGGTTATTTATGGTGGCATGTCATTAAACCATTAATATTAACTGGAATATTACTGCACCTGGCAGCTATGTTTAAAGTTAAAATCCTCCTGTCCCTCCAGGAAATATTTGTCTTCCCCCTGATACTCCCGATGAGATGTTGGTGTCCCCTCAGAAAAACGTGTACAAAGTGGGGGAATCGGTGACTTTGAGCTGTCAGGATGCTGCCCTAAGGCCACAGCCAGAAAGTTCTTTCAGATGCAGCGACAGTCTCACCTGGGAGCCTTCAGTACCTGCTGACCTACACTGCGCCAACGGTACAGTAGATTACTCATCTTGAGCTGAAATGTTACAGAAAATTTCGCATCAAACACTTTAATGGAGAACTCAAACTACATTAGTCTGTTCAGCCAGAGCAAGAACTACATCTAAGCTTTTACTAAACACGTTACACTTTCACGTTTCAGGCACTAATCAGTCTCTGACTGCCATTTCACTGGGCCTGTGTTTTGTACTGTAAGTCACATTTGGTAAAAGGGACCAACTTTAATAACTTTAGACACAGCACAAGACATATTGACTTTTCATAGAAAGAGATAGATGGAAACATTTCAAAATATATTTGTGAGCTGCTTACATAACAATATTCAGCGTAGGAAAAATGCAAGGTATATTTTTCTTGTTTCTTATGTGTTTTCTTGCTTCCTCTTATTTGTAGAGCAACAGTTTGTTCCTGATAGTCAGTGTGGTACAGGAGAGAAACGACAGGGCTCTCAATGTGTCTGTATCCCACGGGAGGAGTGCCTGTACGTTTTTTATGAATTTTTTTTACGGTGCTTCCTTTTATTTTTTGGAAAAATAATTTACA
Source organism: Rachycentron canadum (assembly GCA_038496675.1). Taxonomy (NCBI): domain Eukaryota; kingdom Metazoa; phylum Chordata; class Actinopteri; order Carangiformes; family Rachycentridae; genus Rachycentron; species Rachycentron canadum. Next base: position 3,496,806 of record CM076666.1, read on the forward strand.
TAAAATCATATGAGTAAATACTGAGGTTGCACTTTAATGAGCTTTTGTAAATGAGTAAAAACAGCTATGAATTATCATTGAATAAATGGATGTTAATAGGTGCTCACTGACCTGTGTGTGTGTGTGTGTGTGTGTGTGTGTGTGTGTGTGTGTGTGTGAGCAGTTCACACCAAGCAAATCTCTGTATCCTGAACGTAGAAGTTGGCGCCAAGGTGCAAATGTCCCTCTGCTCCTTCCACGCCGGTCTTTGCCATGGTGATCCGCTGTTCTTCATCAGTGAGGATAAGTGCAAAGTGGATGATGAGGTGCAACTAGAATGGGCCAAGTTTAGAGCCAAAATGGCCCCTATGAGCTCTGTGCAGGTGCCCTGTGGTCTTGACACCTGTTATGAATGGGAGACTTGCTCTGGTGAGTTTGACATGAAGCCACTGTTACCTTCAATTTACAAAGAAACATAGAGGGGTGGATTCAACAAAGTAGAATATTTGTTTAAAGAGCTTATTTGTTGAGGTCAGATTTAAATAGATCTTAAGCTTATGAAAACTCAAGTGATGGTTTGATATTACAGGAAATTTGTATATGCCCTATTCTGGCAGGATTTATCACACATTGATTAAACAGCTCCACATGAATCCACAGCAGGCAGCCAATTAGTTTTAGAACAAGCTGAAAAAAAGAAGAAAAATCATAAGACATATCAGTGGTATTGGTTTTCATCTAACTCTAAAACTCTTTTCGACTGTTAGAAAAACCTGCTAAGGGCTGCTAACATTGGGCTTTTGTCAGCCATGGAAAATTGTACAATCAGCTTTCACACCCACGTCTAATGACTCTGCAGTCGACATGTCCCATTAGTCAAATTCCTGGCAGTGTAAAAGGAGTCAATCGCCTTTTTTAGCTGATTCAGCCACCTTTAAATAACCTGCTTACATTTGCTAATTTAATTAATACAGCAGGACCCGTCAAGCTGACCTATGAAGTAGCTGTTCAACTGTAATACATAGTTTAAACACACAGTCTCACTTTCACAGAAAAGGCTCAGATGTGGTTAAACATTGTGTTTGTATTGCAGCTCGTGCTGCTTGAACTAAGGTTTTAGAAACTATCAGAGTCAACACACTGTTACTATAATTATCCGTTTCAATAAGATGTTAGATCAAATTAAATTAATTAAGTAGGAATCTTTACTTGGAATAGCTTTCTGCAATAATATTGAAGTCGTCATCAGTTTATTCTTTGGTAGTTTTATATTGAATCACTCAAAATGTATCAACAATCAATCAATCAATCAAATCTTGATTCATCAAAGGTAAGTATTGGGCATATTTTGAATTCTTGAAGACTTCACATAGTTGGCCTATATCCATTTGATTTCCTAACGTGGACTCACATCTTTCCTCAGCATCTAAGAAGTGCCAGTGCAAAACAGCTCAAAACTGCAACAGAGAGGATGGGCCGATATTCTGTGTGAAGATGCTCAGGAGTCAGAGGATTCGCAGTCTGTACCTTTGTTCTATGGCTGCTCTCAAATGCTCCCGCTATGACATTGAGATTCTCAGTGAAGGAATGTGTCAGTCCAGATGATTCCTTTTCTGTGCCATTACACTCAGCCTCTGAAATCATCTAACAGCAGTGTGGTAAAATAATGTCCCACCACTGAAGGAAAAACTGAGAATAACTGCACGGTTTAAAATACATATGATTTCACTTAAGGTAAACTATACAAAAATACTGTGTATCCACACTGTGCACTGGAACCTCAAATTTAGGCACTAGAGACATATAGTACACCTTGTACCGTGTTACACTTTAAACAATCACACTATATTATGCAAAACAAAAGCACTCTATACTGGTAAACAAGAATATCAAGGTCCGAACACCTGAAACAAGTCGGAAACACAAGCACACATAATGATGGGTGATGAGAAAGCCAATTCACAAAACTGGGATTAAAAGGTGGTTTAGGATGCACCAACACTTTGGGCAGCCTGTTTGATTAAAAGGCCCTAAAAGTAATCAAAGATCTTGTTAAAAGCAGAAATCGCATCATTGAATTTTCTCCGAATTGGGTGTGACTGGACCTGATGTTTCAGCCCACCACCTAATGTCAGATCTGCACCGACTTCGGCGTAGAAAGTCAGGGTCATATATTCTGGACATGCAAAATTTGGTGGAGATGTAACCTTGAGTGAAAATATCATTCAATTGTACACTAACTGTTGAATTTTCACCAGTTGGTATGACTGTTGGTATGACTGCAGTGAACAACAAACGACAGGTTTTACAGTGACAGGGAGGATGGAAAATCCAAAGCACATACAAGAAGGAAAGAACAAAGATAAACAGACTTCAAATCCAGCAAATACCAAAACACATGCAAATAAAGAAAACACAGTACAACATTTGCATCGCGGGAGGTGCTCTGTGGTGCTAAAAAGAGTGATGGGCTCGGTTTTAGGGGCCAATGCAATATTTGTTATTTCAGAAATTTTCAAAAATCAACAAAGTACAGTCATGTAATTTCTAATTTGACCTAATTGGTAAAAAACAAAACAAAACGAAACAAAAAACTCATTTACGAAAGCAGGTTTCACACATTTTTCAAAATCATTAACCATTGGTTCTTATACCCCAGATTATCATCTTAACATGTGATGCACAAATTCATGAAAATACAGACACCTTTAATCTCATAGATATTGTGGAACCAAACACAATGATGGTACTTTAAACAGTTTGTAGTTGATTTGCCAAGAAAAAAAACATGAATTTAGTAAAACTGTAAATCAAATAGAAATTCATTTTACTTGTCCGTCAACCTGGTCTGAGCCACTTTAGTCTGATAACAGGAACAGAGTGGAATATTTACTCAGCTCGATGTTCTTCATGTGTGAAAAAATAAAACTCAAAACAATCATTGTCTGTTTTTTTTTCTATTATTATTATTCCTACAGTGTGTGTCTGTTACTGCACCTTACAAGTATTTTGACTTCACCTCAAAATAGTTTCCAGTCCATGAGAATAAATTACTGTGACCAAGTGATGTCCAGATACTCAAGACCCAGATGCAATTTACAAAAACTTGATGAAATGATGTGCAAAAGGCACAATAACAATTCATGAATTGAGGCTAATGCTGGAAACAACAGAATAAAGAATCACTACGCTGCTGCTGCTCCTGCACTGTACATACTCTGATATATAGATGTTTCTAGTGTCATTTCTAATGATTAAGTTTTGACCTAATCATAATATAAGATGTATTTTTTAAAAAAAAATACACAATACATCATTTGAACTCCCTAATGGTGACCTCTAAAATGATCTGGTTTATAAATATGAGGGCAGACCAAATAAACAATAATAAAATTTTTGATATTTAAAAAAAAAAAAAAAAAAGACCAAAGAGAACAAATGTATAAACTGACAAGATTTTTATTCTAACCCTTTAACCAAAGCAAAGGCATTTATTTTAGATTTTGACAGTCAAACTTTCAGAACAGAACATCATTGCTTTACACACACATCATCTGCACTCCAGGTGGGCGTAGGTTTGGACTGTAGGGACATGACGCCACCAATGTTTTGGGAGAACACAATAGTCCTTATCAATATTTGAGTGCTGTTTTCAGCGCTATTAGTTTCTACCTCAAGCATGGATGAAAATTTAGTATTCCAGACGACCGCATCAACTGAAGTCTCGTCCATGCCAATACGTTTTGTACTTTGTGTTTATCCTGCCACCAAAGAAGACGTATCAGGAGTGTTTCACTATCCATTGGGAGAAATAGCTATTAAACTATCTGGCCTGTCGCCACATTGATAGTTTTACATTATTAGATTGTTAATATTGACACATTATTGTATTAGCAGCCTTTTTACTGCTGTAGCCGGTCAAGGTGGGGTTAGTTTTAAATGAACTCAAGGTGGAAACGGGTACCGGTGCTGCCTACTGAACACATGAAAACATGATCTGTTACTGTGTAAAGCTGTCATTTAAATATAAATACACATCCTATGTGTTAATAAACTATTTGGTTGACAGCATTAAAAAGTCGTCTTTGTTTTGTTGGTGGTGTTGTGTCCCTATTTGGAGACCAAACCAAGGCCCTTTTGTGGCCCATAACAAACCAGAGGATGGCAGAGGAACCTATTTACATCAATCAAGTGTTAGGGACACACAACAGCTTCTATTTACATTTCAGTCATTATGTACAATGTGATACTTCACTGTATAAAACAACCACCATCATTATTCTGGACAAGCCTCAATACCGATCACACTCAGCTGCTCCCCAGCACACCTTCTGGCCCCCACCTCACATTCGGTCATCGTCATAGCAACCCCGCCGACACCGGAGTTGACGCACAGGGGGGCAGAGTCTTCAGGGCACTCTGATGCGTTCTGGCAAACACATTTTCGTGCTGACTCTGGAAATGAAAAAAAAAAAAATGACACTGGTGCAGTAACGTGCTCATGTTTTTAAACCTTAGATAAGAAATGAAGTCAAAACTACCAAGATAAAGTTGCAATAAACCAAAATTATCCTTCGAAGGAGTCGTGAAGACTCACCTTGACAGACTGTCCCTGGTTTACAGGCCTCGCAGGACGTGAATGTCTCCTCTGGCCTGTTGCAGTCACTATCACTGGCCAACGTGAATCTCCGTCCCAAACACCGCAGAGCTCCGAGCTGGCACACGCTCAGTAAACGGCTTGGGCTTGAGCCAAGTGTGGCACACAACTCCAAAGAAGTCCTACATCAAGACAATATAGACATGAAAAATACAGTGTCTCAATTATTATTGTGGTTTTGTTACTGAAACTGGACATTTCCCTGGGTAGGATGTAGAAATAACCCAAATATCATACTCACGAGCACTGAAATGGCATTTTACATACACACTGAGTTCTTCCTATCTTCTCCCACAGTTTGCACTTCAGGCCGGACGGAGGAGAGGAAGCTGTAGGCGCTAAGAAGAAAATATAGGCAGCAGGAAAACTCTCAGAAACTCAATCTTAAAGTGACGATGAGTACTTGTATGTGAAAGGGTTTCGCTTGCAGCGATGAACCCAAGTGTTGTCCCACAACTCTGCACTTTCCCTCAGCTCTGTGGCTTCATAGCAACATTGAGCTATGTTCAGTGTGTTGGTTTTCCTCCCCATGACTTTACTGTTTTGATCAATCTCATAGTATCTGTTTTTGGCCACAGCAGGCAACTGTTTTCAGTAAAATAGTTCAACATTACCTGCTCAGCCTCAAAGGCCAGACAGAGGCAGACTTATAGTAAGAAACATTGCAGCTAAAGAGTCACATACTTCGATCAGGGGTTGGTGGAGAACAAAAAAAGAGCTTAAAGAAAATTTATATTACTTATCATGGACATGGACAGAGATATCAAATAAGTTTTAATGTTTTTCTATTGTCTGAGTAAAGCTGATCGCTAACAGATCACATCAACTTCAAATGTGATACTATTTCAGCTTTGTGTTCAAAGGTTGATTTACTGCCCCCAAATAGCCAAACAAATCATTTACTAGGTTCAGATCAGATCGTTTGGATTTGGATACAAATGCTAATATGAAATAGTTGCTGGAGAGGAGTCGTGTGATTCATCCATATCCGAGACAAATTATTGTAACGTAAAAAATGCAAATTCCTTTTCAGCCATTTCAACTTTGACCTTAAAGTGAAGCCAAAGTGGAGTAAGAAAGCATTAGGCTGCAATAATAGATTTTTGGCCACTATGGGCAGAAAAATGCCAAACAGCTCTGACACATTATCACCATATATAGTTGTTCTGGCTAAGACGATAGCTATTACACATCCAGCAGAAATAGAGTAACACCCTGACTCTGAGAGTAAATGTACCTGCTTCACAGCGAGCGCCTTCCGGAGAGGGAAACCACTGCAGGCTGGGATTGCATATGATCTGTGACACCTCACCATGCAGCACCGACCTCGCAGGACAGGAAAGGAACAGTCTGTCTCCAATCTCATAGGCAGCTTTGGTGGGCGTGGCTATAACTTCACCGCTTAGTTGGGGAGACCCACATGTGTGATCTGGGACACGAAGAGAGGAATTTTAGGTAATAGAAAGTGATGAAAACATGAAAACATTGTAATTCCTATAGTTATATCTCGTTGGTGCACAAGAGTGACCAGTGTGAAATAATGATGAACAAACAATAACCTTATTAGAAAAGTGAATACATACGTTTGCAAAGCCTTATTCCTGTCGTCCACCTCTGGTTTTCACTGCACTGAGCCACAGCGTCTCCGATGAGATAATATCCGCTTATGCAGGAGTACTCCACCCTATTTCCAACGATGTAGACATCCCTGGGATTCTGAGAAAAAAAAACAGCAACAATAGCTGCACTGTGTTTCAATTTTTCAGACAGTAGCTTATTACACAGAAACTAATTACAGAAAAGATTATTTTCAAACTAGCTACAAGTTTAGACCCCAAAAGCCCAGCGGTCTTCAAAATGAACAATAATGGAAATATCACTTTTGCCTCACCTGAATAAATCCATTCCTGAGGTTTGGAGGCAGACCACATGTCTTTGGTGGAGTCACTGAGACACTGAAGCACTGAGGCTCCACCCTCCTGCACACAAACAGTTTACAGTGAGGAAAGTCATAAATTAAGCATCGCTGATATTTCTGAAACTAAAGTGCTTGGAGATAAGACTGTAATGAACCTTGGTGATATGATCAGTTGTGGTCATCAGGAAATAACTATACAAAATGTCCCATTCTGTAACATATCTGGTTTCCACAAGAGAAACTTTATGTTCCAGGTTAAAACTGTTGGACAGATTTAGGGTGAGTGGGAAAGTGTCTGTCTGTCTGTGTGTTTGTGTTCTTACTGTAAATATGGGATATCTGAGTCCTCACAAGGCTTCTGTTCCTCTTGTAGTCCAGTGCAGTAGTGGCCGCCTCTGCTGGGAGCGGGATTGTTGCAGCTACGAGTCCTTGACCTTTGACCCTGGGAACAAGAGCCCCAGGATGACCAACAGCTCCAGCTGCCATGGATCACCCCTTGGAGACAAAACAAAAACGGTCATTCTTGTTTCGTCTTGTTTCACAGGGTAACAAAACACTTCAACTAAACTCGCTTTATGAATTTTTCAATTACATACATAGGATTTTTCTAAGTGAGTTTTTGTTACGTATCATACATAAAAATGAGTCAACTACAAATGTTGGTTTATTGTACTACAGTGTGTTTTGAATGACGTCACCCATTGGTTTGTGAACTCCAGTTTTGCCAGAGTAAACCATCTTTGAAGGAGAAGGTGGAGCTGAGGAGTGAGGGGTGGATCTGACCTGCTCTGAACTCTATCCTGATTGGGTGCTACAGTCTGTCAATCACACAGAAGCAACTCCCCAATTCATCCCCTGCTTTATGTTCTATTTTCCTCTAAATGGACCATCATGTAAAAAGTGAACATCATGTTGTTTTGAAGACTTGAAACTAGAGACTGAGACCATAAACTCATTAGGAAAACATTTACTGAGCTAATAAATCAAGGGAGAAGTAGGGACATTTTCCCATAGACTTCAATACAATCTGACTTCTTTAACAACCAGTGGAGTTGCCCCCTGATGGACATTAGATAGAATGAAGGTTTAAGACTCTTCAGCACTGGCTTCACTTCACAGACCCAGAGTCAACGTCCAGGTTTATGGAGTCTGTGATTTAGCACATACAGGATTATATTTAACCTTTAAACCCCTTTAATTTTTTGTCAGACTTTCTTACTGACATTAAACTATCATCTGAGGCAGTTTGGTTCAGATAAATCTCATCAAAATAAGTGAGAGACTAAGTAGTAATGTTGTAAAGCACTGTTGTTTACCGGGCTGTTCTCCAATGACAGCTCCTTTCTCGCAGGCTTGTCCTGAGGTTCCTGGTCGACAGATGCAGCGACACTCGGAGCCCGTCAGCAGCGGCTGGCCGTTGTTCTGGCAGGGCCGGCAGTGACAGGGATGCTCCTCCGTCAGGTACTCCTCCATGGCTCTTTTCAGGTGGATCTTTTTCAAGGCAGCACACTGGACCTCCTTCACCAGCTCATACAGAGGAAGCAGCTGGTAAAAACAATTACAGTTCACAGTTTAATTTGTATATATAGAAAACCAGGGATGATAATTTATATTCATTTATATTGTATAATTTATACATTTATATATTACTAAAATGTATTTTATGACCATTATCACAATAATTGATAATAAACACAAAAAATCCTAATTTCTTTACCACACATAGGACATAACTGGTTAACACACATACATTATGGAAGAGAGAAATGTATGCTCTGATTTATTCTCTGATTACATTGGTGTCAAAAGAGGTGCCAACACAAAACTGTTGAAGGTGCTCGTGGCAGCGACTTTAGTAGTAGGACACCCAAAACTCTCTCTTTCACTCTCTCTCTCTTTTCTGTCCTTAAATTTAGCATATTTCCATTTTTTTCAGTCATTAAATTATATATAATACCAAATAGCAATCTTCAACATGATAGCAAAGGACTAATTAGCTCGCCAGAGTCAAAAAAGTCTTTCAACAGCAGCCGTAATTTCAGTCTGCAAAACTTAAACTGGATGTTGTATCACTACACAATCAATGTATCATGTATAAGGTGAATGAATAATAGGGAATAAAAGTATATTTAAAAATAGCTTTTGACTCATTTAGTCAGTTGTACATAACCAACTGTGTCGACTCTCATACCTTCTGGTCTATGACTTCTGGGAAGTCTTTGACAGATGAGGCCCAGTTTTGATAGGCCGCTCCATTAGCTTCTGGGTTTTCCAGATCCAGAATCATCAGATTGTCTATGAGAGCTGGATCTCCACCATAAACGTTAACTTTAATGGGCATCCTGTTTACATTGTGTCCTGTAGACAATTGACAATAGAAACTACATTTCAGGCAAATATGTGTGTGTAATTGTCAACATTAATTTCCTTAAGTTGAATGAAGAAAAGTATTTCTTTGACCCACCAGAGTGGCTACACCGTGTGGTTTGAAAGTTTAAATACGAAGGCTTTCACTCACCACTGCTGGACGATAAAGATTTTGTCAGTTTTTCACAGACGGTTTTCACTTTCTTTATGAATAAGCGTCGTTTCACTTTTCTCCAACATCTCTGGTACTCTATATCTGTTGTACCTTTATTCAAGCAATGCAAGAACAACAGGTTTAAAACAGCTCAAAATGCTCAAATTATCAGCTGGCAGACACTTTTGGCACATAGAGAATATTAGTAATTGCAATAAGACTAAAATGAGACACAGTTACATACTGTTGCTATTAACATGAAGATCATTTCTATTATTCTAAATTTACTGGCTACTTGTTTTGTGCTCACATGGCAGGGGACGCAACAATCTGATTGTAGACTGTTGATTACTTTCAAAAATGAAAGGTTTATATGTGGTACTGAGAAATATAGCCAATGCAAAAAAAAACAAACAAACAAAAAAACAAAAACAACACAACAACAACAACAACAACAAAAAAGCAAATTCTTTTATATAGCACATCACATTCAACCCCTTTACTTGCTGGATCAAGATTTCTTCGTCCGTAAAGTCACTGATATTAACAGCAAAGAATATTCACACCAAAAGTTCTTACTTGATGAAGCGAGCACCTGGTGGTCTAACTCCAACAAGGCTTGGTATTCTCCTCCGAGCGAGCCCTCGGAGAGGTAGTGTGTGCCGTACGTGTGAAACAGCTTCCGGTAGGCAGAGTAGTCGTATGTGAATGGCAGCGAGGACAGGTCCTTCCAGAAGCCTTCGGACAGTGGAAGATACTTGGGGGCAGAGTTTTGAAACTGTGCCAGTTCCACTCTATTTTTCAGGATTATCAACCTGTAGGCCTGGAGGGTAGAGAAGGTCAGAGAGGACAACAGAGAGGATCTCATTTCCTGCTTGATTAAAATCTTAGTGACAGGACCTAAAGGCAGGAACTCATTCCCAAAGTTAGTTCAAAACTTACAGCAAAATAGGCCTCAAAATAAAGCGATTTGTGAGGTTATATCATTACCTTATTGTCAGTGACTTCTTTGTGGAAGGTGCGGCGGTCGTGACCCCATATGGCATTGGACTGGATGTGTTGCACATATGACCACGAGTTTTCGTAGGATTCATCACTCTCATCATTGTTTACGTTGACCTGCAGCACAAACAAAAGCAGCAGCTTTCAAAATGGACTTCAGTCCACCACTTAGATCCCAACTGATATACTCAACAACCATTCAGTGCGTTGCCATTTATTTTGTGCAGGGATTCCTGTTCCCCCTCAGAGTGAGTAATAACATTGTTATGACAGACTTATCTCATACGATCATCAGTAAACTTCTCATTTGCTCAATACTGCGTTTCTAAGAATAAATTACTGGGGTAAAAAAATCCGGTAAAAAGGTTATTTATTATTAAATTTACTACAGTCAAGGATGGATTACTATACCCTGCAGCAACCTTTAGAATAACACTGTATTTATTTTGCCCACCAGTGCACATGATAAGTAATAAGACTTTCCATTCAATTTACAGGTGAAATTCATTTTGCTGATCACAGCTCAGTTCCGTAAAGTGTCCCAGTAAGAGATCACAGTGAGCCGGCACACTCAAAACCAGGCCCCCAAATCTGCCTCAGCTATTATTATCTATATTATTATCTTATTATTATCGCAGTATCCAATGTTTATTTATAATGTCTCTCCTCGGTGGATAAGCCAGGACTGTGAGTATGAACGTCATCACCAAACATATTTTTCTTGGTGAACTCACCTCGAAGCTGTACCTGAGGATGCTCTGTGGCAGTCTGTAATAGACTTTGTGGTCACCACTGAACACTTTCCTGCACTGCCCTCCAAAGCTCAGCGTGTTGATGACATTTGCTCTCAGTTTCCCTGTTAACACGTCATACCTGTAAGACATAATACAACAATTCATTTGATCAGCAGTTGACAACATGGCACCATTTACTGATTTTCAAGTATCAAGATATTGATTGGTCACCTAAACTTAGTCACTCACCCTCTGCCTGTGAAGTCAGAGTTGGGAGGCGTTTTCTCAAGGTCACACGAGTACTGGCTGTTGTCCTCGACACAGCCTCTCTCATCCAGACCATCATCACAGTCCTGGTCTCCGTTACACACCAGAGAGCTGCTGATACACTGACCTGCATCAGGGTTTCAATAATGACTTTTCTTTAGATATTGTGACATCATTAAGAAGAAGAAACATTAAAATTGTAAACAGTCCTTTCTTTAACTATAACTATCAAGTCTTTTTGAATATATATTTTGTAATGAAATATTGAAAATAAACACAAATTATAAAATGAGATATATTGAGAGAAATGTGCAGAAACACCTTAATCAGAGACTGTACCAAAGCACCAAAATAAATACAATATTAAATATGTATAGCGGTATTTTTGTTGTTATATGAAATAGAAATTCATGCTAATATTATAAAACTAATATTTCAGGCATTTTAGTTTGCCAGCAGGTTGCCACATACCAGAGGTGCAGCGAAACCTGCCCTGACAGCCTGTTTCCAGGGGACATTTTTTCTGTGGGACACACGGTTGTGTTTCAGTTGCTTCTCCTGAACATGGTGTACCCCCAAACTGGGCATATACTTCGATGTGGCGAGTACGCACCTGAAAAGGAAGTAATTATACACATTGGCAGACAGAACGACAGACGTCTTTTTACTTTAATTTTTATTTGAGTTTAAAGTACTGGATTACTTGCTTTTAAAATATGTAACGATTCAAATGTTGTTGTTTTTTTAATGCCAGCGCATTATTGTATTGTTCCACATTTACAGAAGCAAATGAAACAACCTACTGAATGAACTGACTGACTCTAGGGAAAGATTGTAGAATATGACTCAGAGCTGAAATGGTCATGAAAACACAATAAATCCACAACAGGACCGGTGTTGTTGTTTCCACATTTCTTTCTCTTTAGGCAGTGATGCAGTTTGATTGTGGTAAACACGGCAAACATTTAAAACAAAAGGAATCTTTCTTTGTTTCTAAATTTCAAATGTGGACTTCAGAGAAGGTCGTGGTCCCTGCTGAAGAACTTTCTGCCTCATCTTTATCTAACATAGCATCATAGTTCACTGCTAAACACACATAAATGTTCTTTGTTGTTGTCCTCTCTTGCACACTGATGATGAGGGTCTCTCTACTTTTTTTCCTGATCTCCGTGGGGGCCCCATTTCAGGCCCCAAACGATGACAACTTAATTAATTAACTGATACTAAATACACAGAGTTTGACAATATAATTCAATCCAGATACAAACAGCCAATTTCGCTTGTATTAAACTATAACAAGTGAATAAGAGTGTGTCCTCCATAAATCTCTAGTGTGGCTGGCTGTACATCAATAACCCCTCATTATAATCTGACCCCGTTGTTGAGAGACTCTGTGTTCAGGCCACAATCTGCTCAGTGGATTTATTAGCCAGGGTCAGTATTATGACCATCAGACACCATTAGTCATTTGGCCATTTGTTCGCCTGCAATGTGGGAACAAAAACCTGTTTGTCATTTTCTACCCATGTGCAATATCTGATGTTTCAGACTTGGCATTACAGTAATACTCCAACTCATTTAGGTTAGGTTAAGCACACTGGGTGTTATAGTTTGGTCACAACTTCAGGCAATGAATAGAAGTACGCACAATAGCTTCATAAGTAAAACATTAGAGTGTGTGTTGAAATACCTTAGTGCTGGTGCAGCCATCACACTCAGACCACTCTCCATAAAGCCCCCATCTGCAGTTCACAGGCTGCTGACAGCTGAGAGGAACGGACATTGACATAGGAAACAGATCATGTAATATTCTTCTCTTGAGTGCGAGTTTATGAGCCAGATGGCACAAGTAATGCAACAGTTTGTGCAACTAAAAAGGAGAAATAAAAGATCCTCTCCTGCTACACAACCTTAAGCCAAAAGACAAATTACAACACCTACCAAACTGGAGACAGAAAGACGAACAACAACGCCAAAGAAGACAGAGCTGCAGCCAAGTCCAGCTATGAACAAAAATCAAACATTTTACTTTAACTAAATGATTAAAAAGATCTGATAATATTGCACTAAAACATCACAAACTTGTTTTTGATACATTATTGGACCTAATCTGAATTGTAAATGTGTTGGGTACCGTCATGATATGGTCCTCAGAGTCCAGCTCTCTCTTCTGGTCCAGCACCCAGGGACATATATTCAGCGGTGGAGGCTGATGACTCATCAAAACCCAGGTTCAGGAATTCCCATGGTGAAGAAACCTTCATTCATCCAATCTGAACTGGATTTGTTCTGCCTGCGTTCACTCTGTGAGTCACGAACAGGGAGCTTCTGTTTTTTTTCCACAATTTCAGTCCAAATCCAGTCATGCTTTTTTTTTTGGCTCCTTTGAATTGTCAAACATAACAAAAAAAAAAAAGAAAAAAGATGCCTAGGACAGGGGTAGTTGCATCACATTTGTTTGTCCTCAATAAGGCAATCAGAAGCTGAAACAAAGGTCAGAAAAATCCCTTTTTCGTGTTTGACTCTGTTGCCATGAAAGTACAAAATACATATGGAATACACCACAATATCTGAATTAATTCTCTATTCATAGTTATATTAATATTTTTAGCTTTACATTTGAAAAGTCAGCAGACTGGAGATTGGTCCTGCTTTTGTCTTATTTTCACTCTTGTGTTAATGACTAAAATAATTCCTTCTTACTCCATTGATCTTCGAATGCTGTTGATAGCAATGTATGAGGGGCCATCGGGGACAGCATTTACAATTACATGCATATACAAAATTCCAGGAAACTCACCCACATATCATACTGAAAGCCTCTCACACCAACGACAGAAAATTCATACTCTCACATATACAACTGAAAAGCACACACACATACAATGTAAACCTTACACACCAGTAGAATGTTCTCATATACACAGTTGAAATGCTTTTTTTATAATATTGTGATCAAGAAAGAGGTGATCTCGTAAAAAGTGTCTAATGTTATGCTGCAAATGTGAAATATTTTTATTCGGAATAAAAACTATATTTAGTGCATCCTTAATAGAGGCAATGGCGATCTGACAGCAGCCAACCACTGTTTAGTGGCACTTTTTGGAAGTGGTATGTGCCGGTGGAACATGAGTGACATAGAGATTGACATATGCTGCTGAAGGAATCGGCATAAACCACATTAGCAGCATAACATTGGCCACTTTTTGATATCACCTCTTCCTTGATCACATCACTATAAAGGAGCATTTCAACTGTGTATATGAAAACATTTTACTTGTATGTATGCAAAGTTTACACTGTGTGAGGGTTTCAGTTGAGGATGGAGACATTTTCAGTTTATATGTGAGAGTATGAATTTTCAGTTGTGAGGTTTTCAAAATAACACGAGTGATATATATAAAATTCTACATAATGGCCCCTCATAGTATTTATCCTTCAACCATTTTCAATCTGAAAACATTTTGTACAAATGCAGGAGTAATAATAAAGTTTTGTTTGCACTGAAAGGTATCCATTACAAAGTGCTTAACAAAGGGTGGAAATAATTCAAGTGAAATTAGTGAAAAGGTCAAATTGACAAAATAAGACACCAAATACAAATACATTCCCACAGTGTTTATAGAGTTTTAAACAGTCTTAAAGTCTTCTGAAATTCTCTTTTAATCTTGGCCACAATTGAAAACACAATGAGTATTTAATTCGAGATTTCATAACATTTCATTACACACACAGGAAAAGCAACAAGAAGACAGACAACAGAAGACAAATAAAAACCAAATGTCGGTAGAGGAACAGACACTGAAAAATCTTCAACTGGAAGTAGAGGGACTTTCAGGACCAGCAACAACAAAAGTTCACTCACCAGATCTGGATCTCATCCTAGGACCTGTCAGAAAACCACCACCTGAGGACTAAAGAGTTGTGACTGGGTTAGTGAGGAGGGTGTAGATAAAGGCTGTGGTTGCCATCTAGTGGCATACGATACAACTCCAAACAAGTACTCTGGAAATTGGATTTAATGTGTGTGTGTGTTTGTGTGTGTGTGTGTGTGTGTGTGTTTGTATTACTCGTGTTGGGGACCTAAATGTGTTTATACAGTCACATTATGGGGATTTATGGGAACAATAAACAAGTCCCCATTAGGCTTAGGTAAATCATTAAATGATAAGGTGAAGATGTTGGTTTAAGGTTGGGGTCAGACTTCAGTAAGGTTCATGGTGACCCAACTGTTTTTTGTTTGTGTGTTCTGATGACACACGGCCAAAAACAACATGCTGACATGTGAGTGGGTGAGACTCACACGTACCATTGACTGAACATGTACTGAAATGTGACTCCACATGCTGGGAAATCTGAGAGCGGTGGAGGAGCAGTTCAACTACGTGGACACAGAATAATATCTGAAGTTTCACAGAGGAAAAATACAGAACCTGAGCTCCATATGAAGTGATCTTTCTTTCCAAATTAATCCAAGCACACAGGGTATTAAGAAATACCCTTTACCAAACAGGTGAAGCTAACATACTGGAGTTACTGTGCGTGTATAATAGAAGTACAATGAACAGGTAGTGGTGCTTTACTTGAGTATTTATTATTGTTCCAACCCTAAAAATGTGATGTGAATATTTCCTCTCAGCAGAGAGAGAGAGAGAGAGAGAGAGAGAGAGCTTTATTGTCATACTTAAATACAATGAAACAGTGGTGACATCTGTTCATGGTCAGCAACCCTAAAAATAACATAATAATAATAATAATAATAATACATCACTATAAATACAAAGAAACACAAGGCAGGAAATAAAAATAAAGCGCAAAAGTAATGGAAGAGCAGCACAAGTTTAGTTTCTTTATACAGAAATGGCATCACGTACATATAATAACGCTTAAATAAAAGTGCACATATTGATTCAAATTGCAGTGTACATGTGTTCAGATGCCTGTATGTGAGCTATATGTGGAGGTATTGTGTTTGTGTATGTGTGTATATGTGTGTTAGATTTCAAGGTTAAGTCATGAAATATGCATGAAAAACAAACAAAAGACAGAAAAGAGTAAAATACTAGAGGACATTTGTCAAACTGACTAATATGTTACAATACAAATATAGAAAACTAAAAAAAAGTAGCGAAGACAAATGTAGACAACATTTAGCCATGTAATTACCAGCCTTCATCATCATCATCATCATCATCTCCACTTCATAATGTGTAGATGTTTGAGCTTCACTGTGCACATGTGCTGGTTATTCTGAGAATATATAAAAGTATAGATGTGTTCAAGAGGAAAGCCCCGGGGCATCTTTGAGACCTCCGGCCCGGTGTGTTGGTCCCCAGCTCTGCTCGCGTGCTCTCGGCCCCGCCGAGGCTCCGCTGCCTGTCTTTGCAGGACCACACCGACAGATGTCGTCCTCCTCCCTGCCTCTCGAACACCAGCGGCGGGGTTCGGTTACACGGGGGCTGCAGCTCCGCCGCCGCCGCCGCCGCCGCGCAGACCGTCGGTCCGCGGGCCTGGACTTTCTCCGACAGCGTCTCCAGCTCCGCGGGTCTGAGCCAGACGGAGTCCTCGGCCTCCTCCACAGCGGTGAGTTGGTTTCTCAGCCGCTGGAAGTCCGGCTCAGAGCTGCGCACTCTCACACGGCGACTCCTGCTTGTTGTTGTTGTTGTTGTTGTGTGTCCGCCTGTCAGAGCTTTTTTTGTGTTGACATGTTGTCCACGCTGATCCTGCACGGCTGCCCAGGGAGGGGAACAGGCTGGAGGCTGGAGATGTGGCTTGACTCGGTTCATGCTGTGTTGTGCTTGTGCAGCAGAAAAGGCTTGAGGGGAAACAGCTGAACTTACTTTGACTTACTTTACAGGATGATTTACATCTGGTGCAGTTTATTTATTTTATACAATAATAACGAGAGCTGAAACTAACTGTCAGTGAAGCAGCTATTCTGTTGGCTTATCAGCATCCATCCATTTTCGTAATTAATTGGCACTAATTAATGTCATTATTCAACCAAAGATGCTGAAGATTCCCTTGTCCCACCTTCTGGATTTCTCCTGTGTGTCTAATGTGACAGTAAAGTGGATGTTTTTGGGTTTGGACAGGACTTTTGGATTGGATTTGGAGCTCAAGTTCAAATAATTATATTTTCTTATTAACTGAGACGACAAAAGGTAGAAAAATAACTTTTATACAGTGATACTATGATTATATGAAGCCTGTCAAACACTGGAGTCTGTCTCCAGGTTGAGAAAATAAAAGTCTGCATCCACTGAAAACACATTTTCAGATCTGCCCAGCTGTGTGTCCTGGCCTTGGCTGTGTTCGAGCCCACACCTGCTCATCTGAACAGAGATGGTGTTATTTGTAGCTGAGGGTAGCTTAGTCTGTTGGTTCATCTTATCAGTGGTGTGAATAAGCTGCTGGTCTCCTGACGACTATCAGCATTCAGCAAAGAGAAAAAATACTGAGACAACAGCCAGGTTTAGTGATAATGAATGATTATGTAACAGTAATGATTCATACTTCACATGACCACATAATGAACCATCAGTCCACTCAGGCTGAAATTTAGAGGCTGATGTTGACATTTTGACATCTAATCACAATATATCAGCCAATGTATTTAACGTAACATGAGAGTGGTCACAAGAACACACATATTATTGAGGACTTTATATTTTTTATTTCACCTTAAAGATTGTTTACTGGAAAAAAAATGGAAATATATATTTATGTAAATTTAAAAGCTCTAACCAAAAGTAGCTCTGCATCA
Organism: Rachycentron canadum; assembly: GCA_038496675.1. Taxonomy (NCBI): domain Eukaryota; kingdom Metazoa; phylum Chordata; class Actinopteri; order Carangiformes; family Rachycentridae; genus Rachycentron; species Rachycentron canadum. Next base: position 3,514,650 of record CM076666.1, read on the forward strand.
CAATTTATTGATCATACAAACATTTCAGATCGTTACATCCCTGATCCTATATTTTTATATATGAGTATACAAAAGACTTAAGTGACGCTTACACACCTACACAAACTAAAACAAGCTCTGTAACTTCTGTGAAATTAAAATGGAGACGCATCAATCTTCCACCTCCACAGCAACTCTGAACTGTGAAACATTAAGGAGTAAAGATGCTGAACTAACATGACGGAGCTGAAAAACATGAGTCAGTGTCATTATGAGGGAAAGAGTCGAGGAAATTATGTGACCGAGTGCATTAAGTCTGAGAGGTTTCCACTCAGTGTAACATCAACAGCTCAATAAGAGCTCAATAAGACAATAACACTCAAAATGTCTGGGTAGACATTTTGGCTTAATTTCGTATTTATTAATATGTTGACTATTGTTTGATAAACCGAGAGCTCAACACACTGCAACTTAGGAAAACACATGCGAAGATAAAACATCTTCATCGATTTGGCAACACAAAAGCTGCAAATACTCACAACACAACCAAATACATTAACGCGCTGCAAATTAGACAACATTTAGACAGCTTTTAATTTTCCACTGAAATCTGAGATTGCTATTTTTATCTTTGTCAGAAAGCAGCCGCTAATATATCATCAAGTTATCATAAACTAGTAAACTGAGAAATCTCCTGACAACTCTCATCCATCAGCCTTGACATGACGTCCAAAACTCTGCATTAGAAGATAAATGATTTTGAATGACATACATGAGCAAGTAAGCAATTTCTAAATGAGGCCCAGAACGCAGCAAGGATGGATTTCACAAGTGTTGACAGGAACCCAGGACTGCTGGCTCGGGATGAATGTCATGTTCAGAACAAAACTGTTTACTGTTTCAAAATGCGCCTCTCCAGGAAGGACAGAGAGTGTGAATACCACGAAAAAGCTAATGAATAAAACATGCTCTCGTTCTGATTTAGAGCTGCTGCTCCTCCCTGCTGTCCAAAGTGTGCAGCCTACTACGATTCTTCACTCAGATTTTTTTTCACTGTATTTTAAATTACATTAAAATAAAAAAAAAAAAAAACATAAATAACACTAGATATGTCTAAATCTTGTTAAGACAATGTGCTGAAGAATTGCAGCTGAGAAATTGTGAAATCCTTTTATTGAGCAAACATGTTGAGTCTTCAGAGATAATTATGTGAAAGATGATACCTGAAATCAAATAGTTGAAGTGGCCAAACAAGCTGAAAAGTATATCTGAAAAAAGTGCCAGTTAAAGGTAGAACTTAAGTGCAAGAACTGAATGAATTTTAGGTTTAAGACCTAAATGAAGCTGAATGACTATACATTGAAGTGAAAGTTCTGAAAGGTGTTGTGGTAAAGTGGGAGTGCAAGTGGAAATATGACATGTAAGAAATAGAATGAGGTGAAATGTTCCTAAAGGTGAAGCGTGATTAAGAAAAATGAATAAAAAAAAAAAGCTGTAAGTGTCAGCGCTAAAGATTCTCAAGCTAAAGGATGCGGTTGAAGTGTTAGCTGCCTTTAAACATTGAGATAAGTTATGATATGTCAGTTAAAGTCTAGGTCATAAGTGTTGGGTGAAATGAAGTCTTAAAAGGAGTTAAAGTGACATCCAGATTCCTGAAGGAAGTTTAAATTGCAGGTAAAATGAAAGAGGTAAAAGGAGTTGAAGGGACAGTTAGAGTGAAGCTGAGGTGACTGGTTCAGTATAAGCAGTGAGTGAGGATAGAGTACAGTATTAGTTGAAGTGGAAGTGCTGAAAGGAGTTGAAGTGTTGGTTGAAAGTGGAGTAATGGCACAGATTTGTAAGAACTCATGATTACTGAAAGCAGTAGAAGTGGAAGGAGTGAAAATCTCAGTTTTAACTGCACATGATGAGAGAGATTTAGGTTTGAATTCATTAGGAGTTAATAACTTTCGTTAATAACTAAATTCACTTGGATAAAAATCATTTAAAATCGTTTTTTAAATCACTAAATGTTAAATCCGGCATAAATCAAAAACCTAAATCTGCACAACTGTAAATATCACTCGGCTGATTTTTGCTTTTATGAACCCCAACGCCCAGCCCAACATCTCTTGGTCAGATTGTGTGGAAACAGAATTTAGTCTACCTGAGTTCAGCTATATGCATATATACACACACACACACACACACACACACACACACACACACACACACACACACACACACACACAGTTTGATCATGGGTGAGCCCAGCCTCTCCTTCATGTGAGAAAGTTAGGGAGTGGTAAAAGCCCCTGTTTAATGGTGGGCAGGGCCTCAGTGTTGTGTGTAGTTCAGCTGGGTGGACTGCACTAAGACACTAATATTCACCACATGTTTCCTCCGCAGCTCAACACCATGGCCGCTGGTCTCACTGTGGTCGTCTTCTTTCTTCACATCTTTACTGCTTTAGCACTGGAATCAACCTCTGAGCAAGGTAGGTGTAATTATTCATTTGGAAACCATGCTTCTCACTATTGCATTGCATAAATAGGTTAGGATTATTTGAAATTATTTCAACGATATAACGTACAATTTAAACCTGTGTATTATGATTTTTTTATGCTTTGCACTGATGGTGCTTTCGTTGACATCTGGTGACTCCTGGTTCCCAGATTTTTAATTCCCATCGCTCTTTATGGGTTCGAATCCAAAATTACCAGATGGAACTTATTTTTGAGTGAAATCTCCTTTTAATGGGCCACAGGACAGTGTCAGCCTGGAATAATATAAAGTGAAAACTGTTGGATAGTTGCTGTGCTGCTTTGGCATTCACACAAATACAACATGTGCTGCACAACAGCGGAGCCCTCCACAGAGAGCCACTGGGAACAGCCAGCAGATTTCTAGTGAAGTGGCTTCCCAGGAATTCTGGAGAGCTCGCGAGCACTTCATTGCTGAACAATGAGGAGCTGTTTATGTGCTGAGCCGCCCCCCACCCCCCCC